>OY757023.1:72112151-72422151 GCA_963580285.1 Lucinisca nassula | reverse complement strand
GAGCAAATTCTTTCCTTTAAGAGTAAATCTCCTTTTTCAGCGAGACAGAGCTTATAGAAAAGCGAACAGGATGTTCCCTAAGTTGTCTCCCTTTGAAAAATGGCGGAAAATCTGCCAGGTGTTCCCATTTCCGCTTAATTGCTGTTTTACAATTCCAGGTTGCTGGAGATAAGAAATGTAGTCTACAGTCAATGGAGGACACCGACGACGACGATCAAGAAGACGATGTGTACGATCTAGTGCCCGCTGACAGACTCAGTGTAAGTTTGAAAATCATAGATCGTGAAGTTCAATTCTAGTCAGTGTACTTGGGCATTCTATAAAGGCGACGGTCAGGATCTCAAACAATCATAACTCGCACTTTGCTGGGGGCATCAAATTGGAAATATATATTAACCACTTTAGTAGCAGAAACCCCCAAAACGGGTACCCTGGCAAACAGTGCAGGCCCAGAATGCGGCGTGAGATCAGGGCCTCCACTGTTTGCTAAAAGTTCAGTCATTTCCCAAATAAATTTTGATGAATATATATAGGAAGATTCCATTTGGTAGAAAAAGGGAAGGGTTAAACTAGCTCTACGGAATCCCAACCTCATCCTCAGTCAGATCTTTTAGTTTGGTAGTTTGGTACGCATGATGGCTCCATAGTTGACCAACCTGTCATCACGGGCAACACTAATAAGATTAATATTGTGAAGTTAAGATGAGGACATGTAACAACATATAGACTGGCCTGAAGTTCTCGGGGGTACGGGTGTGTGTGTGTGGGGTGGGGGGGCTTCGTAGTTGATCGTCAACTTCGTAGTGTCATCACGGGCAAAATAATTAGCTTAATATTGTGAAGTTAAGATGAGGGCATGTAACAGCGAATAGAATCACCTGAAGTTCTCGGGGGTACGGGTATGTGTGTGCGTTGGGGGTGGGGCTTCAACGTAACGTGTCAACACGGGCAACAATTAAATTTAAATAATGCGGACATTAAACAGCGTATAGAAGGACCTGAAGATCTCGGAGGGTCAAGACAGGGGGATGGGGAGAGCTATTAACACCGACACATCGGATTAAACAAGAATCATCAGTTGTACGTCAGTGTGCCAAGAAACACAATCAGTCTCCTTATTGCATATTGTTTGCTCTGTATAAGCTCCCAACGACCTGAGATACGAGCTGTAGCACCATTCCCAACCGACGGGAAGCTCTACATGTTTTGTAGTTTATATACTGAGTCAGCATAAAACTTTAAACTTGGGCCATAGGGGCTTGAATCACTTTACATGATGAGAAAAAAAAAAAATGGAAAAATATATGGTACTATGATAGAGACCTTGTCACTATTTTATATTTTGTTTATTTCTTTATTTTTTCTCATCTTTTTTTTCTCATCAAATTAAGTGATTCAATCCCTATGATTTTGACGTTACGGTAACACGTCTATACAAATATATTGTAACCTTTATAGCCGAAAAAATGAAAATTTTAAGATGAACAATTGTGATATTTTTCTTATTTCTGCTCAAAATATAGCTTATGTGTACTCCTTAGAACCGCCTCATCGAGGTGGTTCTAACGAGTACCCACAATCTATATTTTAGAGCAGGAATTAGAGTGCCCACAATATATATTTTAGAGCAAAAATAAGGAATATAAGGTTTACCTCTGTAAACCCCCAGTTTTACTATAATAAAGTGGGGTTTAATGGGTTCACATTTATATAGGCATGTTTTCGGGTTCGTTATCTATCTATCTATCTATCTATCTATCTATCTATCTATCTATCTATCTATCTATCTATCTATCTATCTATCTATCTATCTATCTATCTATCTATCTATCTATCTATCTATCTATCTATCTATCTATCTATCTATCTATCTATCTATCTATCTATCTATCTATCTATCTATCTATCTATCTATCTATCTATCTATCTATCTTCGCCCCGCCCATCAGGGCCTGGACAAATAGATTGGGATGCACGGTGCTTCCGCGCAGAGGTTAAACGAACCGAACTTTAGTACTGGTAAACAGCTTAGGTCTTAGCTTGCCCAGGAAAAGTGATGCCAGTCGGACCGCTCCTTACACCCTAGCGGTTTCTATGGGCGGTAGGGCTTGAGATGTCATTTCATCTCAGTGTCAGGTAAAAGTACCAAAACATCGAAAGCAACGTCTCCAAACTGATCTTAATAGTGTTTACGGGGACGTAACACCTCAACTAAAACTAATAAAATCTATCTATCTATCTATCTATCTATCTATCTATCTATCTATCTATCTATCTATCTATCTATCTATCTATCTATCTATCTATCTATCTATCTATCTATCTATCTATCTATCTGTCTGTCTGTCTATCCATCCATCCATCCATCCATCCATCCATCCATCCATCCATCTATCTATCTATCTATCTATCTATCTATCTATCTATCTATCTATCTATCTATCTATCTATCTATCTATCTATCTATCTATCTATCTATCTATCTATCTATCTATCTATCTATCTATCTATCTATCTATCTTCGCCCCACCCATCTGGGCCTGGACAAATAGATTGGGCTGCACGGTGCTTCTGCCCAGAGATGAAACGGACCGATCTTGAGTACTGGTAAACAGCTTAGGTCTAATTTTGCCCAGGAAAAGTGATTCGAGTCGGACCGCTCCTTAAACATTAGCGGTTTCCATGGGCGGTAGGGCGCTTGAGATGTCTTTACATCTCATTGCCGGGTAAAATTTCCCAAAAATCGGAAGCAACGTCTCCAAAATGACCTTAATAGTGTTTACGGGGACGTAACACCTCAACTCAAACTAATAAAATCTATCTATCTATCTATCTATCTATCTATCTATCTATCTATCTATCTATCTATCTATCTATCTATCTATCTATCTATCTATCTATCTATCTATCTATCTATCTATCTATCTATCTATCTATCTATCTATCTATCTATCTATCTATCTATCTATCTATCTATCTATCTATCTATCTATCTATCTATCTATCTATCTATCTATCTATCTATCTATCTATCTATCTATCTATCTATCTATCTATCTATCTATCTAATTGAGCTTACATAGAGCTAACGGTACTATGTAAATAAGTTTTCAGTTTTGTACGATAACCAGACGAATTGTAATCACAATTACTTCTCGCACATACATGTAGTTCGCACAAGCATCCTGGGTTCTTATTAAGGGTTGCACGATTAATCGGATAACCGATTGTTCAATCAATAAATTCCTGAAAACGATTATCATCACTGACTTGCTTGCAATCGATTATTTGATAAGTACAATTTACTAGCCAAAGTTGTGCCTAAAATAGCTGTATGAGTGGCAAATGCATATTTCTGATATTGTGTCCTATTTTTAGTCAAAACTTAGATTTTGGGTGCCAGTTAGAACCACCTCATTGAATCGGTTCTTATGAGTACTTATAATCTATGTTTTGGGGCGAAAATAAAGACAATAATACCCACCCATGTAAACCCAACTTTTCTGAACATAAAGTGGGAATGACTGGGATGTTTATTTCTCAAATTTGTTGATGGGATGTTTTCAAGGGGAATGGGAACTCCTTCAGGGGAGGCAGATCCTTCAAAAGTATTTTTGTCTCCAATGTCAATAGGGTCAACCCTTTATAAAGAATTTGCCCTTGTTGAGCAAATTCTTTCCTTTAAGAGTAAATCTCTTTTTCAGCGGGACAGAGCTTATAGAAAAGCGAACAGGAAGTTCCCAAAGTTGTCTCCCTTTGAAACATGATGGAAAATCTGCCAGGTGTTCCCATTTCCGCTTAATTCAGGGGTAACAACCTACGTCATAGCAGAGATGTCGTACCCATTTCAGAAGCGGCCTTATTGGTGTAAATAGGGTAAATAAAATGCTTCAAACTGGATTTGTACATTACGATTCTTCAGAAAACACTTCAGCTGGTAACGAACAATATTTGCATCCCATCAGTGAGCTAATTCCACATAGATACATTGAAAAGGCTTCGATAGCTTCGCCACAAGATTTGATTCGGCGCTGTAAACAATGATAGTTCGAAATCATTGCCAAAATCAGCTTTGTCGAATTATGTAAACTAAAGGCCACAGTTATGGGACATATTTCAGTATGTTTGATTCTTTTATGACCAAATGCACCGACTGCGCCTACTTGTTGTGACAAATGCCTTTTGTGAAGTCAACGCCGGCAAACCTAAGAATGGTTATGACGTCACTGCTCTGACGTAGGTTGTTCCCCCTGTTAATTGCTGTTTACAATTCCAGGTTGCTGGAGATAAGAAATGCAGTCTACAGTCAATGGAGGACACCGACGACGACGATCAAGAAGTCGATGTGTACGATATAATGCCCGCTGACCGACTCAGTGTAAGTTTGAAACTCATAGAGGTATATTCGTAAAGTTTAATTCTAGTCTGTGTACTTGGGCAGTCTAGTCAGAAAAAAAATAAAGGAAACGGTCAGGATCTCAAACAATCTAAATCACGCTTTGCTGGATGCATCAAATGGGAAATTTATATAGTAAATACATGGTTAGTGTCTTTAATAATCAAAGCACTGAGAGTGCTGATGGGGCGATAGCTTGTGATCAATGGATAGGGTTAAGCAAATTTAGGGTCTGGTTGGTATTTTAAATCAGACTCATGAAGAATATATTTTTGAATAAAATCCAATGAACATAGCGGTTTGAAGCTATTCTGGACCAGGAGTTCTGTTAACGCAACAACGACCATGTTGAAATTCTGCTGCAACATGAGTTTTGATCTTTGGATATCAAAAATGGACCTTGCTTTGTTTACGTTACACGGTAGAGCGATGTAACGTTGTCCCAGTAAACGTAGCATTTTTAAGTGTTGCAGAACAGACGCTATCGTTTTAGCAACGTTTTGAACTAACCGCCTTGCCCTTTTCGTTTAACGTTCGCATCTGAAGAGGTGATATGGAGTTGTGGGGCGTCATACAAGAATGACGACTATGTATGTTTATTTCATTGCATTTACATTTGTCTGGTCCCTCGAAGATATTCAGACAGCTTGTTTGGAATCCTGCAAATGATATTCATGAACAACTATGGCCAACCTTATATCAGTATGAAACGATTCCATTTCAAAAGTTGTGGCTGCTTCAAAATTGATCTGGAAAATGGCTGAACCTTTCGCAAACATGCAGTGTATGCCCTGATGAGATTCCGCTGATCTGGGCCTGCGCTGTTTGCCAGTTGCCAGTTTAGGGATTTCTGGTACAAAATGAACTGTATAATGGGCTAATTGTAGTGATGTATAAAAAGACGCTGACTGGTGTATTAGGCAACATTGTTTTCATTCCCGTTTTTAACACGGAGAATCCCTCAGTGAATGCCTGTCGCGGTAAACTTTATGGATAAATTTATAAAACATTCAAGTTGTAATATTTATTTCCATCGGCTGTTTGATTTAATGAGAAACTATTGAAACTGTTTCGAATATTGCGCTATATTTTCTCACGGTGTCTCTTGGTGGTGATTAGATCTTATGCATTAATGCAAAAAGTAGTGCCAAAAGCACTCTTCAATACTCTGGGGCTATCGCCTCAATAAACGGCGAGCCTTAGACAATTTTATAGGGGCAAGCTTGAGCGAGCCCCTATAAAATTGTCGCGGCGAACCGATTATATTCATTATTAAAGACACTAATCATGTATTTAGTTTATATCGCAACTTAAACACTCACTTTAGCAAATTTAAGCAAAACAAGATGTGTTTGTGAAACACGAACATGTCCCCGGGCATGGTCTTTTTTTCAAAGTTGGTCACAGTTCAAGATCAAGGTCACAGGTCATGATTTTTATTTGAGTGGGAAGCCCATGACGCCAGGAACTTACATGCCAAATATGAAGGCTCTATCTTAAATGGTTCAAAAGTTAGGAACAGTAATATTTTTTGCTTTAAAGAAGGTCATAGGTCAAGGTCACAGGTAAAAATGTTTTGCATGAATGTAAAGCTCTTGTCACAAGGAACCTACATGCCAACTATAAAGGCTCTATCTTAAACGGTTCAAAAGTGATGAACCATTTTATTTTTTCTTTTAAGTAGGTCAAAGGTCGAGGTCATGGTCAAATTTTTTTTTGCATGAATGTAAAGCTCTCATCACAGGGAACCTACGTGCCAAATATGAAGGCTCTATCCGAAAGGGTTCGAAAGTTATGACCAAACTTCTGTTTTTTTTTTTTTAAGTAGGTCAAAGGTCAAGGTCACAGGTCAAAATGTTTAACATAAATGTAAAGCTCTTGTCACAAGGAACATACATGCCAAATATGGTGGCTGTATCTCAATCGGTTCAAAAGTTATGACCAATGTTAACATCTTCTTTTATGTAGGTCAAAGGTCAAGGACACAGGTCATTTTTTTGCATGAATGTAAAGCTCTTGTCACAAGGAACATACATGCAAAATATGAAGGCTATCTCAAACGGTTCCAAAGTTACGACCAAAACGTTATTTTTTTATTTTATGTAGGTAAAAGGTCATGGTAAAGGTCACAGGTCAAAATTTTTGCATGAATGTAAAGCTTTTGTCACACGGAACATACATGCCAAATATGAAGGCTGTATCTCAAGCAGTTCAAAAGTTATGACCAATGTTATTTTTTTCTTTTAAGTAGATCAAAGGTCAAGGTCAAGGTCAGAGGTCTTATTTTTTGCACGACTGTGAAGCTCTTGTCACAAGGAACCTTCGTGCCAAATATGAATGCTCTATCCCAAACGGTTCAAAAGTAATGACCAACGTTAAAGTTGTCCACGTACAAACAAACAAACAAACCAACAAACACACCAACAAACCAACAACAGACAGGGCAAAAACAATATGTCCCCGCTATCGCTACCGGGGACATAAAAAAGACAACAGACATTGTGGCATGTTTAACGACATTCAGTGCCATGGCGCGTACACGTATTATAACGTGACGTCAAGGAGTGCAAATTTTCTGAGTCACCGCGCCACAGAGACGTAGGAAACAACATGGACGCTCGAATAAAAGTTTCTCTGCGCTTTCCATTCCTAATTAAAAGCTGCAAATAAATAGTTTATTTCACATGTAGCTTCGAGGTTGAGACTCAACCGCAGTAGCAGTGCGCAATTGTATTCCAACGGACAATTCAAACCAGTAAAGCCGAGAAGGTAAGAATTTAGCAGAAATTTCTGAAAATCTGTTTGAACAAATATTGCAAAATAATCAATTGCAGTTTCGTTGTTTTCCCGTGTATAAAAGGTCGCATGTTATTGTATGAAAAGTATGTCCGGTCTATGAATGGCCACTAGACGTGTTATAGGTCAGTAGAAGGTAGTAAAGGTCACTACCGATTATAGCGTGCAGTTATTCGACCCCCTTTATTTGGTTAGAAGCATGCCTGGGGAGAGTTTCATGAGGCGAGCGCTTCAAAGAGCTTCAAAGCGCTCTGTAGCAAAAGTGTAAGCAACGGGCCGCCACAAAAAAACGCTTCGTAGCGCTTCGTAACAGTGTTTGTAGCTGCCTCATTCTACGTTGCATAGCAACCAGGCGAAACAAAATGGCGGCGCCCGACGTCGCGACGTATTGAGTGTCTATTTTAAGCCATTCATTACTATTTTATCCCCCGACCGAATAGGTTCGGGGGATATAGCGATCAGCCTGGCGTCCGTCCGTCTGTCCGTCCGTCCGTAGACGCAACCTTGAGATGGCCATAACTCCTATACCCTTTGAGATTCATTGATGGTTCTTGGCACACTTGTTAACAAGGCTGAGACGGCGTGTCATGCGCAAGAACCGGTACTCTGGATGACATACTTTTTGAGTTATCTCCCCTATTAATGAAATAGAATGACTACTTTGTGATGGCCATAACTCCAATACCCTTTAAGATATATTGACGATACCTGGCACAGTTGTTTACAAGGGTGAGACCGTGCGCCATGCACAAGAACCACAACTCTGGGTGCCATGGTTTTTGAGTTATCTCCCCTTCCAATAATTTAGAGTCACTACCTTGTGATGGCCATATCTCCAATACTCTTTGAGATATATTGATGGTACTTGGTACAGTTGTACATGAGGTTAAGCAGATGTGTCGAGTGCAAGAAACACAACTCTGGGTGCCCTGGTTTTTAAATTATCTCCCCTGACAAGATAACCTTGTGATGGCCATAACTCCAATACCCTTTGAGATATATTGATGGTACTTGGCATAATTGTACACACGGTTGAGATGGCACTTCATGCCTAAGAGCCACAACCCTGGGTGCTATGATATTTGAGTTATCTCCCCTTCCAATAAAACTGTATGACCACCTTGTGATCTCCGTACCTCCAATACCCTTTGAGACATATTAGTGGTACTTGATGCAGATGTACATGAGGTTAAACAGGTGTGTCATGCTCAATAATTACAACTCTGGTTGCTCTGGTTTTTGAGTAATCTCCCCTGACAATATAACCTTGTGAAGGCCATAAGTCCAACACCCTTTGAGATATTTTGAGAGAACTTGGCACAGTTGTATACAAGGTACAGAAGGGGTGTCATGTGCAAGAACTACAACTGTTGGTGCTGTGGTATTTGAGTTATCTACCCTTCCAATATAACAGTATGACCAGCTTGTGATCCCCATATCTCCAATACACTTTGAGACATATTGATGGTACTTTGCACAGAAATAGATGAGCTTAAGCAGGCATGTCATTTGCAAGAACCTCAATTCTGAGTGTTCTGGTTTTTTAGTTATGTCCCCTGACAGTATAATTTTGTGATGGCCATGACTGCAATACTTTTGTGATATATTGCTGGTTTAATTCTGGTGTATGTTCTATTGGTGAACAATCTTCTGAAGGCCAGATTGGCTTTTGGTCAGGGGATTTGCCATCTCTTCTGATGGCTATTTTTTTCTCATCAATTTAGCAGAAATGACAACAGAAAACAAGAACAATCACTGAAGCAAGCACCGCATTTTTTTGTCTTGGAAATTTTGGGGATTGAAAATCGTTCTATTTTGGCAGACATTTTAAAAAGCGCCTCCATCGAGCGGAGCGTTGCATAGAACGAACAAAGCGCTATAAAAAAAGTGCTCGCCTTATGCAACTCTCCCCGGAATGCGGTATAAATTAAAATACTCTCAACAACACGAATGGCAAGCCGAGCTAGAAGCTCTTGCAACTCAGATATGCAGACTTAAAAAGTATGCCACTTACATAATGGTAAAGGAATATATAATTATCTCAATACGGCCACTCAACGGTGAACAATTATTTACTGGCTCCGTGGAATCCCAACCTCGTCCTTGGCCTTTGCTGCAGTTCAGAGCATATAGTTTTTTAGTTTGGTTCGCAGGATGGCTTCGTAGTTCATCAACATGTCATCACGGACAACACCAACTAGATAAATAATTTGAAGCAAAGATGGGGACATGTAACAGGGTATAGAATGACCTGATGTTCTCAGGAGCGGGGTGGGGTGGCTTCGTAGTTGAATAACATATCATCACGGCCAACAAAGAGATTTAATATTGCGGACATTAAACAGCGTATAGAAGGACCCGAAGATCTCGGAGGGTCGGGGTTGTGGGTGGGGAGAGCTAACAACAACGACACACCCGATTAAACAAGAATCATCAGTTGTACGTCAGTGTGCCAAGAAACACAATCAGTCTCCTTATTGCATATAGTACCGTTTGCTCTGTATAAGCTCCCAACGACCTGAGATACGAGCTGTAGCACCATTCCCAACCGACGGGAAGCTCTACATGTTTCGTAGTTTATATCATCACTTGAACAAGTCCGTAAAATTAAGACCCCCTAAACCCCACTTTATATAGAGAAAACTGGGGTTTAATGGGGTAAACATTATTTTCCTTATTTCTTCTCAAAGACATAGGTTGTGGGTACTCGTTAGAACCGCCTCAATGAGACGGTTCTAACGAGCACCCACAATCTATGTTGAAAGCAGAAATAATAAAGATGTTATCATTTTTACATAATATTTACCATTTTCTGACACCGTGTTGGACGCCATTATTTCTTACATTTCTTATTTCTAATGTACTGAGTCAGCATAAAACTTTAAACCTTGGCCATAGGGGCTTGAATCACTTAAAATGATGAGAAAAAAATGGAAAAATATATGGTACTATGATAGAGACCTTGTCACTATTTTATATTTTGTTTATTTTATATTTTTTCCTTTTTTTTCTCATCTTTTTTTTTCTCATCGAATAAAGTGATTCAATCCCTATGATTTTGACGTTACGAAAACACGACTATACAAATATATTGTAACCTTTATCGCCGAAAAAATAGAAAATTTTAGATGAAAAATTGTGATATTTTTCTTATTTCTGCTCAAAATATAGCTTATGTGTACTCGTTAGAACCGCCTCATCGAGGTGGTTCTAACGAGTACCCACAATCTATATTTTAGAGCAGAAATAAGAGTGCCCACAATATATATTTTAGTGCAGAAGTAAGGAATATAAGGTTTACCTCTGTAAACCCCAGTTTTACTATAATAAAGTGGGGTTTAATGGGTTCACATTTATATAGGCGTGTTTTCGTGTTCGTTATCTATCTATGTGATGCGAGTCGGACCGCTTCTTACACCCTAGCGGTTTCTATGGGCGGTAGGGCTTGAGATGTCATTTCATCTCAGTGTCAGGTAAAAGTACCAAAACATCGAAAGCAACGTCTCCAAACTGATCTAAATAGTGTTTACGGGGACGTAACACCTCAACTCAAACTAATGAAATCTATCTATCTATCTATGTATCTATCTATGTATCTATCTAACTATCTATCTATCTATCTATCTATCTATCTATCTATCTATCTATCTATCTATCTATCTATCTATCTATCTATCTATCTATCTATCTATCTATCTATCTATCTATCTATCTTCTCCCCGCCCATCGGGGCCTGGACAAATAGATTGGGCTGCACAGTGCTTCCGCCCAGAGATGAAACGGACCGATCTTGAGTACTGGTAAACAGCTTAGGTCTAAGCTTGCCCAGGAAAAGTGATGCGAGTCGGACCGCTCCTTAAACCTTAGCGGTTTCCATGGGCGGTAGGGCGCTTGAGATGTCATTTCATCTCAGTGCCGGGTAAAAGTCCCCAAAAATCGGAAGCAACGTCTCCAAAATGACCTTAATAGTGTTGACGGGGACGTAATACCTCTACTCAAACAAACAAATCTATCTATCTATCTATCTATCTATCTATCTATCTATCTATCTATCTATCTATCTATCTATCTATCTATCTATCTATCTATCTATCTATCTATCTATCTATCTATCTATCTATCTATCTATCTATGTATGTATCTATCTATCCATCCATCCATCCATCCATCCATCCATCCATCCATCTATCTATCTATCTATCTATCTATCTATCTACCTACCTACATACCTACCTACCTACCTACCTACCTACCTACCTACCTACCTACCTACCTACCTACCTACCTACCTACCTCCTGCCTACCTACCTACCTACCTACCTACCTACCTACCTACCTACCTACCTATCTATCTATCTATCTATCTATCTATCTATCTATCTATCTATCTATCTATCTATCTATCTATCTATCTATCTATCTATCTATCTATCTATCTATCTATCCATCTATCTCTCTATATACATATCTAATTGAGCTTACATAGAGCTAACGGTACTATGTACAATAAGTTTTCAGTTTTGTACGATAACCAGACGAATTGAAATCACAATTACTTCTCGCACATACATGTAGTTCGCACAAGCATCCTGGCTTCTTATTAAGGTTGGCACGATTAATCGGATAACCGATTGTTCAATCAATAAATTCCTGAAAAACGATTATCATCACTGACTTGCTTGCAATCGATTATTTGGTAAGTACTTTACTGCCCAAAGTTTTGCCTAAAATAGCTGTATGAGTGGCAAACAATGCAGACCAAGATGGGACGCCACTCACCCATAAAATGTCAATTACGACAAATGTCGTCTGCTTTGTTGTCTGCCAGTTACTTTGAAAGTCATTTTTGCAAACAGTGTGGACCTAAATCAGACTGCCCCTCTAGGAGCATCCTGATTTGGGTCCACTCTGTTTGCCTGTTTGCGGAATTTTTTTTTAAAAAGTTTGCAAAAAGATTCAGCAAAAATAAGCAGACAACATTTTCAGATGTAGTTTTTCTCGGCGACTGAAGGGTTAAGTTAACATATCCATGTTGATTAATGGCGCGTTTCCAATCAAAGAATTCCCTTTTTTTTCAAATGAATATTTCTGATATTGTTTCCTATTTCTAGTCAAACTTAGATTGTGGATGCCAGTTAGAACCACCTCATTGAATCGGTTCTTATGAGTACTTACAATCTATGTTTTGGGGCGAAAATAAAGACAATAACACCAACCCATGTAAACCCAACTTTTCTGAACATAAAGTGGGAATGACTAGGATGTTCATTTCTCAAATGTTTTGATGGGATGTTTTTAAGGGGAATTGGAACTCCTTCAGGGGAGGCAGATCCTTCAAAAGTATTTTTGTCTCCAATGTCAATAGGGTCAACCCTTTAGGAAGAATTTGCCCTTGTTGAGCAAATTCTTTCCTTTAAGAGTAAATCTCTTTTTCAGCGGGACAAAGCTTATAGAAAAGCGAACAGGAAGTTCCCAAAGTTGTCTCCCTTTGAAAAATGGCGGAAAATCTGCCAGGTGTTCCCATTTCCGCTTAATTCAGGGGTAACAACCTACGTCATAGCAGAGATGTCGTACCCATTTCAGAAGCGGCCATATTGGTGTAAATAGGGTAAATAAAATGCTTCAAACTGGATTTGTACATTGCGAGTCTTCAGAAAACATACTTCAGCTGGTAACGAACAATATTTGCATCCCATCAGTGAGCTAGTTCCACATAGAAACATTGAAAAGGCTTCGATAGCCTCGCCACAAGATTTAATTCGGCGCTGTAAACAATGATAGTTCCGACATCATTGCCAAATCAGCTTTGTCGAATTATGTAAACAAAAGGCCACAGTTCTGGGACATATTTCAGTATGTTTGATTCTTTTATGACCAAATGCACCTACTTGGCCTACTTGTTGTGACAAATGCCTTTTGTGAAGTAAACGCCGGCAAACCTAAGAATGGTTATGACGTCACTGCTCTGACAGAGGTTGTTCCCCCTGTTAATTGCTGTTTTACAATTCCAGGTTGCTGGAGATAAGAAATGCAGTCTACAGTCAATGGAGGACACCGACGACGACGATCAAGAAGTCGAGGTGTACGATATAATGCCCGCTGACAGACTCAGTGTAAGTTTGAAACTCATAGAGCTATATTCGTAAAGTTTAATTCTAGTCTGTGTACTTGGGCAGTCTAGTCAGAAAAAAAAATAAAGGAAACGGTCAGGATCTCAAACAATCTAACTCACGCTTTGCTGGATGCATCAAATGGGAAATTTATATAGTAAATACATGGTTAGTGTCTTTAATAATCAAAGCACTGAGAGTGCTGATGGGGCGATAGCTTGTGATCAATGGATAGGGTTAAGCAAATTTAGCGTCTGGTTGGTATTTTAAATCAGACTCATAAAGAATATATTTTTGAATTAAATCCAATGAACATAGCGGTTTGAAGCTATTCTGGACCAGGAGTTCTGTTAACGCAACAACGACCATGTTGAAATTCTGCTGAAACATGAGTTTTGATCTTTGGATATAAAAAATGGACATTGCTTTGTTTACGTTACACGGTAGAGCGATGTAACGTTGTCCCAGTAAACGTAGCATTTTTAGTGTTGCAGAACAGACGCTATCGTTTTAGCAACGTTTTGAACTAACCGCCATGCCCTTTTCGTTAAACGATCGCATCTGAAGAGGTGATATGGAGTTGTGGGGCGTCATGCAAGAATGACGACTATGTATGTTAATTTCATTGCAAAAACATTTGTCTGGTCCCTCGAAGATATTCAGGCAGCTTGTTTGGAATCCTGCAAATGTTATTCATGAACAACTATGGCCAACTTTATATCAGTATGAAACGATTCCATTTCAAAAGTTGTGGCTTCTTCACAATTTATCTGGAAAATGGCTGAACCTTTCGCAAACATGCAGTCTATGCCCTGATGAGACTCAGCGTTCTGCGGTATCTGATCTGGGCCTGCGCTCTTTGCCAGTTGCCAGTTTTGGGATTTCTGGTACAAAATGAGCTTGTATAATGGGCTAACTGTAGTGATGTATAAAAATACGCTGACTGGTGTATTAGGCAACATTGTTTTCATTCCCGTTTTTAACACGGAGAATCCCTCAGTGAATACCTGTCGCGGTAAACTTTATGGATAAATTTATAAAACATTCAAGTTGTAATATTTATTTCCATCGGCTGTTTGATTTAATGAGGAACTATTGAAACTGTTTCGAATATTGCGCTATATTTTCTCAAGCTGTCTCTTGGTGGTGATTAGATCGTACGCATTAATGCAAAAAGTAGTGCCAAAATCACTCTTCGATACTCTGGGGCTATCGCCTCAATAATCGGCGAGCCTTAGACAATTTTATAGGGGCAAGCTTGAGCGAGCCCCTATAAAATTGTCGCGGCGAACCGATTATATTCATTATTAAAGACACTAATCATCTATTTAGTTTATATCGCAACTTAAACACTCACTTTAGTAAATTTAAGCAAAACAAGAAGTGTTTGTGAAACACGAACATGTCTCCCGGCATGGTCTTTTTTTCAAAGTTGGTCACAGTTCAAGTTCAAGGTCACAGGTCAAGATTTTTATTTGAGTGGGAAGCCCATGATGCCAGAAACTTACATGCCAAATATGAAGGCTCTATCTTAAATGGTTCAAAAGTTATGAACGATAATATTTTTTGCTTTAAAGAAGTTCATAGGTCAAGGTCACAGGTAAATTTTCTTTTGCATGAATGTAAAGCTCTTGTCACAAGGAACCTACATGCCAAATATAAAGGCTCTATCTTAAACGGTTCAAAAGTGATGAACCATTTTATTTTTTTCTTTTAAGTAGGTCAAAGGTCGAGGTCATGATCAAATTATTTTGCATGAATGTAAAGCTCTTATCACAGGGAACCTACTTGCCAAATATGAAGGCTCTATCCCAAAGGGTTCGAAAGTTATGACCAAACTTCTGTTTTTTTTTTCTTTTAAGTAGGTCAAAGGTCAAGGTCACAGGTCAAAATGTTTTACATGAATGTAAAGCTCTTGTCACAAGGAACATACATGCCAAAAATGAAGGCTGTATCTCAAACGGTTCAAAAGTTATGACCAATGTTAACTTCTTCTTTTATGTAGGTCAAAGGTCAAGGTCAAGGACACAGGTCATTTTTGGCATGAATGTAAAGCTCTTGTCACAAGGAACATACATGCAAAATATGAAGGCTATCTCAAACGGTTCTAAAGTTATGACCAAACTTCTGTTTTTTTATTTTATGTAGGTAAAAGGTCAAGGTAAAGGTCACAGGTCAAAATTTTTGCATGAATGTAAAGCTTTTGTCACAAGGAACATACATGCCAAATATGAAGGCTGTATCTCAAGCAGTTCAAAAGTTATGACCAATGTTATTTTTTTTCTTTTAAGTAGATCAAATGTCAAGGTCAAGGTCAGAGGTCATATTTTTTGATCGACTGTGAAGCTCTTGTCACAAGGAACCTTCGTGCCAAATATGAATGCTCTATCCCAAACGGTTCAAAAGTTATGACCAACGTTAAAGTTGTCCACGTACAAACAAACAAACAAACAAACCAACAAACACACCAACAAACCAACAAACAGACAGGGCAAAAACAATATGTCCCCGCTATCGCGGGACATAAAAAAAGACAAAAGACATTCTGGCATGTTAAACGACATTCAGTGCCATGGCGCGCACACGTATTATAACGTGACGTCAAGGAGTGCAAATTTTCTGAGTCACCGCGCCACAGAGACGTAGGAAACAACATGGACGCTCGAATAAAAGTTTCTCTGCGCTTTCCATTCCTAATTAAAAGCTGCAAATAAATAGTTTATTTTACATGTAGCTTCGAGGTTGAGACTCAACCGCAGTAGCAGTGCGCAATTGTATTCTAACGGACCATTCAAACCAGTAAAGCCCGAGAAGGTAAGAATTTAGCAGAAATTTCTGAAAATCTGTTTGAACAAATATTGCAAAATAATTAATTGCAGTTTTGGTTTTTTTCCCGTGTATAAAAGGTCGCATGTTATTGTTTACACTTACACAAATTAGGGACCTGAAAAGTATGTCCGGTCTATGAACGGCCACTAGACGTATTATAGGTCAGTAGAAGGTAGTAAAGGTCACTACCGATTATAGCGTGCAGTTATTCGACCCCGTTTATTAGGTTAGAAGCATGCCTTGGGAGAGTTGCATAAGGCGAGCGCTTCAAAGAGCTTCAAAGCGCTCTGTAACAAAAGTGTAAGCAACCAAAAAAGTTGGGAGAGTTGCATAAGGCGAGCGCTTCAAAGAGCTTCAAAGCGCTCTGTAACAAAAGTGTAAGCTGCCACAAAAAAGCGCTTCGTAGCGCTTCGTAACAGTGTTTGTAGCTGCCTCATTCTACGTTGCATAGCAACCAGGCGAAACAAAATGGCGGCGCCCGACGTCGCGACGTATTGAGTGTCTAATTTAAGCCATTCATTACTATCTTATCCCCCGACCGAATAGGTTCGGGGGATATAGCGATCAGCCTGGCGTCCGTCCGTCTGTCCGTCCGTCCGTAGACGCAACCTTGAGATGGCCATAACTCCTAAACCCTTTGAGATTCATTGATGGTTCTTGGCACACTTGTTAACAAGGCTGAGGCGGCGTGTCATGCGCAAGAACCGGAACTCTGGATGACATACTTTTGAGTTATCTCCCCTATTAATAAAATAGAATGACTACTTTGTGATGGCCATAACTCCAATACCCTTTAAGATATATTGACGATACCTAGCACAGTTGTTCACAAGGGTGAGACCGTGCGCCATGCACAAGAACCACAACTCTGGGTGCCATGTTTTTGAGTTATCTCCCCTTCCAATAATTAAGAATCACTACCTTGTGATGGCCATATCTCCAATACTCTTTGAGATATATTGATGGTACTTGGTACAGTTGTACATGAGGTTAAGCAGATGTGTCACGTGCAAGAAACACAACTCTGGGTGCCCTGGTTTTTAAATTATCTCCCCTGACAATATAACCTTGTGATGGCCATAACTCCAATACCCTTTGTGATATATTGATGGTACATGGCATAAATGTACACACGGTTTAGACTGCACTTCATGCCTAAGAGCCACAACTCTGGGTGCTATGATATTTGAGTTATCTCCCCTTCCAATAAAACTGTATGACCACCTTGTGATCTCCGTACCTCCAATACCCTTTGAGATATATTGGTGGTACTTGATGCAGATGTACATGAGGTTAAACAGGTGTGTCATGCTCAAGAATTACAACTCTGGTTGCTCTGGTATTGAGTAATCTCCCCTGACAATATAACCTTGTGAAGGCCATAAGTCCAACACCCTTTGAGATATATTGAGAGAACTTGGCACAGTTGTATAAAAGGTACAGAAGGGGTGTCATGTGCAAGAACCACAACTGTTGGTGCTGTGGTATTTGGGTTATCTACCCTTCCAATATAACAGTATGACCAGCTTGTGATCCCCATATCTCCAATACCCTTTGAGACATATTGATGGTACTTTGCACAGAAATAGATGAGCTTAAGCAGGCATGTCATTTGCAAGAACCTCAATTCTGAGTGTTCTGGTTTTTTAGTTATGTCCCCTGACAGTATAATTTTGTGATGGCCATGACTGCAATACTTTTGTGATATATTGCTGGTTTAATTCTGGTGTATGTTCTATTGGTGAACCATCTTCTGAAGGCCAGATTGGCTTTTGGTCAGGGGATTTGCCATCTCTTCTGATGGCTATTTTTTTCTCATCAATTTAGCAGAAATGACAACAGAAAACAAGAACAATCACTGAAGCAAGCACCGCATTTTTTGTCTTGGAAATTTTGGGGATTGAAAATCGTTCTATTTTGGCAGACATTTTAAAAAGCGCCTCCATTGAGCGGAGCGTTGCATAGAACGAACAAAGCGCTATAAAAAAAGCGCTCGCCTTATGCAACTCTCCCCGGAATGCGGTATAAATTAAAATACTCTCAACAAAACGAATGGCAAGCCGAGCTAGAAGCTCTTGCAACTCAGATATGCAGACTTAAAAAGTATGCCACTTACATAATGGTAAAGGAATATATAATTATCTCAAAACGGCCACTCAACGGTGAACAATTATTTACTGGCTCCGTGGAATCCCAACCTCGTCATTGGCCTTTGCTGCAGTTCAGAGCATATAGTTTTTTAGTTTGGTTCGCAGGATGGCTTCGTAGTTCATCAACATGTCATCACGGACAACACTAACTAGATAAATAATTTGAAGCAAAGATGGGGACATGTAACAGGGTATAGAATGACCTGATGTTCTCAGGAGCGGGGTGGGGTGGCTTCGTAGTTGAATAACATATCATCACGGCCAACAAAGAGATTTAATATTGCGGACATTAAACAGCGTATAGAAGGACCCGAAGATCTTGGAGGGTCGGGGTTGTGGGTGGGGAGAGCTAACAACAACGACACACCCGATTAAACAAGAATCATCAGTTGTACGTCAGTGTGCCAAGAAACATACCCAGTCTCTTTATTGCATATAGTACAGTGTGCTCTGTATAAGCTCCCAACGACCTGAGATACGAGCTGTAGCACCATTCCCAACCGACGGGAAGCTCTACATGTTTCGTACTAATTCAGCATAAAACTTTAAACTTTGGCATTACGAACACACGCCTATACAAATATATTGTAATATTTATCGTCGAAAAAATGAAAATTTTAAGATGAAAAATTGTGATATTTATTATCGACCTCGAGGCGGTATCGAGGCGGTTCTAACGAGTACCCACAATCCATATTTTAGAACAGAAATAAGAAAAATAAGATTCACCCCTGTTAACCCCAGATTTACTATGTAAAAGTTGGGTTTAAGGGGGTCAAAATTGTATAGGCGTGTTTTCAATATGGGTATCTATCTCACTATCTATCTATCTATCTATCTCACTATCTCACTATCTATCTATCTATCTATCTATCTATCTATCTATCTATCTATCTATCTATCTATCTATCTATCTATCTATCTATCTATCTATCTATCTATCTATCTATCTATCTTCGCCCCGCCCATCGGGGTCTGGAGAAATAGATTGGGCTGCACGGAGCTTCCGCGCAGAGGTGAAACGGACCGGACTTGAGTACTAGTAAACAGCTCAGGTCTAAGCTTGCCCAGGAAAAGTGATGCGAGTCGGACCGCTCCTTAAACCTAAGCGGTTTCTATGGGCGGTAGGGTTTGAGATGTCATTTCATCTCAATGTCGGGTAAAAGTCCCAAAAAATCGGAAGCAACGCCTCAAAATGACCTTAATAGTATTGACGGGGACGTAAAACCTCAACTCAAAACAAACAAATCTATCTATCTATCTATCTATCTATCTATCTATCTATCTATCTATCTATCTATCTATCTATCTACCTACCTACCTACCTACCTACCTACCTACCTACCTACCTACCTACCTACCTACCTACCTACCTACCTACCTACCTATCTATCTATCTATCTATCTATCTATCTATCTACCTACCTACCTACCTACCTACCTACCTACCTACCTACCTACCTACCTACCTACCTACCTACCTACCTACCTACCTATCTATCTATCTATCTATCTATCTATCTATCTATCTATCTATCTATCTATCTATCTACCTACCTACCTACCTACCTACCTACCTACCTACCTACCTACCTACCTACCTACCTACCTATCTATCTATCTATTTTTTCTTGTGTGGACATCTTATATCGCTGTTGTGCACAATTTGATGAACTAATTGAGCTTACATGCATGTAGAGCAAACGGTACTATATGCAAAAAGTTTTTAGTTTCATATGATAACTAGACGAATTGAAATCACATCTACTTCTCACACATAGTTCTGGCCCCCGCCAATCGGGGCTTGAAGAAATAGATTTGGCTGCATGATGCTTTCACGCATAGCTGAAACCGACCGCACATATGCGTACTGGTAAACCACTTAGTCTAGAAAGGGTTATCCTTTGGAAGCAAGGAATATACCACAGAACTGAAAAATATGGAGTGTATATGTTTCCTGGGCCAGACTAGCTAGTTTCGGCCAATTAGGCCCCATCAGTGACCCTCAAATATTTTCAAAATTCAACAATGGAATCAATGATCCCAAAGGACAAGAAAATATAAACTATGCTATGATGTAGGGCAGGGGGACTTTTTACGGCCGCCATACATTCCTAAGCCTGCCGAGGCACAGTGGTCCACGCATATAAACTTTATTGGTTTTGATTGGGCCGCAGGGACTGAGATGGCAATTAAACTCAATATCGGGTAGAAGTCCCACAAAATTGGAAGCAACGTCTAAAATGGCCTAAATAGTGTTGACGGGGACGTAAAACCTCAAATCAAACAAAAAATCTCACACCTAGTTCACACGAACATCCTGGATTCTTATTACACATACTAACCCTTGTCCTGCTGAATATTCATATATGCCACACCCACTACCGATTATCAACCAATCAGATTACATGATGCAAATTGTTGCAACAAATTCACAATCTGAATGGCAAACAATGTAGATCCTGATCAGATGGCTTCGTCAGAAGCCATCTGATCTGGATCTTCATTGTTTGGAAAATAAGGCATATCCGGGCTCAGCAGGACAAGGGCTAACATATCAATGGTCAGCCAGGGCTGATAACGTATCTGATTATGTTTTTACTTTAGTTGCAGACTGGTTTGTCTTCAGAGAATCGTTTAAAATCCGATGCAAAGAGGTCATCCAATGACTCAGCCTTCCTTTCGGGTACACAATGTAATCGTTCTAGCCGCCCGTCATCCAACAAAACAGACTACTACAAATTTGGAGAAATAAAACAAGCATCCACAAGAGCGAAGGAACTCTCTGCACACAATCATTCACATGAATTTAAGACGGCTGTCATTCCTGAAAACTTGATTCCACAGATGGTTGAAGCGTTTCGTCCATTGATAGAAGATTGTATAAGGGTCAATGAAGTTTTGCCTTATCTACACTTTCTTGGTAGCTACATATAACATGAACGACAAGGGGATAACTGTAAACAAAATTGTTATTTGGGGAGGTAAATCAACGGTTTGGCGGTCGAAATTTTCGTGGCACGGTGACGCGTCAACGGGGCCGTACAACGACGATTTATCTCCAATCCCATACAGTTATCCCCTTTCATTTATTCACTTGTTTTGTTCAAAAATGTTTTATTTTCCCAATTAGCTGTGTAATACTACATACCTTTTCATGAAAACGTCGGGTTTCTGACGGTATAGGGGATATCTCTATTCAAAACTGTCATTTTTTTGGGGGTGGGGTTTGATAAACGGAGGTTTTACGGTCGGATATTTCGTTTTACGGCGACGCGCTAGCGGAGCCGTAAAACGTAATTTGCGACCGTAAAACCGACGATTTACCACCCCAAATGACCATTTTCAATACAGTTATCCCCATTCTAATATATTTATACATTTAAAACCAAATACCAGCCAATGAAGCGCGACGTTATATGTTGACGTCCGGTTTCCGACAGTATATCGCAGATATACCGCCTCAAATTTTTGGCGTTATAACTGGTTATACTGCAAAGAAATTTTTAGGCTTTTGATCGGATAGCGCATGGGCAATTATTTCCAAAAAATCTACCCCCGTTAGCAAAAATATATTATCCCCTCGCGCACGCCTTCCCTGCATTGCACAGTTGATAAGAAATAAAGCAAATAATTTAATGCACAACAATAAAGTAGAAACTTTTGATTGTTTTTCATTATTTCCGGGTACTTTATTTCATTGTTTTCCGTTATCCAATTCCCATTACAACAAATCGTAAACATTTTTTCCAGTGAGCACCGTGATCAACTTAGTGCATGCAGAAGAGCGCGTTTGATGACGTCACATGTAAACATGTACTTCTGATGACGTCTGCTACAAAAGAAGTCTTTGGAAAACATTGCAACACATTGTACTTATTGTCGTCAAAAAGCTTTCCAGTATAACAAATTCGTTATTTTGATTCTTGACGGGGGGAAAATGCGATCACATTCCCCGCATGAAAGCGATATTTAGGCCAGTCGTTAGGCGCGGGTAAATATCGCTTTCAGGCGGGGAATGTGATCTCGTGTTCCCCACAAGAAACAAAATAACTTATATAAATATAGTATACTGTCGCAAATGTTTGACGTTATCCAATCAGACACCGCGTTACATACGCAAGTGCAGAAAAATAATTAAGAAAAATGTATTTGTTATTTATAAGTTGGTACAGTATTTAGGTTGTGAAATATTCGGCACGAGTTCATATGGCGAAGGACGCACTAGCTTGTGAGTGCGTCTCCGCCATATGAAAGAGTGACGAATATTTCGCAATATAAAGTTAATAACCTTTTAATTATGTACCAAAACTTGAACTGTCTGCTAGAATTCAGGATTGCCTGGTATAGACATCTGAACGTAAAATCAGACTATATATCTTTTAAGTGGTTTGAAATGGAAAATAATGAAGGTCTTTAAGTGTCTCACTACACGTTGAAAAACCACGCCCCGCGGCGCCAAATTGAAGACGACGTTAACGTTGGTGAATGTGACGTCATTAAAACATTGACGTTTTCCAACGCAGAAGACATTTTTTGCGAAACGTCGGTTCTATTTCTTTCAAAATACTCCTGATGTCTTAGAAGAAAGTATTGAAAATCTAAACGGATTGCTGGAAGGTCATTTTTACAACATAAAATGCGCTTTTTCTTTTCAAATTTATAAAAGGGGTTGTCTTCAACATTTTGTAAATTGTCGGTTTTGCTATTAGATATTAATTTTACGGGCTGTATATCGCGGTATCTCATCCGTGTGACCTAATACATTCTTTTATTTTATACATAGCAGTGAAATCAATGCATATCTGAAACAATAAAAGTGATATTTTCACACTGTGAAAATATAAATGATATTTTCACAGTGAGAATAATAACATATAACCATGTAACGATGTTGTTTTCACAGTAGCAACCCGGACTACTTTTCTCGCCAAAATTTATATGTTATCTATAAAATAATTGTGTAAAATTCCTTGAAAAAGCATTCTTTGAACAGTCAAAATGCTGTATTAAAAATGGCTATCTGTTTATGGTTTGCATCTGACAGTTGTGACGCCATAGCGAAGTCAAAAATTGTTACGTAAGATCGGATTGATCAATTACAGTAAGTGTCCTCAAATACTATTAAAAAAAAAAAAGAAAAAATACTTTTTTTCGATAAATATAAAAATATTTCATCTCGTGTGTTGTAAACTTCGCACTCGTGAAAATTATTTTCACTCGTGCTTCGCACTCGTGAAAAATCTGATATTTTCAACACACTCGATGAAATATTGTTGGTATTCATCTCAAAAAGGTAAATATCCTCTATCTATATCTCGAGAAGGGATATTTTTCTAATGAAAAATTGAGATATATATTTTTATATTTATACCCCCAAAAATAGGTTGTGGGTGCTTATTTGAACCGCCTGATTTAGGCGGTTCTAATGAGTACCGGCAACCTTTGACTTTGAGTAAAATAAAGGAAGATAATGTTATTTATTTGACGGGCCTCCGTGGCCTAGTGGTTAAGAGCGCCGACTATTAATCATTACCTCTCTCACCGCTGTGGTTCGAGCCTCGCTCGGGTCACGTGTGAGGTGCCAAGTTCTGCAACGGAAGGTCAGGTTGTTTTTTCCGGGTTCTCCGGGGTTTTTCTCCGGGTACTCCGGTTTTCGCCCGTCTCTGATTAACGATCGACTCGATATGAGTGAAATAATCTTGAAAGAGCCGTAAAACAAAAAAAAGTGTTATTTATTTATTTAACCAGCTGACAGGGATGTTATAGAAGCCAAAGAGCGAGAATCACCTAAAAGAGCGGCTGGTCTTCTTCTCGACCAGATTATCGCCAGTAACGAGCTTGGAAAGTGGACAACATTCCTGAATGCTTTGAAAACAGTAGGTGAGTACGCTTGAGTATGCTTCCTTTTATTTGATTTCCTTTGTTCTTGAATTCTGTGTAAACAACGAGCAGTAATCTCTCTTGGTTCGTGAATATTTTGCAAATAGTCAGTGAGTATTATTCCTTGGCAGTTGGTGGGTTTGAAAGCAATCCGCAAGTAATATTACTTATTTGATAATGGTTTTAAGAGGGAATTGGAACACCTGGCAGATTTTCCGCCATTTGTCAAAGGGAGACAACTTTCGGGACTTCCTGTTCGCTTTTCTATGAGCCCTGTCTCACTGGAAAAGGAGTATACTCATCGCCGTATCAACGCGACGTTGCTAAGACGTCATGTGCCCGCTAGGAGAACTTCTCTGGTCGGATAATATGGAAATTTATCAATTGATTATCCTATATTACACAAGGTCAACCAATATTTAAAAATCATAAATCATGTTTTTAATTGCGTCAATTAATAAAATAGTCATTAATCAAGTAATTTCGTATTGGCCCAGATACAGCTCCTCGGTCAGCTGTATTGGCCTCGGCCTTCGGCCTCGTGCCAATACAGCAGACCTCGGACCTGTACCTGGGCCAATACGAAATTACCTGATTAATAACATTATATTATGGTTTTGCGATGAAGAAATTAGCAGCCTGTCCTGTCCTTGCAACAGGTAACGGTAGAGGGAGGGGGTGTTATTTCTTCTGTTTCTACCCTTCCAGCCATTTTCCTCTTTCACCTCTGTCCCTCACTTTCATCTCCTCTACTATCTCTTCTATCTCGTTTCTCCCTTTCTCTTGGAATAGACAAAAATGATCCATGAAGGTTGACCTGTTGTTAAACTAAAAACAATCGATGCATATTTTTTTTTATTCGTCGACTTTTTTAACCCACTGCGACCTTGTCAACAAAATATCTAGATAACTGCTTGATCTACGACTTACATTGTTATCATAATAATTATTCCTCATAAAACAACTTTCCTCAGTATTTCAGTACTTTGATTTTTTACGTTCCCAAACATCAAATGTGTGTTTGGGAATCTAGTCAATCACTAAAGGTGATGAATGCCCCCGCCAAACGCCTCTTGCTTGACCTATGGAGTAGACGGGCACACTTTCTAACTAAACTAAATAAGCAGCGTTCACCAAGAAACATATGGTAAATGTTAAAGTCGTTCAGGGGGACATGATTCTGAAAATATCGGCTGGATCAGAATCATATATCCTTTATGCACTTGTCGATGCATGTCTGAAATGTGTTGTAATTTTCAATGTCCTGCACCACACACTGTAGGAGTTATGGAGACACGAACAGTACTGTTTAACCTCCTATGCTACTCATATGGCCAAAATGGTTTAAGTCGTTCAAAGGGATATACTTCTGTAATACGGGAGTGGATAAGGATTTTGTTCCTTTAGATACATATTCAATGTATGTCTGAACGGCGCTGCTGGTCCAATACCCTGGATGCATGGGGTTGCGGAGACACGAACAGTACTATTTAACCTCATATACTAGAAAATGTTTGAGTCGTTCAAGGGGACATTATTCAGCAATAAGGGATTGTGTCAGAATTCTGTTTCCTTAATACACATGTGCAAAGTGATACATATATGGCCAAATGTTTAATTAAGTCGTTCAAGGGGACATAATTCTGCAATTAGGGGCTGGATCAGAATCATGTCTGAACTGTGTTGCAAGTTTAAATGTCCTATATCAAATACTGTAGGAGAAGTTGCTGAGACAAGAACAATACTACAATGTTTGACGTACAGACTTATGTACGTGAGGACAACTATATGCCTCTCCTAACTTCTTGGCCTGACCATAAAATTCAGAGCACCCGGAGAAGAAAAACCATCCGACCTTACATTGCAGAACTTGACGTGCTCACATTTGACCACAACGGTGATAGACCTAATGATGAAGAGTCAGCGCTCTTATCCACTAGGCCACAGAGGCCCGAACAAAATGGGCTAATTCAGCTGTTGGTTTCACATCTACCATAATGACCCTAAGTGTTTTGGATATGCAGTTCTAGGCCCCGATCTAGGCGATCAGTGCACGTCAAGATAAGTCTGAATCTGGACAGGAATCATGTGTTGGGTTTGACCATGAAAGACGCCACAGAAAACGGCATTTGATCACGGTCTGCAGTATTGTCTTAGAATACTTGTATTGCACGACCCGCAGAAAAAGCGACCGACTGAAGTCGGTTGATTTTCTAAGAGTGCTCAAAAATCACCGTGTCATTCTGTCAGTCTGTCCGTCCGTAACCCGTTTGTGAAAATTGGTGATAGTGACTTAACCGCTTGGAATATTTAAACAACTTTTGGCATACTGATAGATATCAATGCGATCTAACCAATGAACTTGCGAAATATTACACTCCATTTAGTATAGCCTCGCCGAGGCGAAAAATGTGAAAATTTTCGAACTGCTTCTCCTCGGAAACCGTTGGGCCGATTGAAGACAAATTTCATATGGAGCCTCTATGGGATGGAGGAAACCAAAATTTGCTCATGGGGTCCAGGTCACATGACCAAAATGGCCGCCAAGCCATATATGGTGTGTCTGTCTGTCCGTCCGTAACCCGTTTGTGAATATTGGTGAAAGTGACTTAACCGCTTGGAATATTTAAACAATTTTTGGCATTCTGATAGATATAAATGTGTTCTAACCAATGAACTTGCAAAATATTACATTCCATTTAGTATAGGCTCGCCGAGGCGAAAAATGTGAACATTTTCGAACTGCTTCTCCTCGGAATCCGTTGGGCCGATTGAAGTCAAATTTCACATGGAGCCTCTATGGGATAGAGGAAACCAAAATTTGCTCATGGGGTCCAGGTCACATGACCAAAATGGCGGCCAAGCCATATATGGTAAAAACCCTTCAAAAATAGTCTTCTCCAGAACCACTGGGCAGATTTCCACGAAACTTGATAAATAGCATCTGGGACGTAGGCTCATCATAAATTGCTAAAATGGTGACTTTGGGTTGACCTTGACCTTCTTTGTGCCTAGGTCAAACTTTGACAAATTTGCTTTTGTATTGGAAAAGTGAGAATGTATTTTATCCTGCAAACGATTCAGAATACAGTACTAAAGTATAAGATATATTTTTGCTCCTTACGATAAGGCGCATTTATTGGGGGAACCGTTTTAGGTCCAGGTCACATGACCAAAATGGCCGCCATACCCATATATGGTAACACTCATAAAGCTAAAAGCATCCGGCGGGTCGTGCACTTCAGCTGAAGTACTGGTTTCAGGGTTAAATTTGAACATTATATACAGATAGTGTGATTCCGGTCAGCAAAACAAGCCATAGGACATACAATTGAAAAAGGCAGTTAACTGGTCAAAATGTTTTAACACGAAAAAAAAAAACTTTCTAGCACAGCTTATTTCGCATATGCGATTGAGCACTATCAATGGAATATTGTACATGCAGTAAGATTAATCTGTTGTGTTTCTCCTATTTAGTGCATTAGTGCATACATGTATACAGAAGGGCACACGATGAAGCTGAAAAGATTTTGGGCTAGGTCAAGAAAGTAAATAAATAAATGCATATAAAATAAAGATAAATAAACTGGAGAACATTCAACATGCTATCAGTGCAACAACGGCTCCTGACTGGTGAATTAGCAAACCGTGAGACGCCACACAATGCAACATAACGCGGCATCTGATCAGGCCTACACTTAACATACTGGAATTTTAGGGTTGAACAAAATGTCTAAGTTCAGGACTATTTTCTCAGCCTAACTTAGAGACAGTCGACCCACCAGTAATTTCGGTGCTTTGATTTTCCTTGGTTGCTGAATGCTTTAACAACAGCCGGTTAGTAAATCGAAATTACTGAATGCAGTAAACAGTACATCAATATATTTCTTGGTTCCTGAATGTATTGATTGACTTGTAATTTAAAAGAACACAGCAGTAAGATAATATGAAGCCTGACAGCCGGTACAGTGCATATCCTTTCGTAAAAAAACTGACATTTGCCCTTCTTGAATTAGTAAAAGGAGGAAAATGACTTGATTGCTTTCAAAAGTTAATGGATAATCTTCATTAGTTCCTTAGCTCACCTGGGCCGAAGGCTCATTTGCGGTATTAGTATGTCAATGCTCGGCTTCCGTCGGCCGTTTACAATTTCAAATGAGTGTATATCTGATACCACAGGGCCAATCGTGATCAAATTTCATGTGAAGCGTTATCATGTAGGTGACATAATAGAAGTGAAGGCGAGGATCAGGAATCGATACAATTAACCCATAGCTCCAATCAGAGACATCAAAGGGAAAGAATTACAAACATGAAATAACTAGGCCCTAATGGAAACACCAATAGCGGAAAGCCAAAAGGGCAGTTAATTTCTCACAAAGCGGCCGACTGGCTATCCAAAACAACAAAATATAAGCGATGCACACACACAAAGACAAACCATAACACAACAAAATCCGCGACAGGAGAACCGCCTTGAAACGGTCAGTGAAACGAATTCCAATCAGAATTCCGATTTTACGCGGCCGCAATCCCCGCCCTTACTTCCGTCGCGATTTAGACAACCGGTTTGTTCAGTCCGCATGAAGGTCTCCTAACTATCAGTGCAACATCTCGGAGATCACAAAAATTAAACCCCCAAAGGGATGAAAACGGTGAAGACTCGACAGCAAGAAACCACTGAAATGCTGGAGCAAAAGAAAACCAACAGTTAGACTCCGATGGGCCCGACCAGAGGCGGAGTATCAGGCACAAACCAACATAACATAAAATTAAATTCTCTCTAATTCTCAGTAAGCCTTTCATAGAATCTGAGGCCTGACCCACCAGTGTGCAATTAAAGAGGGGAGCAAAATTGTCAGCCGTGATTGGGTTAACTACCATGCATGCAGTCTGTCGTATAACATTTATGGTCTACCCAATCGTTTTATATCCAAGAATGATTTTACGAAACGCCATTGCAAGCATATATACTTTTTTTTGAATGTATTCACTAAGTCACCATAAAATACGGGTTTCGATAGGCCTTGTTGCAGAAGAGATTTAAGTCCTTTGAATTTTGCATTCAAATCGGAATGACGTCTATTAAGTTTTGAACATGCTTTTCGTAGTTTATGATACCGATTATCCTGGTTGAGAAGTTTAGCAGATAATAATATATTGATTTATTACGAGTGTTGAAGTAACATGACTAGACACTCTGGCAAATCGAATTAATTGCGAAATATAAACGTCATAGGATGCCGCATGAGTGACATCACCATCCAAGAAAGGAAAAATTACAATCTCTAAATCAAAATCATCGCGTTTATCATGAATTTAGCAGAAAACATATCCATTTACGATAGATAGATGTAAATCCAAAACCGGGGCCTCGGCATCAGAAGAATTTGCGTTATTTAACTGAAGTTCTATGGGGTAAATTTGACTGATCAAACCATCGAAATGAATGTAAAGTATGTCCCTCATTACTGAGTCCCTTCGCCAGAAAACCTGCCTCTTTATGGGGTACGGGAAATCCATATTTTTTCTGTTTTAAGCCAAGTGTCTCCAGCATTATGATAGTACACTCATTACAGAAAATGCATTCTTCCAAGTCTCTTGTTCCAAAACCCACTCTTCTCGCAAATCATTCACAAAGGGGGGGGGGGGGGGGTGGGTGGGGAAATTACTCACGGATTGTTATCAAAACATTCACGGACCTGGATTGAGATGACCCGCCCATTGCTTTCAAGGCATTCAGGAACCACGGAAGAATTACCCACATACTGTTTTCAAAGCATTCAGGAACCAAAGACGGTCGTCCATCGACTGTTTGCAAATAATTCAAGAACCATGTAGATTACTCAGCGACTGTTCCATTGTATTCTCGAACAAGAGGCTCAATGAGCTTAATGAGCCCAAGCTGCTCACATGAGGAACGTTTAAATAAGCTGTGTGTCTCATAGTATCAGAGAAGAATAGCTTTTGAAGTTCTTCCGATTTTAAAACTGCGTGAGCTTATGAATCCCTGGGTGTGGCCAATTTGGACCTTAGGGGCATGGTTGGCAAGATTTATATAGGTGACACTAAACGTTGTTTTATTCTAAATATCTCAGCTCTTGGCCTCAAAGTTTCAGAGAAGACTTTTAAGTTTGTTCAATCAGTAGTCTATGACAGCTAATGAGCCAAGGGGCATGGCGAATTTGGATCCTAGGGGTATGGTTGGCAGGATTTATATGACCACATAACTTTACTTCATACTAAATATCTAAGCTTTGTGACTTATGGTTTCAGAGAGGGAAGATGTTTGAAGTTTTACCCATTATAAGTGTTTGAGGGCTAATGAGACGCGAGGCGCGATCAATTTGGACCATAGGGTCATGATTGACAGGATTTATGTAGGTGACCACTAAAATTGGTTCATACTGAATATCTAAGCTCTGTGCCTTATGGTTTCAAAGAAGAAGTTTTTTTAAGTTGTTTCCCATTATAAGTCTTATGGAGCTAATGAGCTCCGGGGCGTGGCCAATTTAGACCCTAGCATGTTTGGCAGGATTTATGTAGGTTACCACTTGACATTGTTTCATACTAAACATCTAATCTCTGGTCCATGTGCTTTCAGAGAATAAGATTTTGGAATTCCTTTCTCATTGTAAGTCTACGGGAGTTAATGAGCCCCGTGGCATGGCCAGTTCGGATCCAAAGGGCATGATTGGCAGGATTTATGTAGGTGACCACTTAACGTTGCTACATAATAAATATCTAAGCTTTGGGTCTTATTGTTTCAGAGAATAAGATTTTTTAAACATTTTACCCATTATAAGTCTATGGGAGCTATATGTTTCCATGGCAACCAGAAATCCAACAGGATCATTCCCAAAACCTTATGCAGCCTTGCCTTGTGGCTGATCTGTTCTTGTTTTGTTATGATAGAGACTCCATGATGTCCCTTTCTGTTGAAAACCTATCTGAAATCATTGAAGCCTCCAGCTAGACTTCTAGATATGTGGATGATTTATTAAATATTTACAATACCTATTTCGATGGTTTGATCAGTCAAATTTACCCCCCCCCCCCCAGAACTTCATTTAAATACAGCAAATTCTTCTGATACCGAGGCTCCGTTTTTGGGATGTTTCGTGAAAAATTTATGATAAACGCGATGATTTTGATTTTGAGATTATAAATTTTCCTTTTTTGGATGGTGATGTTCCTCGTGCACCATCCTATGGCGTTTATATTTCACAATTAATTCGATTTGCCAGAGTGTGTAGCCATGTATCTGACTTCAACACTCGTAAAAAATTGTTAACGGCTAAACTTCTTAATCAGGGTTATTGGTACCATAAACTACGCAAAGCCTTTTCAAAATTTTATAGACGTTATTCTGATTTAATTTCAAAATTCAATATTGGACCTAAATCTCTTCTGCAACAAGGTCTATCGGAACCCGAATTTTATGGTGACTTAGTATATAAATTCAGAAAAATATATAACCGCAATTACTTCAGCACCCCATTTCGTAAAATCATTCTTCGATATAAAAAGGTTGGGTACAACATAATTGTTATACGACAGACTGCATGCATGGTAGTTAACCAAATCACGGTTGACAACAACAGAGGTAAGGGCGAGGATTATGGCCATGTAAAATCTATTTAAGCCCCCAGTGGAATTCTTTCCACTGGCCGTTCCAAGGCGGTTCTTCTGTGGCGGTTTATTTATGCTGTTGTTTGTTACTTACTGTGTGCATCACTTGTGTCTTTTTATTTTGGATCGCCATTTTGTGGGAAAGTAACTGTCCTTATGGCCTTCCTTTGTTTAGGTTTCCATTATGGTCTGGTCGCTTCATTTTTGTGTTTCTTTCCCTTTGGTGTCTTTGATGGGTGCTGTAAGTTAATTGTATCGATTCCTGATCTTTGTTTTACTTCTACTTTGCTTCCCTCTTTGATTGCACGCCGGTAGGTCAGGCCTCACATTCTATGACGGTTCCAGCGTAAAGGCTTATTGGGAATTAGAGAGATCTAATTCAAGGTAATAATGCCTGGTGCCTGATGCTCTCTCTCTGGTCGGGCCCATCGGATCCTAACTGTTGGTTTTCTTTTGCTCCGGCATTTCAGTGGTTTCTTGCTGTCGAGTCCTCGCCATTGTTTCATCTCTGTGGTTGTTTGATTATTTGTGTTCACGAAGATGTTGCACTGATAAGTTAGGAGGCCGTCATGCGGACTGCACAAATTATTTGTCTAAATCGCGACGGAAGAAAGGGCGAGTACTAGGAATCGATTTAAGCCCCCCAGTGGAATTCGTTTCCGCTGACCGTTCCAAGGCGGTTCTTCTGCCGCGGTTTATTTTTGTTATGGTTTGTCTTTGTGTGTTTGTGTCACTTATGTTATTTTATTTTGGATAGCCTATTGGCCATTTTGTGGGAAAGTAACTGTCCTTTTGGCTTTCCGCTATTAATGTTTCCATTAGGGTATGTTGTTCCATGTTTATTTTTCTTTCCCTTTGGTGTCTCTGATGGGAGCTGTGGGTTGATTGTATCGATTCCTGATCTTTGCCGCTGCTACTATTTTGTACTTTTGAGCAGTGACGTCAGAGGGGAATATTGCCGGGGAATATGATAATTTATTGCCCTCGCGCGTGACATGCTCTAGAGCAATCAGAATTCTATAATAGCTCATGAATATTAATCAGGTATAATAAATCATTATCTCACATGGAGGTGTTAGCTTTTGGTTTGGTCTTTTTTCAGGCTATACATACATTGCGAATATTCTACTTGGAGTTACCGAGATCGATCTGACGTTACAAAGACAACTACTGAAAGTGTTCATCCCAGAGCTTATCAACAATTTACAACCGAGCGAACTGATTGACCATCTTTATTCATGCGATGTAATAAGTGTAACAGATAAGGAGGAAATAGAATGTGAACTGAGAAACAGAGGCTCTTATGCAGCTTCTCTGATGTTGCTGGACAGAATACCAAGACGAATTCCGAATTGGTACAGCGAGTTTGTAAACACCTTAAGAGATTGTGGTTTCGGATTTTTAGCTGACAAAATTGATATAACTGAAGCTGAGATAACAGACACATCTTGTTCAACAGGTTAGCAAATTACAGTAAAATGCCGATATTAAGACCACCTAAAAATAAGACTATTTCTGCTTTATTTATCTTAGTTCAGTAACTTTATCAGTTCAAATAGGCTGTGAACGGCGGACCTCCAATACTATCGTTTCTTCGTGTTGTCTGCACACAACATCCTCTGGTCAAGGACTACTTTGGAACTGTTCAAATGTAGACCAGTCTTGTACAGTCCCAAAGGTGGTCTTAATATATGAATTTTACTTTATATCCTAGCAGAAATAAGTCAGTGTTTTGAATCGGTCGGTAAGGGATATCCAGCACAGAACCAAACATCTGCTGGCCATGCGCAACTGCCGTACAACATTTTTAAATGTTATTTTTTTTAAAAGTTCCATGTGTCCAAATTATACAGTTCAGTGGGGGTAACTGAGAGGCCCCAAAGTTTAAGAGCTGCAAAACTCTGCTTGTCGCTTGTGATTGTGTTGTTTGTTGGGATATGTTTTTTTTTTCGTCTTTCCCTTTGGCAATACTCTAATTGCCAGTCTGCAACCAGGATCCTGCCAAATGAAGTACAATGTCTGTAATGTCAAAGTTTCAAATACTGTAATTTTGTCAAAAATACTTTTCATCTTTAAAAAGGCACATGTGCAACTTCAGTATGCTTGTAACATCTTATCAAATGGAATGCTTGAACACCGTTGGAGAAGTTAAGTAGACAACTTTCCTACATTTTAAAGAAGACTAACTGATGATTAATCCAAAAATGTTGCTTATGGCAAGGCAAGTTCTTTTTTAGCTCACCAAAGCAGAAGGCTCCTGGGGAGCTTATAGGGTAGGCCGTGGTCCGATCTAGAGCTTGTAGATGTATATTTTGTATTAGCCTGTACAAATATGACAGCCAATATGGGTCTGTACAAATATGAAAGCAATTCTGCGCCAGAGTTCTGCCCGTGGGCCTCTTTTGTGTAAAAGCTTACACTTGTTATGGGCCACTCTTATCTACCTGTGAAAGCTTCTTCTTGTTGTTGCATAAAACATAATAGTCAAAAACATAACAGTCAACCTGTATTGTGGGTAACTAACGGCTGTACTTCTGTGTTAAACCATATGCCTATAATGTATACGCCCCTGGGCGTAGACAAACAATAAACTTTCTATAAATGACCGTTTTAATCAGTGATAGTCATATGGACACCAATACCGAAAAAGTACAGTGCTAAGTAACTTTTGGTCGATTGACAAACAATATACCCAAAATGATATTGGCTAGTTTCGCTTATTACAGCCTTTCTCAAGGGACATGAAATGTAAGCAATGGGACGTGCTAAAATCAACTAAGCCGAACAAATACATTGTTTATCAGTTGCTGCGGGCCAGAGACGGCTCCGTCCCAAATCTTTTAAGAGGGATAGAGTCTGATGCTTTATGAGCGTTAGCCCTGTGTGACACAACTGGTCGTTTTGATTATTGTCGAGTCCTCAACCCAGAAACATGTCTGCCTTAATAGGTAAATAGTTGCTTTTATCTGTATGTTGCTGTCAAACTCACTGTTGATCTATGAACTTAACCATAAACCAGATATGATTTGAATGAACTTGTGGACATTACTTAATAAGCTTCGTATTCTGAAAATCGTGTATCGCAGGGAGAAATATCCGATAATTATTCAATAATTCTTGAAACAGCGCGAATCTATACTGATCCCGAATAACCCTCGTCTGAATTTAGTGTTTCTTATTTCAGATTGTTCGTCCTCGACTGCCATACTTGATTCACAAGAGACATCAAAGAAATGTGTTGATTGCTTGTCTATAGGTACAAACAGTTTACCAACGGGTATGTCTGGAATATGTTAATGAGCCGGTTCACTGTTGTCATGCGCGATCATCAAATTCTCGTATCAGCATGATCTTGGTGCAGGGTCTTCAAGAGTCACATCGCTATTTTACATCACGAAAACACGTCTGTATAATTTTGCCCCCCCCCCCCTAACCCCATTGGTATGTAGTAAAATTGGGGTTTACAGGGGCATACCTTATTTTTCTTATTTCTGCTGAAATAAGAAAAATATCACTTTTTTTTCATCTTGAATTTTTCGTTTTTTCCGGCAGTAAAACTTCCAATGTATATGTATAGGCGTGTTTTCTTAATGTATACAGTACAATCCTTCTATCAATGTGTATCAAGACACATTAGGGGCTGTTCAAAACTGGTGTTCAAAAGTGGTCTTTATGACCACTTTTGTTTGTTTGATTGTTGGCACTAGAGGTTTAAGGTCCCCGTCAACACTGTAAAGGTCATTTTGGAGACGTTGCTTCCAATTTTGTGGGACTTTTACCCGACATTGAGATGAAATGACATCTCAAGCCCTGTCGCCCAATGAAACCAATAGGGTTTTTTGCATGGACGGTCCGCCTCGCACTGCGGTTCCTGGACAGGCTTAGATCCTCTAAGCTGTTTACCAGTACTAGTATGCGGGCTGGATTCAGCTCTGCGTGGAAGCATCTTGCAGCCCATATATTTCTTCAAGCCCTTAAGGGCGGGGGCGGTTGACCACTTTTGAACAGTCCCCAATGGTGTCTCTTACTAAAAAGACTTTACGTACAGAAAAAGTTGTTAAACACGGCATTATAATAATGGGTAAATTGTTTACTGATCCAGCAAGCCAAATATCTAATACTCCAGTATTTTTGCTTGAAAATTGTGTGAAGAATCTCAAATAGGTTTGCACGGAGTGTTCAGGCATTGCAGTTTTCATTCTTAGAATATACACATGTATAATTATGCTTTTTGAAGTTCTGCAGGAGACTGGATATATCTCTAAGGGAGGCGCTTATTATTTTTTTTTTCAAAATTATTTTTGTCACCATTACATGACTACTCTTCATATAGTAGTTTGACCCAGCTGCTTAATACCCTGGGATGGAGATCAATGGAACAGAGGCGGGCAGATGCTCGCCTCCTATTGTTCTACAAGATAGTATATGGCCTTGTCGAGATTCCGCTCCCTACATACATCCGACATCCAATCAGAACTACCAAAAACATGCATACTGTGCACTACATTCAAATCCCTACTACTGCCAGTTGCTATAAATACAGTTTCTTTCCCTTGGCTGTGGTACAATAGAATCACCTTCCTCCTCATGCTGTTGTGTGCTCCGATCTGGATTCTTTCTGATCGACCATATGCACCCTCCATCACCCAATGCCATGAACCGTGAAAAATTATTTTTATCTGCTTTTAATCTCTACTTTACTATACCTGTTCTTACTTTCATTTCTCCTAAAATCTAATACTCTTTCTTCTATCACACTTTTCTCTTTCTGGCGCGCGCAGCTGCACATAATCCTCACGAGAGAGTGCTGCATGATATATAGATAGATAGATACATACATACAAGTTGGCTTCTTTAAAAAGAATCCAAAGGAAAAGTCTGCTGCTTTGTAGTCAGCAGAATGAACAGACGTTATCACAATAACAATAATAAACGTGCGTAATGTGTGTCTTTTGCAAACATGACCAACCCTTAACAATTCGCTTTAGAACTTTAAAATCAAGAATGATCAAATACTACTGTCATTTTGTGAATCGCTTTTATTTTTTTCAATAGCAGTCATACTTAAAACTAAAATGAGAAATTCTAAAGTTGTGTAATTCGCATTTCCAGACTTTAAACTTCGTTTTAGCTGAGACCTCAAAACAAATCAGTGGTAGAAATGGCAACTTCACCAATATCTGCCATACTTCATGCCAGCGAAAGGGAAAATAAAACTAGAGAAAATGACCAAGGGGTCATGGATACCTTCGACAGATGCATTCTAGTATTGCAGAACACAATTTTTAAGTTTATGACCTTGATCTCAATCAAAGTTCAAAGTGTGCCATATTGGCAGCAGAAGTCAAATCAGTGTTACTGTACTGTGTCAGCTGTCAAGTAATACCACATATCAACTTCCAATAACATAAAAGATAGAGATCAAATGTTTTACATAAACATGTAACATAAATATAATGCAACGTTCTGTCACTGTTACCTTTACCTTCTGTGTCAGCTGCAGCAGCAGTCGCATGACTGTAACTATACATTATCTGCTGTAAATTATAATATATCATACAAAACTCCAATGCAGTCAATACGATGAACGGCAAAAGTTTACAATGACCATTCAAATTCTGCGACCATGACCTTCTGTCAGCAGCAGCAGCAGCAGCAGCAGCCACATAACTGGAACAATACTCTATACGTGTCACTTTAAAAGTAATACCCGTTTGGCATTATAAGTTCACACTGCAAAGTTAAAGGAAAAAAATAAATCTGGAAGTTACCAATATGGCTTTATCCTAATTAGAGGCGCTAGCCAAACCCGGGCACTTGACCCAGGAATGTTACTGACCCATGTTTAAGGCAAAGCCAAAGAAACACGATATACCAAATAAAATGTGTTGGACAAGTGATTAGAAAGATATCAGAATTAAAGCAAAACTTTGAAGTTAAGTGTTGACGGACGTCCTCGCGTTCTCACTAAACAGTCAATATGTGACTTTTCGTAGGCGGGACAGATTTTTATGTGTCACTTTTTGTGCGACAGCCACTTAAAAAGCTATTTGTTCTCATGAAATGGGTGTTAAATTGATAGAATGTATGCCGGAAAGAACTGCAAGTGACTGTGTCGGAATAATTCTATAGAAACCAGTTAACTATAATATCGTGGGCTCAGAAAGACAGAAGGACAAACAGGCGGAAGAAAAACAGACACAGGACGAAAACTACATTACCCTCAACATTCTTCTCATGCCGGGGGAAATTATCAAAATATTCCTAGCGGTTTGAAAGTTATATGTTCATCATCAGCTAGTGAAAAATTTGCCTCGGCGAGGCTATTTATATAAAAAGTATTGCATTATACAAATTGGTTAGGTCTTGCCAATATAAATCTTGATGCCAAAATTATTGAAATATACCTTGCGGATAATATATCTAAAATGAGTTTGTTATTATTTTACAACGGAGAGGCTTTCAATATTAAGAAATTTGGCATTAAATAATATAATTAATTAGATATTGTCAATATATATCTACCTGCAAAAACTTATCAAAATATTCCTTGCGGTTTGAAAGTTATAACGTCTATGTCAGGTAGTGAAATTTTTGCCTCGGTGAGGCCAATTATAAATAAATCGGGCATTAGACAAACTCATTTGTTTGGTCTTGTCAATCTATCTGCGTGCAAAAACTTAACAAAATAGTCCTAGTTGTCTGAAAGTCGGTTAGTAACACTTTTGCCTTGGTCAGGCTTCTTGTGAAACAATCAGGCATTATGATGAGGCCTAATTGGTCACTGATGTGGCCTAATTGGCCGAAACAGCTAGTCTGGCCCAGAAAACATGTACACTCCATATTTTTCAGTTCTGCGGTGTATTCCTTGCTTCCAAAGGTTAACCCTTTCTAGAACATATTAGACGGTCCTGCCAATATACATCTGCTTGCCAAAACTTATCAAAATAAAAATTATATACCTCCAATCAATTTATGAATATTTTGCCTTGGCAATGCCATTTATGTAAAGAAACCAGGCATGAAGCTATATTTTTGACTAGATCTTATCAATATATATCTGTTTGCCGAAAAATTGTATAAAATATCTCTAACGGTTTGAAATTTATACGTCAGATTTATAAAAAAAATCAAGCATAAGACGATCTCATTCGTAAGGTCTTGTCAATATTTATCTGCATTCAGTTTCTGAAAATGTTGCCTCGGCCAGGCCAGAAATCTGGCATTAGACTGCTCGTGGTGCTGCTTGACGTAGTCTTGGATCGATCCCGGGCTTCTCCAGACTTTTGGATGAGTCTTTAAACCGAGGTCCCGTCTCCGTATGACCTTAGCTGTTGGTGGGACGTAAAACCCAAACACTCACCCACTCTGGCCGGGGACTGGACTGCACGGATCCTAACGACAAGCGACAGTGACACTCTGGTGCTGAAGGCCTGTGGTCACCTCAGGAATCCCATGAAGTCGGCATGACTTTAAGAAAGCCACAAAAGGCCCTGGAAGCACTCTTTCATCAATCCAGACATGTTGTGATATCGATCTGGACTGCTCAAGAGCTGAACAGAGAATAATAGTGATGATGCCACTGCTACGTTCGTTCGTTCGGCCCCCGCCCATAGGGGCTTGAAGAAATATATGGGTTGCATGATGCTTCCACGCAGAGCTGAATCCGGCCCGCACACTAGTACTGGCAAACCGCTTAGAGGATCTAAGCCTGTCCAGGAACCGCGGTGCGAGGCGGACCGTCCATGCTAATAAACCCTATTGGTTTCATTGGGCGACAGGGCTTTTGATGTCATTTCATCTCAATGTCGGGTAAAAGTCCCATAAAATTGGAAGCAACGTCTCCAAATGACGTTTACAGTGTTGACGGGGACGTTAAACCTCAAATCAAACAACCAAAAAACGTTCGTTCGTTCGCTCGTTCGTTCAAGGTAGGGCATTTTACGTCTGCCAGGGTCGAGCGGTCAGAACTCCATAGCACTACAGCGAGACGTAAGTTATGTGCTTCTGGGCTTCGGATCGCGGCAGTTTGTCCAACAAGAGTTAATCGCGTTGGACTGCCTGTGCCCTACCGAGTAAAGTGAAGGACTGCCAGTTTTAGAAATTTTAATGCCAGTCTCAATCGAGAGCAGAAAGTAGGTCAACGGTGCACTCTCTTGGGGCCGCGCGATTTTGGCCATCGGACTTAGGCTGCAAATGAAGCATTTTTTGTTTGTTTGATTTTAGGTTTAACGTCCCCGTCAACACTGTAAAGGTCATTTTGGAGACGTTGCTTCCAATTTTGTGGGACTTTTACCCGACATTGAGATGAAATGACATCCCAAGCCATGTCGCCCAATGAAGCATGCCTATGCAAGTTTCCATACAGAAACGCGCGGCTAGTGGTCCAGGAAGAAGACTGGTCACACGTCCTATTCTCAACCAGCAGGCAGGTTGAGTGCGTAATGATCCAGATGCTGGTACAAGCCCTCAACATCTCCTACCGGCTTGGCCATGCAGAAGTGTTGCTTGTAGAAACGCCAAATTCCTAGGACGAACTCGTCGACCCCCGCATCTGATGACCTCGAACCGTACAGAATGCCGTTCTCCAAATGTTGGAAAGCGTATCACTCTGTCGCGTACTGGTAGGTTCCGCCCGTAGGCTTCCTGCTAAGCAGGTAGAGGTCGTGATCAATCTAGTGTTGGACAGCTTGACAGTCGTAGTGGTCTTGTACCAGAAAATGCTGGCCGCTCGTTGCGAAGTCCATGTCTGGCGCGAGCGGTTGGTAGGCTGGTTTAGGCGGCGACGTCTTGCGTCTTTGCTTCTTTGGTGGCTCCGGCGGTGAAGGTTGAGAAGGCTCTGGCTCTGGCGAGAATGGCTCTGGTGCAGGCAAAGGTCGCTGCAGTGACGGCGCGGGCACAGGTTCGGCGCTGGCTGTCGGAGGTGGTCTGGTGATTGCCGGAGATAACAGAACCTCGATGGTCCCCGTCTTTGGTGCTGGTTCTTGTAGTGGTCTCTCCGCCGCAGAAGGCTGCTGTTTCTTCACTGTCTTCTTGAGTCTGGTTGGTACAGGAGTGCTCAGATCGCAGAGAAGAGTGACAGTGAAACACTGGTGCTGAATGCCTGTGGTCTCTTCAAGCCCCCGTGATGTCGGTATGACTTCAAAAAAGCCACAAGTGGCTCTGGAAGCAATAATCTTTCATCAGGTCTAGGAAAATTGTTTTATTTAAAGGCTGTCTGTAAATTTAAAGACTTTGTAGTCTTAGGATTTAAAGACTAACACAAGGAAAATCATGAAAATGATGAAACACGAAAAAAATCGCATTCTCATACGGAGCCCCAGTCTTCATCTTATTAAAAGAAATGTGGTGCTAAAACCGGCATGTACTTTATTTTCTGTAAATACTGTTTTAATGCTAGAAAATAATTCAGCAATAAAACAACTCAGTTCCTTCCCTTAGACCACAAATGCGGTGAAACTCCACAGAAAGGGACTCTGAGAAAATATATGACAAGGGCCGAACATGAGATGAGTTTCGTTCTGATGTCCTTTCGTTTTCGAACATTTTACTGTTCTAGGCAGTCTGAAACGTTCATCAATTTTATTTGTCAGAAAAAGTGTCTGTCGAATCGAGTGGTCAGGTCAGTATGGTGACAAAATGAGTTAGATATTATACACTTTTATTCCTTAGCTCATTTTACATATGAATCTTACTCCAAACCTGTTTTTCTGAGAAATCTTCAATTATGGTTGAAGGAATTTAATTAAGTAAAGCTTACTATTTGATTTGCAGTTACACATGATAAAGGCGACAGGGCTTTAGATGTCATTTCATCTCAATGTCGGGTAAAAGTCCCACACAATTGGAAGCAACGTCTTCAAAATGACCTTTACAGTGTTGACGGGGACGTTAAACCTCAAATCAAACAAACAAACAAACACATGATAAAATATTCCACCGATAACGACTTGATTACTATAAAAAGCAAAGTGCGATTTTTTCGCTTTACGCCATTTTCATGGTTTTATTTGTGTCAGTCTTTAAATTTACAGAATTTACAGACAATCTTTAAATTTATAGAATGTCCTTAAATAAAACACTTTTCTTGGACAGCATTACAGAATTTACAGACAATCTTTAAATTTATAGAATGTCCTTAAATAAAACAATTTTCGTGGACAGACATGCTGAGAAGACGATCTGGATTATTCGAGAGCTGAACAGAGAATGATGACACTGCCGAACAGCTCAGCACAGTCATGGTTTGCAAGGAAGAAAAGGCGTAGTACCCCCAGGTCGCCATCTGGAAATATTTAATGACACTTTTCTTTTCCCCGGGATTTCTATTCTTTTAGCCTTTGGGGAGAACTGAACTGGGTTGGGCTACCCTAGGATGTGGACAAATATTCATGTAACAAAAAAAAACCTAAGTCAATTTAGATTCAAAACGGTGTTCTATTATAAACTATACGACTTCATATTCCACGTTTCACCACAAATGATTCCTCACGCTACAATATCACAAAGCTTGTTTCTTTTGAAAGAAATTATGTGAGACACATGCTAAGGGCTAAGGCAATGATCAGGTAAGTCTTGTTTATTAGCACTATGTCACCGAATCATAAAGTGCACAACTGGAAGGGAGGTAATGATGAAAAATATACAAGAAAGAGATTCCTGAAAAAACAAAAATAATACACTACAACACAAATATAGTGAAAACTTTTACCAAAAAAAAAAAACAAAAAAACCCGAAGAGAATCCACAACCTATATCTTTGAGTAGAAATACTGCTTACATGTCAGTGCCCTAGCTCGGGCCCAATCTGGCCTCAAAAATAGATAGAAGTGGCTGCTCCCTCCTGACAAAATAAGAAGTTTGCTGAGTTCAGGGAGAAGTGAGTGTGGCTGGCTAACTATCCCTTGCGCTTACAGCAAAGACTCTGATCAGAATGCACTGAAGCACAGGCTGATTAGTCTTTGTATACGTTTAAGAGCAGTTAACTACGTGTTTTGCTAGGTATCCGCCCCGTATATGGCAATGTCATGTATATTTGTTTGAAATTTCAAAGCAAACGCAACTGCAGCCATATATACCCGTATGTACTACGGTTATTGCCGTTCTGCTACGTTTAAAATACCCAGTAAAACCTAGCCCTCAATACGTGACGGTGAAACTGTCACCTATGTTGCATGTAATGGATTTTCGCTACGTTTATTGCCGTTCTGCTACATTTTTTAAATGTGCTAAAGCCTAGCTCTCAATACGTGACAGCGTGACTGTGGCCTAACTCGTACACGTATGTGCAACGCACTATACCATGCCTAGGCGTCCTCATTAACTTTGATATGAGCATTTAACAACAACTTTAGTCTGCCTGAGCAATCAAATTTATTTCCGCGCAGAGTACGTGTTACTATTAATTTCGAGTAGCGGTTTTCAGTTACTGGATACCAGTATGTTACATGTAACTGTAATGAAGTTGTCATTACATGGATTACATTAGTTTTCTTATTTGTGTTACAATACGTAGGCCGTGTTACTCGTTTATATATGTATATTGGATCCGTGGCACCCATAACAAAGATGAGTCATTCCCAGCGGACACATGACATCTAGGCAACGTCTTTCCAACGTCAATGCAACGTCATATCAGTAAAACTGATTATACTGACACAGAAACTGTAGTGACTTTCAGCCTCAGTAATTGATTCGCTAAGGCTGATAAAACGCCTTTTTCTCGTTGGAGAAGAGGCAGCTGATTACTATCCTTTCCGTTGCATTCTTACTGTATATCAAATATTTGGTTTGCTCTTCCTGTTGGTGCCACTGGTAACATGTTTTCTGTGATGCCGCCCTTTCTGACCGTCTTCATCAGTATTTCGCTTTTTCTCAGTTCAAATATATTGCAAATCAGTGTCACGCATACGAAAAGGACGTTGCCAGACGGTTCAACAATTTTCGGAAGCTGGGATAAGGATACATTCAACTACAGATATGTTGTGCCGTTTGCTAGCGTAGGCAAGCTTTTTGTGAAACCTCATACTTGTAAATGGAGTAACTTTCATTTATGGTCATTTCGCCAATTAGACACACTACATAGAAAAAATGAAGTATCCCGGCATATTTTTGACTGGTTCACATTCTTTCTTCACGTCGAATGTGAATGCAATTAGCAAATTTTAGCGAGAAGTCTGCACTGGAGCGAAAACGCTTCAAATTTCACATAAACACTCTGAGGGACCTTTCCAATAAAGGAAAGAATTTGCTCCTTGGGACCTTGGGAATCGATTCTTTCCATTAAGAGCTCTCTCTCTCTCTCCCTCTCTCTCTCTCTCTCTCTCTCTCTCTCTCTCTCTCTCTAACAATCTAACAAGTGTTCATCCGTTTAACATAAGAAGTCTCCCTCTCCTCGCTTTCAATACAACAATTTAATACATCCGGGTCAATTACAGTTACGTCCCTTACTGCAAATATGGCGATTAACAGATGAAAATAATACAATAAATACAGTTACAGTACATTAGAAATACTTTATTACATCATAAAGTGGGTACTACTATTTGACATCCATACCCTGTATGAAAGGAGAGACTAAAATTTACTACCGGACGGCTTGCCATTCCTACGTGGGTTGGCTAACCGTCCGGTACCGGACGAGCAAACTGGTTAGCTGGTCGGTACCGGACGGGCAGACTCGTAGGCGGGACGTCCGGTACTGGACGTCTAGCCACTGCCTATCTGTAACGGAAACAGTGAGAATCTATAGTCTCCGATTAACTCTCGTCTGAATTTTGTTTTTCTATTTTCTTATTTCAGATTGGTGGTCCTCCATTGCCTCACTTGATTCACAAGAGACGTCCAAGAAATGTGTTGATAACTGGTATATTACTCCAAATCTTCCACCAATAGGTATGTCTGGAATATATTAATGAACCGGTTCATAGTTGACATGTTCCACAAGTAGATCAGTCTATGATCAGGTTCTTGAAGAGTCTGTCCTTTTGACCAGTTTACATCGCGTATATACAGTGAAACCCTTCTATTAAGGGGAATGGGAACACCTGGCAGATTTTTCTGCCATTTGTCAAAGGGAGACAGCTTTTGGGACTTTCTGTTTGTTTATCTATAAGCCCTGTCCCACTGAAAAAGGGGTATGCTCTTAAAGGAAAGAATTTGCTCCTCAGAGTTGACCCCTATTGTCATGGGAGACAAAAATACTTTTGCAAGAGTTGCTTCCCCGGAAGGTGTTCCCATTCCCCTTAAAAGCGGATTATTATTATTTAATTAAGTTTCATTAATTGTGCTCATCATGAAAACACGCCTATGCGTTTTGACCCTCTCAAACCCCACTTTTATATAGCAAAACTGGGGTTTACAGGGGTAACTATTATTTTTCTTATTTCTGCCCAAAAACATATATTGTGGGTACTCGATAGAACCGCCTCGTCGAGGCGGTTCTATCGAGTCCCCGCAATCTATGTTTTGAGCAGAAATAAGAAAAATATCACAATTTTTCATCATAAAATTTCCATTTTTTGGCCAAAAAATTGATAATGTATTTGTATAGGCATGTTTTCGTAATGTGTTGCGCCATGATCACCTCTTGTAGGGAAGAGAGAGCTGATTGTTGCGCTGTTTGTGATTCGTTTATTTTTTACCTTTTTTTCCTCATTGTTATACAGTCAAACCTGTCTTAAAGACCACCCGTGAACAAAGACCACCCGTCTACAAAGACCACTTCCAATTCCTTCCATCCAATTAGACTAAATTATGCACCTGTCAACAGAGACCACCTGTGCACTAGGACCAGAGGACAGTCAAAATCCTTCCCAAATGCATATTTTTACCCTGAACAAAGACAACTTTGTGCTTTGAATAGTATTGACCAAAGCTTTAATTGGGCAATTAATTATTTGTGGATATCCTTTAATGAGCCAAATTATTTGTTTAGTGATTCATTATTAAAACCTGTCAGGGGATTTAATCAGTGAATCATTCAGGTGTAACTGGGATTATCAGAATCAGAATCAGAATTGTTACTGGTGACACGACAAATGACATTCATATACATTCATTATCCAATACATATCTGCATAAATGCTGTGAAATAATCCTTGTCTTCAAAACAGGAAAAGCAGTTGATGCTAAGATGACCCTCTGAATAAAGACCACCTGTGGACAAAGACCATATTTCTTCTTTCCCTTGAGTGGTCTTTGTTGACAGGTTGGACTGTAGTTACTCTTCCTCTTTGTGCTATTCGTTGGTAGGTTGTAATCTTTGAGTGTGTGTATCGCTTATATCGTTTTGTTCTGGATAGCCAGTCGGCCATTTTGTGTGAAAGTATCGGTCCTTTTGGCTTTCCGCTATTGGCGTTTCCATTAGGGTCTAGTTGTTTCATGTTTGTCTTTCTTTCCCTTTGTTTCTCTAATGGGAGTTGTGGGTCATTTGTATCAGTACCTGATCATTGTCCTTGGCATCTATGTCTATATATTTTTAAGACCTCCTTTTGAACAACCCTACTAGAGGACATTACATATAGAAAAACTGAACCCTTTTAAATATTATTTTAAAGAAAAATTAAGTTCTTAATGGTGTATTTTTTCAGTATCCAACGAGGTACCCATAGAACAAAACGGGAATATAAAAGCCGGGAGTAACGGTCGGGAGAAAAAGTCGGGAGTAACGTTTGACAGTCGACATGTACCTTTCTGTATGGAATTTGGAACAAAAGCACATAAAGGTAAGGAATATAATGTATGGGACATGACCAATTAGGCCAGTCGGAGCCAATTTCAAGCCAGAAATTACACCTGACCTACCCACGGGTCAGTTATTATCTCATCATGAAAACAGGCCTATATAATTTTGATCCCCTTGAACCCCACTTTTATATAGTAAAACTGGGGTTTCTGGGGGTATACCTTATTTTTCTTATTTCTGCTCTAAAATATAGATTGTGGGTACTCGTTAGAACCGCCTCGATGAGGCGGTTCTAACGAGTGCCCATAATCTATATTTGGAGCAGAAATAAGAAAAATATCACAATTTTTCATCATAAAATTTTCATTTTTTTCGGCGATAAAGGTGGCAATGTATTTGTATAGGCGTGTTTGCGTAATGTTGACAGTGTGATTAAATAACTTTTCTTCTGATCTGTAGGCATATTTTTAATTTATAATACATAAATTAAATAATTCATTTAGCAACCCAGACTCTCCCGAACAAAATGTGGTGCCACTGATCATACTCTGCAGGCTGAAATATCTTTACTTGTTACACGTGCCCATTTTAATTTGAACTCATTACGAAAACATGCCTATTCAAATAAACGGATCCATTGTTTTGACACGTGACCTTGTTTACTTGTCTCTGCGCATGCGCAAAACTACTTTTCCTTTTGATAACGATCTTTCGTGGTTGGCAAAAAAGCCGCTGGTTCCATATAAACACACTGTAAATAGGTTTAATATTACGGGCATATTTTAGTTGACTGTTACAGAAAATCGATCGAATTACACTTTAAATGAGTAGATAAATATATTCTAGACTTCATTCCTGCATCTTCCGCATTTTTAGTCATTCATTTTAGGCATTTTTCTTACAAATAATTAAGACCATTCCGCCTCGTTACCTGCCTAAGTTTAACAGGTAAATATCATCAAAACATCCTCAAATATTCTAGAAACCAATAATTACTAGCTAAGACATGTCTATTTTAAAAGTTTAAAGATCAATTTTGTCGTTTCGATTCCAAACAAAATACAAGTTTACAGAAAATAACTTCGCATTTACAATGGCGACAAACGGCCAAAGACGTTTTTTGCCCACCACCGGTAAGTCCCGGCAAATAGTATTATTGGGTGATGACGTAGTGTTTGGATGTGTATATATATGGGTAAAATTTTACCACCAAAAGACCCACAATCTATGTTTTTGAGCAGAAATAAGGAAAATAAAGTTTACCCCTGTTAACCCCAGTTTTTCTATATAAAAGTGGGGTTCAAGGGGGTCAAAATTATATAGGCATGTTTTTGTGATGTGCTCAGCCCCTATACTACAATATGAACCCTACCCCGTTATGTGTTTTGGGTCTTCGACCAGGGGCCAGTTATGCAAATCTTACAACACTGTTAGTTAACAAATCGTTTAAAAAACATTGATCATTTTATGATTTAATATGGCAGATACTTAATTTTTTGCTGAAAATGTGAGAAGCTTTTGCAAGTGATGCAAAAGCTTAAGCTACTGGGATTTTTTTTCAACAAAAATACAATAAAGTTAGAACTTGTACTTGTCAGAATAGTTAACGGTTTGAGCAGTAATGATCTCGTTAAGCTATTTAACAATGCTTCGAACAATTGGACCTAGGTAGGCCCTTTTGACACAAATCGTCTTTTTCTGGTGTACTGACGCAAAGGCTTTGCGGATGTGCAGTTTTGATTTTGCAAATAGCCCCAACAGGCACACGTCGCTAGGGCAACGTCAAATCAACGTCGGTGCAACGTCATGACGTTGTACCGGCGTTGGTGTTACGTCATAATTACGTCATGTGCCAATGACTTGACCACCGACGATTCGTTTACGAGGACTCATTCCAACTGGATCTGTCGCTTATTTTTGTTCTAGTCTATTCCCAGACATCCGGATATAAACATTTAAAAACAATTTCGGGAGTTTTATCTTCAGTTTTCATCGAGGAGATGCATGTTGTGTGTACTCATTAGAATCACCTCACCGATGCGGTCAGTCTAATGTGTACACACAGCATTCAAGTATTTTGTAGAACATCGAAAAGATATTCAGACATTTTCTGCATATTAAAGCCTCTTCAGTAACACGGCGAAATGAGCAACCCTCTGTGGCTCGAACTATCCCGTCTCGAATACATTTTTGGTCGATTGTTTGTCCTTCGACATAAAGTTGCTAAGCACAGAAGCTCTTCAGTGCTGATGTCCATGTGATAATCACCGATTGGCAGAAAGTCCAGGTAATGGTTAGGTATAGAAAATTACAGAATAGTCGCGTCCCAGTAGGCACACGTCGCTGGGGCAACGTCAAATCAACGTCGGTGCAACGTCACAATTACGTCATGTGCCTGCTGGGATCTTCCCTGTACCTCAACCCCATCAACGTCGGTACAACGTCATGACGTTTATGCAACGTCAAATCTACGTCGGTGCAACGTCATGACGTTGCACCGACGTTGATTTTACGTTGCCCTAGCGACGTATGCCTGCTGGGACGCGACTTTTTTCGAATTTTCAACAGTACAGGAATGTTAGGCTTATTGAAAATGAATGTTTATTTTCCGGCATGGAACTTTCTTTCATATCTTCATAACTGTCATTTTTCTGATGAAAGGTTTGCGATATTTTGCTTATTTATACTCCCAAAATTGGTTGTGTTTGCTCGTTAGAACTGCCTCATTGATGGAGTCCTAATGAGTGCCCACAGACTATGTATTCGAGCAGAAATAAAAAAAATATCTCATCTCCATCAGGAAAAAATAACCCTTCTCGAGATATATAAATGCATTATGTGACATCTTGGAAAAAAAATGTCTGAACAGTTTGATAAGTATTCAAATTTGGCCATCATCTATCAATGATGACGCTATCAACAGACTACCACAGGTGGAATGACCCCAGTTTCCTCTCTATGAAATGGTGTTCCAGTCACTGATGACTGCCAAGCAGGCAAGCGTCGCTAGGGCAACGTCACATCAACGTCGGTGCAACGTCACGACGTTGCACCGACGTATATGTGACGTTGCTTAAACGCAATGACGATGTACCGACGTTGATGTGACGTCACAATTACGCCATGTGCCTGCTTGGTGACTGCTTTTACCGGAGGTTCGCTTGGATTGTGTTTTATAGATGCAGTTCCACCACCGGTCCCTAAGAGGCCACAGATGGATGAAGCAAGTATCAAGAAAAGAGATACCACAGAGTATACACCTTTGTCATCAACTCTAGGAAAAGATATAAGACACGTGTCTCAGGTGGAATTGATCAATGAGAAACGACGTCTAGCAGGAGAACTCGAAGATATTAAGCACAAACGAACGCTACAGAAAGAAATTAAGGGACTTCAGAAACAAATCGAATTGATTATAAATAGTAAGTTAACATTTTAGCCATATGCACTTTCACAATCTATGTTGAGTTTATGCACTTTCTGAAATTATCATTACTTTCTTTGCCATCATATTAACAAGTCCATGTAATGAACATTCCTCTAAACCCCAATATATATACTTAGTCAAAAAAGTAACTATACCAACCTCCGGGTGGAACTCACTAGATATCTAGCAGCTATTGAACTACATTTGTCTGTAGACATGTAAATCGGACGTTCAGCTAGAGAATGCTCAAACTTGCAAATGCCCATACCTTTCTACTCCAGAGTTGTCTTCAAATATATGCGTAGAAAGATTTTGGTAAAAAATAGTCATTGCGCATGTGCAGAAATCTCTTTATGTCTAAGATGGACGACAATTCACTGGGAACATCGGATAACACTTTACTTTTACAATATCTTGTGATCTCGTATTAAAGGCGAGGTTTTAATTTGTGAAATTCTCAACTTATCTCCCTTGCAATGAAAATATAGCAATTTTCGAACTGCTGTAATTTTTATTGCCGTCAATCAATTTTTGCCATTTTTTTTTTTCAAAAAAAACGCTTTGCTTCCACCATTGTTGTTTATCGTTATGCTAAAAATACAGAAAAATCATGTAGCATGTAGCACTAGCAGTTGCGATTTTCTATGGAGTTCCCGTTGAAAGCAGCATTTGCACACAACTTCTAAGAATTGGCGGTCAATATGTGACAGCCTGGTACTCGTAGTTGATCCAACTAATGCTCCAATTTTTTGTGAATAGTCGCAAATGGTACCTAAAGAAATGTAGCAAGTATCAAATTTTAGAAATTTTGGGTACAGGGAAATTTTGTGAAATCATAGCATGGTTTAATGATTTTCTCTGTGAAAATGACACAGTGACCCCTTGGGTATTTAAAGCATTAGTCTACGATGGTGTGTTTACGAAAACAAAAACGAATGGGGCTTTTGCACAGAAAATTATGTCTTCTTACCAAAATATAACAAACTTTGTGTAGTTTTTATTTGTAGAAGCCATAGTAACAGAAGCAATTTTACATATAGGAACTTTTTTGACTGAGTATATATAGAAAACTGGAGCTTAGAGTGCTATACATTATTTCTCATTTCTTATCGATTGTGGGCACTCGTTAGAACCGCTTTATTGCGTTAGAGCCGCCTAAATGAGGCACTCATATCACATGTTTGGAGTAAAAAAAAAGAAAAATCTCACACAGTTTCATCAAAAAAGTAACCACTTTGGAGATATGAAAGAATGCACTATTTATCATATTGGTTTTCCGAGTGTTTGAGTGACTTGGTCATCACGAAAACACGCCGAATGCATCCAGCGTCTAATTTGGGCCTACACTGTTTCCAAATGTCCTAGTTCACGAGCCCCATCCAGATTTTACTGTATGCTCTGACGCCCCAAGGAGAAGGCTGGCGCTGCTACATGTATAAATAACCGGTAGCTGATTTTCGGCAAATGGTCAACTATAGTCACATAAACAAGAACACGCGGAAAGCTTCTGTACTTAGTAACTTTGGGTCGATTTATAAACAATCGACCTAAAAAGACCCAAAACTCTTTGGCGTCCGGCGTTTTCAAAGATCAGATGGCCCCCGCCCATCGGGGCTTGAAGAAATATATAGGCTGCATGATGCTTCAACGCAGAGCTGAAACCGACCCGCACACGAGTACTGGTAAACCGCTTAGAGGATCTAAGCTTGCCCAGACACAGCGGTGCGAGTTGGCCTGTTCATGCTTATGAACCCTATTGGTTTCATTGGGTGGCAGGGCTTTAGATGTCTTTTCATTTCGATGTCGGATAAAAGTCCAACAAAACTTGAAGCAACGTCTCCAAAATGACCTTTATAGTGATGACGGGGACGTTAAACCTCAAATCAGACAAAATCAGGCGATACTATAAGTAACTATTGTAGGCCAGTTATGCAGGCTAGTGGAAGGTGCGTTTTTGCTTTACGAAACCTCGTCATGAGAAAACCTGTCTTTTAGGATTTTAACAAGGTTAGAGCGGGTTAGACATGAACCGGTCTGCTTAGCTACACAGACCAACCATCCAGCAAGCACATGAAGTAATTGTGACGTCACATCAACGTCGCTACAACGTTATGTCGGTTATGCAACGTCACATCTACGTCGGTACAACGTCGTGACGTTGCACCGACGTTGATTTGACCTTGCCTTAGCGACTTTTGAGCTACCCTCGCAGCGACAGCATTTGTTCTGATTAGACTGGGCAGGCGGATATGATTTTTTGTGGTTCGCATATGTGATCAAATGTTTTCATCCGACGCGGCACATATTATTTGAGCCCGGGCACAGTATTTCCTACAATTTACATGTGCCGTCAGCGAAGAATCAGATCAGCCCGCACATCCATATCGTCTGATCAGAGACTTCTCTTGCTGCATGAAGGAGCATTGGGCCTTTATCAGTTACCCCCACTATATATTGCATTGTAACGCACTGACCTGATAAAGATATGCTATCTCAGGACAAGAGAGCTTTATCACGTCAACGTGACATTGCACTTTTACGAATGAACCAGACTACTGAAAAAAATGACAAAAATGTTATTGTTACTGGGAAAAATGGAAAAAATATCTGAACAAAAAATATATCATAAGAAAATATGGTCAGCTGATACTAAATATATCGACCGCTAGAATGCTGGGATGCACTGATGATCATCAATAACTGGTCGTAAATTGTTAATTTAAGAGTGTACAAGGGGATAAACTGATAAATAGAATACCAGATTTGTGTCAATTGATATCAAGTTTATCAGGCTCGGCTTCGAGAACGCATGTAGAATCGCCCGGCAAGCCTCGCGATTCTACAAGCGTTCTCAAAGCCTTGCCTGATAAACTTGATATCAAAAGACACGAACCTGGTATTCTCAATTTAGCTATCCTTAGAGTGCATAACGAAGATTCTGATCAGACTGCACTGATGCGAAGACTGATCTGAGTCTTCGCCGAGTGCACATGTTAACTGTAGGAGAGGTTGTGCCCCGGCTCATTGGTTTTTGCCATTACATTACTGAACAGTGAATCGTTTACTTATGATCACCTCTGTTTAACAGCCACCTGTGTTCAGCAGCCACAAAAATTGAGTGTGCTGGTGTTTAACGACACGTAAATTCTTCGGACCAAAACAATTCCTCTATACTGCTGATGGCCCCGCCCATCGGGGCTTGAAGAAATAGATGGGCTGCATGATGCTTCACATGAGTACTGGTAAACCGCTTAGAGGATCTAAGCCTGCCCTGGCAAAGCGGTGCGAGTCGGACGCATGCTTATAAACCTTATTGGTTTCATTGGTCGACAGGGCCCGAGAAGTCATTTCATCCCAATGTCTGGTAAAAGTCCTACAAAATTGGAAGCAACGTCTCCAAAATGACCTATACAGTGTTGACGCAAATCAAACAAACAAAACCTATACTCCTGACCTCTATTGAGCAGTTACCTCTCTCTTCCAGCCAGAAGCCACTTTACTAAATCTGAATCCCCTCTATTAAATTTTCAGAGCCAAGTGAATAGCAAAAAAAAAATCGGATGTAAAAAAAGGTAATTTATTTTCTGGTGTGTTTATCTCAAAATTATCATTCATACAATGTAGTATGTAAACAAATGAAAAAAAAAATGATGGAGCGCTGTCAGATCATTTATTTCTATGTTGTGCAATGTTCAGTAACCACTGATTGTTTGTCTGTCTATTTCAATCCATACATCAATTCAGACACTCCCCTCTGGTAAACAGCCACCTCCCTTGAGCAGCCAGGTTTTGAGTTTTTCCACGGCCGCTGCTTAATAGAGGTAACACTATATATATTTCAGTGGACAGTGATGATGATGATGATGATGATGGAATACGTCAGCAACAATCATTAGACAATAGTTTAGGTCCAAAAGATAGAGAGGATAGAGACGACGATAAAGTTACAAAATGTGATATAGCCATCCAAACCAACAAGGAAGACATGGATCCAACAACAGACATCACAAACACCGCAACACAACATATAATTAAACTGAGCGATGACGCTTTGGATAAGCTTCTGGATAGTTTACAGTCCCAGATCTCACAAGACGTAACTAATATCGTTAAGCAAGTGCTAGAGGATGCGGGTATCACGTATGGAGCTTTAAGAAACGAAAGTGCCAGAAATCCTGTTCAGATGAATGATCTCTCCAACACTGGACCCAGGGCTCACACAATGTTGCCTGTACCTGTTCTTGACTCGGGGATGTATTCTGACTATTCATCGTCTGTGTATCATTTTGTTTGAAAGTCAAAATATTTTGTTTACATGTATTTTACCTCTATTCAGGCGTATTACCGTTTCAATGAATCACATGACGTATATTTCATCACAGATGCTATTGTAAGGGGCCTACGTCGTTATGTTGATTGCATTTAATGAACAAAAATATATTTGATAATATGAAATAGGTGACACCTAAACTGCAACCAACCAACTTATTGCAGCAAACAAAAACAAACAAAATAGGACGGTGTTGAAACCTGCATGTATTCTTCAAACTGGATTATACATAAGCGACAATGCGAGATTATAGATCTTAGTGATTACAACTCTAATCATATCTACTGAAATCTTGGTGGGATGCTCTCATCCTTCTTAGATAATGAAGAAAATTGCTTGTAAAGAGTGGTATTTGAAGGTTGGGTATTTGTCTTCAGTGATTGCCAAATGCCTACTGCAACTATTCTCCGTCCGCTTCAAGGATCAAAAGATAGATCAGGAACGTGGCATACAAGAATTCAGTTATTTCATTATCTTACCTATTCTGATTACCTACCAAATCTTACCACCGCCTTGGTTCGGACAGCAAAACGTTATTTATTGTGGGGCTTAAATCGATTTTACGTTACCACACTCCTCGGCTTGGTTCTATCGAGATTTAGACAAATAATTTGTTCAGTCGGCATAGTAAAAGGATTTCTTGCACACCAGACAAGGAAATCCGTGATTTTACCCTTGGATAGAATTTTATGTTCTGACCCTGATGTTCCGACCGAGGCAACTAACATAAATGCGCTTCAATTCTATTCAACTTCCGGAACTACTTCCGCACTACTTTTATTTTGTAAACAATATACATGTGCGAGCTGTCAAAACCAACCGGAGGTGTTGTGCAAGAAAAATAATCCAATATGGGGTTCTGCTGTAGATGGGCGTTTCCAACCCTCGGGATGACCGTGCTGAGCGGAACCTCGGTTCCACACAGCACGGTCATCCCTCGGGTTGGAAACGCTCATCTACAACAGAACCCCATATCAGATTCTTATATTCTAACTCATCGATGCAATCTCCGAGAACATAAAAATCAAACAAATACAGAGATGAAACAACGATGAGAACTCGACAGCACGAAATAACTGAAATGCAGGAGCAAAAAAAAAAAAAAAACAGTTTGACTCCGGTACAGACCATCAGGCACCAACCGAGATTACGTAAAAGGTTTCAAAAAATCTTTACAGTATTAATCATGTTATAACAGCTGTGGGACCTTTAGTTATGTCTGTATATATGTATGTATGTATGTATGTATGTATGTATGTATGTATGTATGTATGTATGTCTGTGTGTGTGCATGTATGTATGTATGTATGTATGTATGTATGTATGTATGTATGTATGTATGTATGTATGTATGTATGTATGTATGTATGTATGTATGTGTGTATGTATGTGTGTGTGTATGTATGTATGTATGTATGTATGTATGTATGTATGTATGTATGTATGTATGTATCTGTCTATCTATCTATCTATCTATGTACTGCGATCGGTCACATTTGAACATTATTTTGTACATTAAATACACTCAAGACTTGCAGTATGAAAGCCTACACAGTAATCGTGATTCTCCATGCACAGGGGGCCTCCAGTTAATGATCATAAGGACGTGCACTTTTTGGCATTCATTCCTGCAACTGATGCCAATGGAGCATGTTCTTCTGTCGCGGTTCATTTTTGTTATTGTTTGTCTTTGGGTGTTTGTGTCGCTTATATTATTTTGTTTTGGATAGCCTGTTGGCCATTTTGTGGGAAAGTAACTGTCCTTTTGGCTTTCCGCTGTTGGTGTTTCCATTAGGGTCTGTTGTTTAATGTTTGTGTTTCTTTCTCTTTGGTGTCTCTGATGGGAGCTTTGGGTTAATTGTATCGATTCCTGATCATTTCCTCCAATTCTACTTTGAACACCGAAAATTTATCAACACTGCCAGGAATCGAACCGGGAAATTCTAGCATCAGAGGCAAGCGCACTAACTACTGAGCTACCATATTTATGTCCCGATCCGAAATATGGTGCCCTTTTAGCATTTAATTCTGCAAATGCAGCCAACTGAGCATTTTCCAACACCAATATTTTATCATCGCTGCCAGGGATCGAATCAGGATTCATATCATCAGAGGCAAGTGCACTAACCACTGAGCTACTAAGAGAAAAGAAGAATATGGCTATCCAATCACCGGTATTTATTGGTACTCTGAGAAAAGTTGCGAAATTTTGTTTACAGGGAGAGAATTATACAGTAGATCAACAGAGTGGTACGTCACAATTTTGACCTGTTTTGACGCCATAACTGTCAGTTTTAAATCGTAGACAGATCGCCATTTTAAATATACTGCGTTTTTACAGTCCACAGAATGATTTCAATGTGTTTTACAGAATGTTTCATGCTTATATTAAGTCTCTGAGTGACATGCACCCAATCAGTGCATATCAATATGATCCACCTGTAGCAAGCAATCAGTTGCGGTCGGTTGTTAATGTGAAACTCACTGATTAAGTCCAGATTTCTCCAAAACTACTTCCTCACAAAAACTCTTACTCAGCCATTAACTGAACTGCTATGCCTTGTATGTGCTCAAAATAGCTCAATCTGTGAGGGAGCATTTTCTGTGCCATTATTCCTGATTATGTGTCATCAAAAGGGAGCCATTGAAATTCACAGTGGTGCTGTTGATGGGACGCAAATTCAACCAGTTTTTAATGTCACGCTTCAGTATCAGCATCATTCTTTGTGACCGTTGTCATTTTTCTAGATTTGCATAACCAATACCATAATACAAAAGGCCTAAATTCACCGGAAATTCGAAAGTCTTTTCTTCCATTTCTCTTTTAACAAAATTTAGTTCCGAATGGCAGAGGCGGATTGCATATGGAACAACAGTAACCGCATTGGATACCGCCCTAATGTAAAAGGATAAATTCACCTTTCATCATTGAATTAGCTTTTTTTTTCGATCAGAAACGGCTGGATTGTGAGAGTTGATTTAGCCCAGCCACGCTTGTTTAAAAATTTCGAAAAGCTGAACGCGTGTTCATGGTAACAACGAAGTTCAAGTTGTATCTTATCAGGTGCTGGAGTCAAACAGAAGTTGCATGTAGAACCGGAAGCTTCATTAATTTTTATGTCCCCGGTAGCGATAGCGGGGACATGCTGTTTTTGTCCTGTCTGTTTGTTGGTTTGTTTGTGTGTCTGTTTGTACGTGGACAACTTTAACGTTGGTCATGGCTTTTGAAACGTTGGAGGTAGAATATTCATATTTGGCATGAAGGTTCCTTGTGACAAGAGCTTCACATTTATGCAAAAAAAAAAATTGAACTGTGACCTTAACCTTTGACCTACTTAAAAGAAAAAATAACATTGGTCACAACTTTTGAACCGCTCGAGATACAGCCTTTATATTTGGCCTGTATGTTCCTTGTGACAAAAGCTTTACATTCATGCAAAAATAAAATGACCCGTTACCTCTACCTTTGACCTACTTAAAATAAAAAATGACATTTTGGTCTTAATTTTTGAACCATTTGAGATACAGTCTTCATTTTTTTGCATGCGGGTTCCTTGTGACAAGAGCTTTACATTCATTCAAAACAGTTTGACCTGTGACTTTGACCTTTGACCTACTAAAAATAAAAAATAACATTTTGGTCATAACTTTTGAACCATTTGAGATACAGCCTTCAAATTTTTCATGTAGGTTTCTTGTGACAAGAGCTTTACAATCATACAAAACAGTTTGACCTGTGACCTTGACCTTTGACCTACATAAACGAAAAAGATAACATTGATCATAATGTTTGAACCGTTTGAGATACAGCCTTCATATTTTGGCATGTATGTTCTTTGTAACAAGAGCTTTACATTCATGCAAAACATTTTGACCTGTGACCTTGACCTTTGACCTACTTAAAAGAAAAATTAACATTTTGGTCATAACTTTCGAACCGTTTGGGATAGGGCCTTCATATTTGGCATGTAGGTTTCTTGTGATAAGAGCTTTACATTCATGCAATTTGTTACCATGACCTGGACCTTTGACCTACTTAAACGAACAAATAAAATTGTTCATTACTTTTGAATCGTTTAAGATAGAGCTTCCATCGGTTCCCCGCCCACCGGGACTTGAAAAAATAAATGGGCTGCATGTAAACCGTTTAGAGGATCTAAGCCTGTCTAGGCAAAGCGGTGCGCACGAGTCGGACCGTCAATGCTTATAAACACTATTGGTTTCATTGGGCGACGGGGCTTGAGATGTCATTTAATCTCAATGTCGAGTAAAAGTCCTACAAAATTGGAAGCAACGTCTCAAAAATGACCACTACAGTGACGACGGTGACGTTAGACCTTCAAATCAAACAAAACAAAATAGACCTTTCATATTTGGCATGTAGGTTCCTTGTGACAAGAGCTTAGCATTCATGCAAGTTTTTTTGACACGTGACCTTGACCTATGACCTACTTTAAAGACAAAATATTATTGTTCATAACTTTCGAACCGTTTAAGATAGAGCCTTTATATTTGGCATGTAAGTTCCTTGTGCCAAGGGCTTCCCACTCAAACTAAAACTTTTGACCTGTGACCTTGACTTTGAACTGTGACCAACTATGAAAAAAATGACCATGCCCGGGGACGTGTTCGTGTTTCAAAAACACATCTTGCTTATCCTAACAGCTGTTGGTTTTTGAGGTTTTGAATGGGTCGGGTATGCACCCATAAATAAATAGACGTGTTACCGTTAAGCAACCAACTCTCGTTGTTTGCCACCTTCGGCAGCAACAACTCTCGTTGTTTGCCGCCTTCGGCAGCAACAACTCATTGGTTGGTTGCTATAGTTGGTGCAATGTGACATGAGACTGACCTTTATGCAAAGAATAAATTAGTCAGTGTTTTCGCCTAAAAGCTCGGTATTCGTAAACTTCTCGTGAATGTTCGACATCTCGTGAATGACGACCCATTTACCGGCCTCTATGTGTTGAGTAACAACAGTCACTTTTCTTTCTTTCTTGAGTTCTGTATTACCCCACAGATGAGGGACACCATGACGAATCATGTAATCTTCAGTCTTCTTGAGCTCACATTTACGTTTTAAAAATATTTCAAAATGTTTTTAAAATATTGAGAGGGCGAATTGTGGAACTCACTTCTCGAACATATTCACGAGTTAAGATCCTATTCACATATATTCAACCGAGGGTCGTTACACAAAATCCTTTCCTCTCTGGTCGTTGATGTCTTGTTGAATTATCCCAGTTTATTCAGCCTCGTAAGGTGGAGCCTATCACATAGTTCCGTTGTGAGACGAAGAATGTCTTCTCACTGTTTATTCTCTTTGATTTCGGGGTACCTAGTACAATCCATGATAACCTTTACGAAGTTTTCTCTACTGAAGAATTTCTCTTTCCACTGCTCAATACCCAAACAGTTAATACTCTGAGTTTTCAGCTTATGATAGAACAGTTTTCTTTGACACATTAACGCAGAACATTCAAGCAGCATATGTGGTAAGTCTTCATCTGCTAGACCCCAACAACTGGTAATATAAGAATCTGATATGGGGTTCTGATGTAGATGAGCGTTTCCATCCCGAGGGATGACCGTGCTGAGCGGAACCGAGGCTACGCCGAGGTTCCGCTCAGCACGTGCATCCCAAGGGTTGGAAACGCCCATCTTCAACAGAACCCCATATTGGATTCTTTTTCTTGCACAACACCTCCGATTAGTTTTGACAGCTCGCACATGTATATTGTTTACAAAATAAAAGTAGTGCGGAAGTAGTTCCGGCAGTTGAATAGAATTGAAGCGCATTTATGTTAGTTGCCTGGCTCAGAACACCAGGGTCAGAACATAAATTTCTATCCCAGGGTAAAATCACGGATTTCCTTGTCTGGTGTGCAAGAATACCTTTTCTGACATCAGAAACTGTCCATTCCAGACTAGACAATACTGAGTGTGTTTGGTCGCTCTAATGTCAATGTTAAAATAGTTCAGGGTTGATTTTCGGCTTGCTTCATCTTATAGTTTCAAAGTCCAATATTCGTTTACTGCTTTTTAAAACTGCGTTTGCAGTGTTCTTTTGTGGTTATGTCTTCCTGTAATTCTATGAGTGAGGGTAGTTTGTACAGGTCCTATATCTCCTGAACTCTGCAATAGCAACTTAGCGTATTGCCAAGGTTGATGGCTGTGTTCAGTAATAGTTTCAGCTGTAGATACTAGAATGTTATATTGAAGACTCCACTGTCTCTAATGTAGGGAGTGCCCTTATCAGTGGATACACTGCACACATAGATGCTCTTGTCGGTGATGGTTTAAGGTTTTCCAGATGAAATCTTGAGAGTAGGTTCAACTGAGAGTTTGTAATGTGTATTACTTTCAAGCCGATTAACAGTCTGGGTAACACATAGCTTTGATATATTTTGTATGAAACTGTCGGACTTAAACCGTTTGAACCGTGAACACCAGTATTGATGAGTGCATATAAAGTTCTTCGAGCAAGTTTAAGTCTGCCTTTATTGTTTATAGTATATTCGTTGGTTTCTAATCGTAGGATTCCAAGGGGCATTGTATTGGGTGACAATTTGACGTCCTTTTCATTCAGTTCCAAAGAAAAGTTCTTTTTTGATATTGATTTATGTTGGTTTATCAACACTTCATTTGACTTGTCTGGGTGTATGGTTACATGATCTTTCTTAGTAATTTCTGTGGACGACCTTTGTCCTGATTTGTAGTTCATGTTCACATGTCGATAAAAGAGCTAAGTCATCGGCACACGTAGGACATCCGGAGTATATTCCGCCAAAAGAGAGTCCTAACCAGTTTTAGTTCAGTTCCATCAGACACGGGTTAATATTTATTATATGTTTTATACGTGACAAAATGCCGCACTGACGGACACCTTGTAGTTTTTCAAAGTGTTCGCTAGATTCTCCTAACCACTTCACTTTTGAAGAAACTCCTTTATATAGATCATGAACTCATTTAGTACCAGAAACCCCTAAAAGGGTACCTGGGCAAACCGTGCAGGCCCAAACCGTGCAGGCCGCGTTCTGTGGCATTTCATCAGGGCCGCCACTGTTTGCTAAAAGTTCAGTCATTTTGCAAATAAATTTTGATGAAAAAAAACCTGACACCCCTGTACAAAAAGGTTAACTATTGTCCATAGTGTTGGTTGAATACCGGTCAAGCATTATACTATGATTCACTACGTCGAAGACCTTACGGCTATCGAGCGTCACTAAGAAGAGCGGTGCACATGTATTCATTTTAACCTCTGCCCTAGCCTCCGAAACAATCAGTGCAGCCATCACCGGTGACAATCCCTTCGTAAATCCAAACTGCAGCGACGATTGCTCGAATGTCTGGGATATTCTCGGTAGTAATAGGCATTCAAACAGCTTCCCAATGATCGGTGTAACTGTTATCCCCCTATAGTTCGATGTCTTCGATGAGAGCATGTCCTGCGTGTTTCAGATGCTCCGCTGTAAGACCATACTCCGGCCCCCGCCCATAGGGGCTTGAAGAATTATTTGGGCTGCATGATGCTTCCACGCAGAGCTGAATCCGCCTCCCACACTAGTACTGGTAAACCGCTTAGAGGATCTAAGCCTGTCCAGGAACTGCGGTGCGAGGCGGACCGTCCATGCTAATAAACCCTATTGGTTTCATTGAGCGACAGGGCTTGAGACGTCATTTCATCTCAATGTCGGGTAAAAGTCCCACAAAATTGGAAGCAACATCTCCAAAATGTCCTTTACAGTGTTGACGGGGACGTTAAACCTCAAATCAATCAAAACAAACAAAGACCATACTCGTCAGGGGCCTTTTTGTTTTTCAGCCGAAATATCGCTTATCGGACTTTCTATAATAATGGTGATTAGTGGTCAGTGTTCTCCTTCACCTCTTCGGAAAACCGCGAAGATAAATTTTTGCATTCAGTCAGATGTGAAATTATGATAAAAGAGGTCACCAGTCTCATGTCAAATTGTTCACACAATAATAAATGTGATTCGAATGCACTTGCGTATGTAACGCGACGTCTGATTGGACAACGTCAAAACTTTGCGACAGTATATTCTGCGATATACTGTCGGAAACCCGACGTCATCGCGTAACGTCGCTTTTCATTGGCTGGAATTTGGTTTTACGCAGCTTACAGCGCTAGCCGTTTTGTGCAAAATAGTACAGATTTTTGCAAAACAACCGTATAAGTGCAATAGAATGGGGATAACTGTATTGCAAACTTGTGATTTGGGGAGGTAAATCGTCGGTTTTACGGTCGCAAATTACGTTGACGCGTCGCCGTAAAACGAAATTTCCGACCGTAAAACCTCCGATTTAACTCCCCAAATCATAATTTTGAATACAGTTAAATAAATATAGTTTATAGAAGTATATCACAATTTTCACCTTAACATTTTCGTTTTTTTGGCGGTAAAGTTGATAATGTATTTGTATAGGCGTGTTTTCGTAATGTGGATGGTTACTTTGAAGCTCGCATAGCCAGCGCTAGAACACAACACGAACACAAAGGTGCTGATGAGTAGCCTTCATTACGGAAACACACCTATACAAATACATTGTAAACTTTATCGACAAAAAAATAAAAAATGTTAGATGAAAAATTGTGATATTTTTCTTATTTCTGCTCAAAATATAGATTGTTGGTATTCGTTAGAACCGTCTCATCGAGGCGGTTCTAACGAGTACCCACAATCTATATTTTATAGCAGAAATAAGAAAAATAAGGTTTACCCCATGAACCCCATTTCTGCAATATAAAAGTTGGGTTCGTGGGGTCAGAATTATAGGGGCCTGTTTTCGTGATATTGTGCTCAAGGGACTAAAACATGTACATCCATATTTTTCAGTTCTGTGGTGTATTCCTTGCTTCCAAAGGATAAACTATTTATAGAACATATTTATCAAATTCTATAAATGTTTTAATTTCCGCCATGTTACCGTAGAACTGTATGTCAACCTTTGTATTTAAAGTGCATAGTGTTAACACTTCCGTGAGATGACGACCCTAACATACCCCACTTTATATAGAGACAAATGGCATTTGCATAGGTATAGATTGTTTTCCTAATTTTTGCTAAAACATAGACTGTTGGTACTCTTAAAACTGCTCGTGACAGTTCTAACAACCCACAATACATGTTTCTAACAAGCATCTATAAACCTCTTCGATAAATAGAGGATCTTACACGAGTGGTCATTTCATATGATATTTATGACACGAGCCTTTGGCGAGTTTCATAAATATCATGTGAAATGACCACGAGTGTAAGATTCTGTTTATCATATGACCACATTAAATTGTATTTTATCGCCTTGTTACGAGATGGAATAGGAAACCTCTCTGGTGCTTATGCACATCTAAATTATTTTAGTAGATATATGGTAGGGCGGTGCGAGTGAAATATTTTAGGTGAAATATGGTACGCAAACTGTGCGGCTCCATGAACAAGTCATGCACATATCATACGATGTATGCATGAGTGGTTTATAGAGTGCTGTTACAATACAGGGGGGCGCTAAAAGGCCGAGTCCTATAGAATTTGCCTAAAAATCGCCAACCGCCAAATTGTGCCATATATGATTTTTATTCCCGTCACGTGTTGTGTGGGTGTTCGTTTTGACAGGAGTCATGTCATTGATTATAGGGTCGTTTCATCAATTTTTCCTACGGGAAATATACTATTTGAACGCAAATCCATTATCTACTCGATTTTTGCTATCTGGCTTTGTTTGTGGCCGGTATCTCCACCTCGCCACGAATTGAGCAAGGTAATAAGAGTAGGCATGATTTTCCGGTAGTATTAATAGATATATAAACCCTGAAAAAAGCGGACACTTTAGCAGCAGGTCAAGTTGTAAGAGTGAACACAACATTGTGACGGGGAAATAGAAAGTATATTGAAAGGTATGTTAAATCTATGTTTAGTATCATTTTTGTATGAACATGCTTGTAGGTTTTGGAGGGGTTTACTTCTAGTATACCCCAACTTTCTGAAGCCTATTCTGAATTCACTGTTGTGGCCTGTAGTGATTAGGCTACTAGCTTTGCCAGCTAGACGTCGCAGAATTGATCCCAGGCTTCTCCAGTAGTAGAATGAGTCTTTCTAAGTGAGGTCCTGTCTCATGCTGACCTTAGATGTTGGTGAGACGTAAAGTTTGGACACCCGCTCATTCTGGATTCATTTAGGCTTTTAGACCCCTTTTGTAGAATGTAATTAATAAACGCCGGGTCACTTGTTTGATCCATGACTTTTGACTAGCTGTGGTTAGAAAACCGTGGTTCCGTCCCAATATGATATTAGGTGTAGAGGGGACGTAAACTTAAGACGGGTTTAACCATATCTTCATCATCAGGGCAAACTCTTACAAGAGCCTGTTGGGTTATCCGTGATGATGAACCGTAATGAATTTTATTTTACAAGCATGTTCACGTTGATTAGAAATAATTTTGTCCAAGAAGAATTACGAGTTCATTTTGTAATGATGCCGTTTTTGTCTGATAACTCAGTTTGTGCATGTATGTACATATAAAGAACGTGATGATGATAAGTGGGAGTATTTGGTCGCCACACGTCATAACGGCCTGAGCGGCGGGGATGACGTCAGCTGCGTCATCGGCGTCGCGAGGACGGTTGTGACGGGGTGCCTACCAAATAGAGAGAATTTACGGCAAACAGTGTTGGCCCTTATGAGACACTAACAAATGTTGTGGATTATAGATGAAAATCTTCTGTTGTAGTTTCTATCTGTTATTAATGTATTGAATTTGTGAATAGCTATATTTGTGAGCCGTGTCGCGGAGAAGGATATGAAATAGAGATTGTTATGTTTCCTGTAATTGGCGGCTGACCAGGTAGCGCAAAGGCGTGGTCTGTTCAATTGCCTCTTACTTGTGATAATGTAGTGAGCACAAATTTGATGAGTATTATGCTCAGTAGTAGTGAGCATTAATTGATTTCTGTAGTGCTCAGTAAGGAAACATGAACTTTGACTATTATTGTGTCAAGCGCTGGGTGCTGATAATTTGATGCACAGTCAAGTTGAGTTCTGCTGTACGGTTATTTGTCGCATGCACTATTCAGCCTATATGTCTGGTCGGCGCATGCGCAATAACGGTATATGCATGAACATATTCTTACTTCTCCGGGAGGGGGATCATGATATAGCCTGTATGTTTTGTGACTCGTTTCTAGTCCAGTTATCGTAATTTGCAGGCACAACAATGTGTGACCTGCTGCTCCCTGCTTCATAGCAGCAGGTACTGGTACGACGCTAGGCGTTAGGGTCCAGCAAGGGCGGACAGACCGCCGTAATCAGCGCCTACCAGGATAGAAGCAGAATCTTCTAAATCATTGTTCGTTGTAAACATATGTGAGACCATGGAAGAGGTCAACTTACCTGCAGGTTATTTGGACGAACACTAAACCCTTGATCGGCAAACGTGATCGCTAAACCTAGGATTATCAACTATGTTGATAGACTAGTTCTGCTAGTTCGCGAGAGGAAGTTTCACGCGAGTGGGGGATTCACCCTAAGTTATAAACTGGCCAGTCGCGAGTCGCGTCTTGTGTTGATTCTTTTTTTTTGTTTTTGTTGTTGTTTTTGTTGTTTGCTTCTGTAGGTATTCACGTCACCCGTTCCGAGCACAGAACAGTGTTTTGCCTTCGGAGCGGACGTCGTGAGTTGGCTACAGAAGCAACAAATTGTGATGTTTTGTGTTAGTAAGTGTTGTATGTAGATACTGTAAATAATTCATGTCATTCATTTAACATCTTTCTTGTGCCTTACCCCACAGCTGCCCGTACACCTGTCAGAGATCACGCTCGGTTGTCTTGTCAGCATGGGGGTTTGCGGGACGCCGTAAACCCACATGTAACATTTGGTGTCAGTGAAGTGAGGATTTGATCTCTGGCTGGTGTTCCCGGCTGTGGAACAGCACATTGATACTCTGAATCATCAATTTAAAAAAAAATGTATTGACAGCCACATTTAGAAATTAACTTGAATCTTCCTTCCTGCGTTGATGAAGTGCGAAACCCATGTATTCAACTGAATGGATACTGACAAGTCGATAATTTCTGAGCAGGAAGGCAAGGCAAACCCCACTTTTTCTTGGTAACGAAAAATTTAAGTAGACCCCACTTAATTGTGTTACCTGACATTCTACTAAGTTAAATTGGAGCTACTAATTGATCTTACCCACACTTGGTTCTGACGTAGTGACGTTAACAATTTACTGACGTTGACATAACGGTAGCGTTAATATTTACGCTGTGGCTTGAGGTTAGGTATGACGTAATAGAAACATTAATGGTGACTTGTTATGATCGGGGTTTTGTAATGTGATAAAACTTCGGATTGTAGCATTTTACTGTAAACGTCGTCGGTTTATGACGTCATATTAGACTACCAGTACGCAACGTCATACTGTGCTGGAAGCATTTGACATTTCAAATCGCGTGTGCTTTAATAACTAACGTTTTAGTTAGATTAACGCGTATAACACATATCTTAACGTTTTAGTTAAGCCCATTCAATCATCACTGATCATAACTGATCAGTTTATAGTGGTTTTGATAGTAACGTGAGATTTACGTTATCAATAATGGAGCGTTTAATGCAAATGGAAAACGACTTAGGTTATGAGGGAAAGGAGTTACAAGGTTTTGTTAAAGAGCAGCAAGATATTGAGCGGGCAGAAAGGCAAGAGCAAAGGGATTTAGAAAGGTTAAGGTCTGAAGAAAAGGAAAAGGAAAGGGCAGAAAAAGAAAAGGAAAGGGCACATGAACTAGCTAAGTTAGAAGTAGAAGAAAAGGAAAAGGAAAGGGAGGAAAAGGAAAAGGAAAGGGCACATGAACTAGCTATGTTGAAGGTTAGTAAGGAACTTGAAATGTCACGCATTAAGAGTGAAAGGGAGGCAAAAGAGGTTAGTGAGGCCCATTTAGAACAAATAAAACATGGGTTTGAGCTACAGCACCAAGAATTAAGGAATCAGTTAGAAATGCAGAGAGCGAAGCTCGAGCTAGAATTTGAAAAGCAAAAAGCTGAGAAGGTGGCTCATGCCCGGGATCCTAAGTTACCTTATTTTGAAGAGGGTAAGGATAAAATGGATAGTTATTTATCTAGATTTGAGAAATATGCTACGGCTAATAAATGGGATAAGAGTGTTTGGGCCGCGTATTTAAGTGCATTGCTCAAAGGGCGCGCACTTGATGTATATGACCGGTTGTCAAATGAGGACGCGGCGGATTATGAAAAGTTAAAGGACGCTTTATTAAAGAATTTTGACATGACAGAGCGCGGATTTAGGAAGCAGTTTCGTTATAGTAGGCCCGAGAAATCAGAAACGTTCATACAGTTCAGTAGTAGACTGAGAAGTTATTTAGAAAAATGGCTTAATATGGCAAAGATAGAAAAATCTTTTCCGGCTGTCTGTGATTTCATGGCAAGGGATCAGTTCCTGGAGTCATGTAATAGAGAACTGTATGTACATCTGAAGCCAAAACAGTTTGGTAATTTAGATGAAATGGCTAGGGAGGCAGATTTGTTTGCAGAAGCGCGCGGGGGCGTATATAGTTGCATTAATAAGGGGCAACGCGATAATAGAGGCGCAGCGCAGGGTAAACAGGACAAAGTTGACTCGAACAAACCGAGTGGTAGACCGGATATCAAGTGTAGCATATGCGGTAAGGGGCATTTAACAATTAAATGTTTTAAGAACCCCGACAGGAAACAATTGTATAGCGCAGAGGTAGGAGCAACTGGAGTGGGGGATAGCGGTGTTAAGGAAAATTTTAACACGCGCGTAGAGACTCAAGGTTCTCAGGTTAAGAATGAGAATACGCAGAATGTAGGTCGTGGTTATACACGTGGTCGTGGTAATTTTAGAGGGTCTTTTCGCGGACGCGGTAAAAATAATAGCACTACACGTGGCGCAGCACACCAAGTTAGTTTTTGTCAGACGGAAGTAACTAGGAAAGGTGATGAGATTGGAAGTATTTTTGAAAATAAGGTTGGTGATCCTTTGATTTCGGATAGGGAGGAGTTTAGTAAGGAAACTAGGGAAGGTGTCTGTTACTTCTTAAAGGCAAGGTTACCGACGGCACAAGGATTGGTTAATAATAGAAAGGTGGTTGTATTAAGAGATACTGGGTGTACAGGCTGTGTCGTTCGGAGAAGTTTGGTTTCGGATAGTCAGTTAATAGGGAAGGAATCAAATGTTACGTTGATTGATGAATCCACACAAAGGTATCCTTTGGCAATGATTGACATTGATTGTCCTTTTTTCACTGGGAAAACTGAAGCTTTGTGTATGGATGATACGTTGTACGATTTGGTTATCGGTAACATTGATGGATCAAAACTTCCTGATATGTCTCATTTCTCAGCCGCGGCTGTAACTAGGTCTCAAACTAGGCAGGATGAGAAGCCTTACAGAAAACTTAAGGTTCCCGATCAGATCATTAACGATGACAAGGAGGCTTTCAAGCAAGCTCAGGTTGATGATCCAACTTTGGAAAACATCAGGAAAAGGGTTGTATCTGGGAACAAGACTGTGAGTCGTGATTTAAACCGAGGTGAAACTAGGTTTATTGAGAAAAAAGGTTTGGCATATAGGGAGTTCACCAAGGGTAACAAAGTCTCTTTCCAACTTGTGGTCCCTCAAAGTTTCCGAGGAAAGGTGTTGAAACTGGCTCATGAAACGCTTATGTCTGGACATATGGGTATTAGGAAGACATTGGATAGAGTTGTAACTGAGTTTTACTGGCCCGGTATTTGCGGTGATGTCGCTAGATTTTGTAAATCTTGTGATATTTGTCAGAGAACTATTCAGAAAGGTCGGGTCACTAAAGTACCTCTAGGAAAAATGCCATTGATTGATACGCCATTTAAGAGGGTGGCAGTGGACATAGTTGGTCCAATTGAGCCTCGATCTGATAGGAAATCTCGGTATATTTTAACCATGATAGATTATGCGACAAGGTATCCAGAGGCGATAGCTTTACCGAGTATTGAGACGGAACGTGTCGCGGAAGCGCTTATTGAAATGTTTAGTAGGGTTGGCATTCCTGATGAAATGTTGACTGATTGTGGATCACAGTTTACTGCTGAGGTAATGAAGGAAGTCAGCAGACTTCTTTCTCTTCAACAGTTAACGTGTAGTCCGAGACACCCAATTTGCAACGGACTGATAGAGCGTTTCCACGCTACGTTAAAGCAGATGTTACGTCGCATGTGTGCTGAACGTCCAAAAGATTGGGATAAATATCTTCCAGCTTTATTATTTGCGGTAAGGGAAGTCCCACAAGAGTCTTTAGGATACTCCCCTTTTGAGTTGTTATATGGACGTAACGTCAGAGGTCCAATGGCAATATTAAGAGAATTATGGGCTGAAGAGGTACGCGATGAGCAAGTTCTTTCAAGTTATTGAGCTTAGGGAACGGTTAGAGCAGACATGCAAATTAGCGCGTGATAATTTAAAGAAGGTTCAGATTAAGCAGAAAGCTTATTATGATAAAGGCGCGAGGTCGCGTAAATTTGACGTCGGCGACAAAGTACTGTTGTTACTACCGACAGACAGTAATAAATTATTGCTTCAATGGAAAGGTCCTTATGAAGTGGTTGAGGTAGTGAACAGAATGGATTATAAGATTGACGTCAATGGAAATGTTAACACATATCACGCTAAGATACTGAAGCAGTATGTGGAACGTCAAAATGTGACGTCACATTGCTTGCTTTCTGTAGAGTCCACTCCGTCAACTGAAAATGATGACGTTGACGAATTCTCATTGGAAGATTGCGCTTTTCCTACTGCAAAGCAACCAGAGACGTTTAAGGACGTCAATATTTCAGAAATGTTAACGCAGGATCAGCGTAAAGAAATAGAGACGTTGATAAAAGAATACCCGGACGTACTGTCCAGTGTACCTGGACGAAGTGACCAAATAGAACACGACATAAAGTTGCTGACGACGGAACCAGTGAGGTCAAAAGGTTATGCCATACCATATAAAGTACGGGATGTAATGGAAAAGGAAATTCAAGATATGTTAGATTTAGGAGTTATTGAGCCATCAATATCTCCATACTCATCCCCTGTAGTACTTGTCCCTAAAAAAGATGGTTCGGTGCGGTTCTGCATTGACTTCCGTAAACTTAATAAGGTGACGGAGTTCGATGCAGAACCAATGCCAAATATGGAGGAGGTTATAAATAGAATGTCGGGGCACAAATACTTTAGCAAATTAGATTTGTCAAAAGGTTATTGGCAGGTAAAAATGACGTCTAAGGCAAAACCCCTAACTGCGTTCGAAACCCCCAAAGGCTTGTTTCAATTCAAAACTATGCCCTTCGGTTTGGTAAACTCAGGAGCAACATTTTGCAGGTTGATGAGAAAGATTCTGTCCGAACTTTCTAACGTTGATAGCTTCGTCGATGATATGTGGATCTTTACCGAAACTTGGAAAGACCACTTGACGTCATTACGTGAAGTTTTGGATAGACTTAGGACAGCCAAGTTGACGGCAAAACCTTCCAAGTGTATGATTGGGTATAGCAGTATCGAATGTCTTGGTCACAGTGTAGCTGCTCAGTCAGTAAGACCGCAAGAAGACAAGATACAAGCTATAAAGGATGCTCCTCGACCTTCTACTAAGAGACAAATAAAGTCATTTCTTGGGTTGGCTGGTTTCTACCGCCGTTTCATTCCAAATTTCTCATCTATCGCTTCCCCTTTGACAGATTTAACTAAGAAAAGTAGACCAAACAAGATCACAGACTGGCAGGACCATCATGAAAAGGCTTTTCAGACCCTGAAGAATAGACTCACGTCTAGTCCTATTCTTCGTCTTCCTATCTTTCATGATGGGAATCCGTTCATACTCCGGACGGACGCTTCTGATGTTGGTATAGGAGCCGTTTTGCTCCAAGAATTTGAAGGGGAAGGACGACTTCCCATTGCTTATGCCAGCAAGAAACTTTTGCCTCGTGAGAAAAACTATTCTGTAATAGAGAAGGAATGTTTGGCTATTATCTGGGGTGTTGAGAAATTTCGCAAGTATCTTTACGGAGTAGAATTCCTGCTTGAGACAGACCACAAGCCCTTGTCTTATATGCAAACAGCAAAAGTTCTCAATCCTCGAATTATGCGTTGGGCAATGAAACTACAGCCGTATAGATTTCGGATTGTTGCAATTCGGGGCCAAGAAAATTTGGGGGCAGACTACCTTAGTAGGTAATTCTTCGCACGGTTGTTGTGTAAATAGCTGTCTTGTTTAGATAGGTTCATCCTATTCCATCTCTATACACAAAGAAAAAACATTTCTGATTGTTTTTTCTCCAAAAGGGGAAACCTTTGTTACGAGATGGAATAGGAAACCTCTCTGGTGCTTATGCACATCTAAATTATTTTAGTAGATATATGGTAGGGCGGTGCGAGTGAAATATTTTAGGTGAAATATGGTACGCAAACTGTGCGGCTCCATGAACAAGTCATGCACATATCATACGATGTATGCATGAGTGGTTTATAGAGTGCTGTTTTTACAATACAGGGGGGCGCTAAAAGGCCGAGTCCTATAGAATTTGCCTAAAAATCGCCAACCGCCAAATTGTGCCATATATGATTTTTATTCCCGTCACGTGTTGTGTGGGTGTTCGTTTTGACAGGAGTCATGTCATTGATTATAGGGTCGTTTCATCAATTTTTCCTACGGGAAATATACTATTTGAACGCAAATCCATTATCTACTCGATTTTTGCTATCTGACTTTGTTTGTGGCCGGTATCTCCACCTCGCCACGAATTGAGCAAGGTAATAAGAGTAGGCATGATTTTCCGGTAGTATTAATAAATATATAAACCCTGAAAAAAGCGGACACTTTAGCAGCAGGTCAAGTTGTAAGAGTGAACACAACATTGTGACGGGGAAATAGAAAGTATATTGAAAGGTATGTTAAATCTATGTTTAGTATCATTTTTGTATGAACATGCTTGTAGGTTTTGGAGGGGTTTACTTCTAGTATACCCCAACTTTCTGAAGCCTATTCTGAATTCACTGTTGTGGCCTGTAGTGATTAGGCTACTAGCTTTGCCAGCTAGACGTCGCAGAATTGATCCCAGGCTTCTCCAGTAGTAGAATGAGTCTTTCTAAGTGAGGTCCTGTCTCATGCTGACCCTAGATGTTGGTGAGACGTAAAGTTTGGACACCCGCTCATTCTGGATTCATTTAGGCTTTTAGACCCCTTTTGTAGAATGTAATTAATAAACGCCGGGTCACTTGTTTGATCCATGACTTTTGACTAGCTGTGGTTAGAAAACCGTGGTTCCGTCCCAATATGATATTAGGTGTAGAGGGGACGTAAACTTAAGACGGGTTTAACCATATCTTCATCATCAGGGCAAACTTTTACAAGAGCCTGTTGGGTTATCCGTGATGATGAACCGTAATGAATTTTATTTTACAAGCATGTTCACGTTGATTAGAAATAATTTTGTCCAAGAAGAATTACGAGTTCATTTTGTAATGATGCCGTTTTTGTCTGATAACTCAGTTTGTGCATGTATGTACATATAAAGAACGTGATGATGATAAGTGGGAGTATTTGGTCGCCACACGTCATAACGGCCTGAGCGGCGGGGATGACGTTAGCTGCGTCATCGGCGTCGCGAGGACGGTTGTGACGGGGTGCCTACCAAATAGAGAGAATTTACGGCAAACAGTGTTGGCCCTTATGAGACACTAACAAATGTTGTGGATTATAGATGAAAATCTTCTGTTGTAGTTTCTATCTGTTATTAATGTATTGAATTTGTGAATAGCTATATTTGTGAGCCGTGTCGCGGAGAAGGATATGAAATAGAGATTGTTATGTTTCCTGTAATTGGCGGCTGACCAGGTAGCGCAAAGGCGTGGTCTGTTCAATTGCCTCTTACTTGTGATAATGTAGTGAGCACAAATTTGATGAGTATTATGCTCAGTAGTAGTGAGCATTAATTGATTTCTGTAGTGCTCAGTAAGGAAACATGAACTTTGACTATTATTGTGTCAAGCGCTGGGTGCTGATAATTTGATGCACAGTCAAGTTGAGTTCTGCTGTACGGTTATTTGTCGCATGCACTATTCAGCCTATATGTCTGGTCGGCGCATGCGCAATAACGGTATATGCATGAACATATTCTTACTTCTCCGGGAGGGGGATCATGATATAGCCTGTATGTTTTGTGACTCGTTTCTAGTCCAGTTATCGTAATTTGCAGGCACAACAATGTGTGACCTGCTGCTCCCTGCTTCATAGCAGCAGGTACTGGTACGACGCTAGGCGTTAGGGTCCAGCAAGGGCGGACAGACCGCCGTAATCAGCGCCTACCAGGATAGAAGCAGAATCTTCTAAATCATTGTTCGTTGTAAACATATGTGAGACCATGGAAGAGGTCAACTTACCTGCAGGTTATTTGGACGATCACTAAACCCTTGATCGGCAAACGTGATCGCTAAACCTAGGATTATCAACTATGTTGATAGACTAGTTCTGCTAGTTCGCGAGAGGAAGTTTCACGCGAGTGGGGGATTCACCCTAAGTTATAAACTGGCCAGTCGCGTCTTGTGTTGATTCTTTTTTTTGTTTTTGTTGTTGTTTTTGTTGTTTGCTTCTGTAGGTATTCACGTCACCCGTTCCGAGCACAGAACAGTGTTTTGCCTTCGGAGCGGACGTCGTGAGTTGGCTACAGAAGCAACAAATTGTGATGTTTTGTGTTAGTAAGTGTTGTATGTAGATACTGTAAATAATTCATGTCATTCATTTAACATCTTTCTTGTGCCTTACCCCACAGCTGCCCGTACACCTGTCAGAGATCACGCTCGGTTGTCTTGTCAGCATGGGGGTTTGCGGGACGCCGTAAACCCACATGTAACACGCCTTTAAATTTGACAATATTTCCACACAAAAAATGCATGGTTGACATGGATGTCGTCATGACGTTACTTAATCTCGCCAAAGTCTTATAACATGTGTGGTCATACAAATTTTATTACACGATGTTATCCACTGCTTATCAACGACGTCATCTGATAAATTATTTTTAATTTTAATAAACTTGCTTCAGATCATAATTTTGATTCTAACACTCCTTATACCTGAGAATTCCAAGACAAATTATTACTGGGCATTCAAAAGGAATTCCTGATTTTAGGATACGTTATAAAATGTCTAAAGTGTCGAAATACCGATTTCCTTCTAATATCTCTTTCAATAAGTGTAGGGAAGAAATCGCGGCTGCCTTAAATGAATTCGATAATGGTGGTATAAGTGAGAGTATGTTGAGCATAAAGCCCTTAAAGAATGAAAACTTAGTATTTTCAAAGTATGAACAAACTCAGTTCTTTCTACTCTCAAAACTCTAATTTATAACCTCCAAAACCAAAGACCTAAAATTAGGTATTCAACAATTTCATAGGAAGTATTTTTTGGCTCCGGCAGGCAAGGCCCCAAACTATGTCGTTAACACTCTTCAGCAAAAACATAGTGGTACAAAGGCCTTTGAACTACAGCCTTCGGCTGAAGAGATGTTTGTGTTTAATAGTCATATCTATCATTCAGACACCAAGTTTGCTGTTTGTGTTAAAGAAGACCACGATTGGCTTCCTACGCTATATTGGTTACCTAAACTTCACAAAAGACCATGCAAAGCATGGTTTATTGCAAAATCAAGCTCTGGTACCACTACTGAACTTTCTAAATGATTAACTGCATGTCTAGCATGTTATCAAATAAGCATGTAATTAATATATAAAGAGAGTTGTCGGTAAAACGTTTTTGATCACCTGAGCAAGTAGGCTCATATGTGAGCTTTTAGTATAGCCATGGTCCGTCTTATGTCCGTCCGTCAGTCGTCCGTCGGTCGGTCCGTATGGAGCCTTAGTAGGATGGTGGAACGAAAGTTTGTTCGCGGGGTCTAGGTCACATGACCAAGATGGCCGCAATGCCGACACGATAAAATTTTTCAAAAATCTTCTCCTTCAGAACCAGTGGGCCGATTGTCATGAAACTTGGTAGGATGCGTTAGGAACTCGAGCCAATCATGCTTTGTTCAAATGATATCCATCGGATGACCTTGACTTATTTTATTCCAACTTCAAATTTGGTCACACAGACTTTTGTACACATGGGAACAAGTCAAAAACCGAATATTTTTCAGAAATTTTGCAGCCTGCAGTCTTTGTTCAGAAAATTGATTGATGCAGTTAGCTAAATTAGTAACTGAAACTACATGAGTATTCAATGTCAAGGTCATTCCTTTACCTTGGCCTAAGCTCATTCAGATATAAGAATTAAAACCGAAATTTCATATGAAAACTTTTAGGAACAAGTAAATGCAACTTAATATGAGTTTGATCACATTTAAAAAAAAAACTTCTTCTCCGGAATCAATGGGCTGGACTCTAGCCCATTATAGTTTGTTCAAATGATGAACTTTGGGTGACCTTGACCTATTTTACGTCAAGGTCAAATTTGGTCACACAGGCTTTTGTATGTAAAAAAAATAAAAAAAACAGTGTATTTTTCGGACACTATTGCAGCCTGTGATCTGAAAATTTGTAGTTATAATAAGCTAAATCAGTAAATGAAAGTAAATGAAAGTAAATGAAAGTAAATGGGTATGTAAGGTCAAGGTCATTCGTTGATCTTGGCACAAGGTCATTCAGTTATGAATTATTTTGCTCAGAAACCACTAGGACATTTGTAACCAAATTTCTCATGAAAGCTTTCAGGAGCAAGGAAATGAACACCAATTAATATGAGCTTGGTCACATAACCTATATGCCCCCATTTCCATATGTGGTAAAACACTTGAAAATCTTTTCTGAAGAACGTTCGATAATTTTGAAACTTGGTATGTAACACGGGGGTCCCGGGCCCATCATAATTCATTCAAGTGATGACTCTGACTTGATCTTTACCCAATTTACGTCAAAGTCAGATTTTGTTGCATATGCTTTTATATGGGAACAAGTGGACATTGTTTATTTTTCGGTAACAATTGTGGCCTGTGAACTTGAAATTTCTTTATGCAATCAACTATGACTGGCAAGGTAAATCTGATAATCGATTAATCGATCGATAAATTCCACAGGCATAATTATCGGTACTGATTTGCTTGTAATCGAGTAGTTGATAAGTTCAATTTAATACCCAAAGTTGTGCATAAAATAGCTGGATCAGTGGCAAACAGTGCAGTGCATTTTGCGGAGTCTCATCTGGGTCTACACTGTTTCCTCAGGCCTGCCTGTTCAAATATACTTATGGCAAAGTACAACATATGCTGAGAGTCAGGTCAGACAAAGCCAGACAGGTAAATTTATTATCAAATCTTCAGTGATTACTAATCGCTGATCGACCACAATGGCAGGACTGATAATCGATTATCTTTTCAGCTCCGATTAGTCAGCCCTACAATCAACTGAATTAAGAAATGAAGCTACATGAGTACAGCAAAGATATTGTAATACATAACAAGAAATAGGGCAAAATCACTCCCATAGTAACTCTAAGCATCCACAATACCAGCTATTTCACACTCTCTTTAGGGTGCGGGCTCGTAAATGTTTTTCCATAGAATTCCATTTTAGCCTTTCCTAAAATTCTGACACTCACAACTCTCGTTGACCTAAAGGTTTAATCCAGAAGTTTAGGTTTGTCTTAGTTTTATCAATCAAAAGTAAAAAAGTACCATGTTCACCAGCACCCATATGTAGTTTCCGGGATCTGAAGCTGGTTACCCCTAATCCCACTGAAAATAAACTGTGACAATTTAAAAAAAGGGGCCCCGCATGCGGATGTCAACGCTCGGCTGCAAAAATTCTAAGTCGAAAAAGGGACATAACTGTGCCAAAATATTTTGAGGGTTACCTCGCCGATTGGTATGAGTTCCCCTTTTCATAATGAACTAGTCCGAGTTTGAAGTAAATATGTTCAGTATTGACTGAGTTATCACAAAATGTCCAAGTTTTTCCACGACGACGCAGATGGCGACGACGCAGAGCTATGAAAATACCTCGTCGTAAACAGCCGAGCTAATAATTTTCTATTTTGTGAGCCACAGTTTTCAAACAAATCTACTGTATAAGTAGATGTTTTTCTTGAAATTTGCAGAAAATACTTATTTGTCAAATAAACTTCTTTTAATTTCACCAAATCTATTATTGTCCAATCACAGGCCAGTTTACTCTCAAAATATACCCTGATTCTCCATATATCATTGTTAACCAATAGCTTCCCTGCTAACCAGTCTGTGGCCTAACTGCATAATACGTGTGACGTTACCTTACCCGCCAATATGGTCACCTGTTCAGTTTCTGTTTTGAATACAACTATAAAATTACGTGAACAAGTCCGGGAAATGAACACCCCCTAAACGCCACTTTATATAGAAAAACTGGGGTTTACAGGAGTATACATGATTTTTCTTATTTCTGCGCCAAGACATAGGTTTGGGGTACTCGTTAGAACCGCCTGATCGAGGCGGTTCTAGCAAGCACCCACATCCTATGTTTGCAGCACAAATATCACAGACTGTAACCTGAAAAGTAGCCATATTGAAGATGTGAAAATGCACTTTGTCGTACGGGTGTGTTATTGTAATGAACTGAAGCATGAAGGGAAATCAGTTATCTGTGTTAATGTGCTAGAATTCGTAGATAAGGAGGGAGATGCCCTAAAATTCCAAATTGCTTCGAGCGCTAGAATCTGACTGATATACCCGATCTTTCAAATTCCTGTTCATCCAGATATCTGTGGTAAATCATTTCAATCCCGGATAGACAGATGGAAGATTAGAATTGTATTATTGATTAGTACGAGTTATAAACGTTTGACTGTCGTTTGAATTACGTAGGGTGTATCGTGGCTCTCTCCTAGCAGACTGAGGTATAAGAGTAGATAGAAAAGGGGTGCAGAAGTGTACATTGTTTTCTCCAACCTGAGTTTGTGTTTTCTGCGTCTCTCTGCTAACGTCTCCCGCTTTCTTTCCTTATAAAAACCTCTGAGACTAGTTTGGGTTTAACAGAAGCTTTTTTGCAGAGCTGTTTTGTTTGTGCCGTGTGGTGGCTGTAAAAGGTCTCCCCGTACATGTATTTAATGCTCTTATTTTTCAAATCTTTTGGGATTGCTTTTACAATTGCTTTTCATCGTTCCTTAATTTGACATCCTTTTGATACCTGTTGAAGGTCTTGATTGGACCGATGTTCGTATCTCGTTGTATAACAATTGCTTGTTTCATATCTATGGCCTTTTATAGGCATAGCTGATTTGTGGGTTTTTGGTTTACTCGCCATATTTTTGAAACGCATTCTATTTGAAGGCCTTACAGTTCTTCCGTATACTGTTTAATTTAATGACCGGTATGAATATCGCTTTAGTTTGGACGGTATCGGCCCTTTAAACAAAAATCAGTATCACAAATAAACTTAAACTTACAATATCTCCCATAAGGTTACATTCTGCTTCTTCTGCACGGAATCCCCATTCTATTAATAATTTTAGTGCTATGTTGCCGTCGGTATTGATGAGGCACATTAATTTGTTTTCTGCCGCTTCCGTTAATTTAAGTGGAGCAGGTAATACTAATTTATTTAAAAACAATCTGAGAGTTAGATTATCTCCTATCGATTCGCCCAGAGTTCGGAAATACACCAATCCTTTCAGGAAAAGTGGAATGTATCCTAGTATTTCCAAGTGCAACGCTTAGAAGATCGCTCGGGTCACATTTGAGACGCCAAGTTCTGCAACGGAAGGTCAGGTTGTTTTTCTCCGGGTACTCCGGTTTTCGTCCACCTCTGATTAACGATCGGCTCGATATGAGTGAAATAATCTTGGAAGGGCCGTAAAACCAAAACCAAAAAAAAAAAAAAAAAACTCTTAGAGGTGCAGTTGTTATTCACATTTATGCACTGCGTCTATCACTTCTTCGTCTATACACGGTAGACGTTTTTCTGTAGTTAACATGTGCAATTTGACATGTAAGTCTACGGATTTGATAACCTGACATACAGCACATTGTAAAAAGCAGTATGTCGGGCATATTAATCGCATGTTAAAAACACGGTTTAACGAACACTATCGTAAAATGAGTAAGCCTAAAAAACTGACTCTTTCTTGTACCGTCATTTCAGACGTAAAGGTCATTCTATAAAAGATTTCGGAAAAAAAATATTATGATGTAAATTCTACAGCTAGGTTTAAATGTATTAAACGGCATGAAATTGAATTAAAATGGATTAAATTATTACAGGTACCTTTCCCATTGGGCTTTAATGACAACATTTATCATGAGCGTAATATATCTAAAATGCCCGACTTTGATATTTTCTCGCTTCTGGACTGTCGAAAGCGTAAAACAAGATCGCACGCCACCAGAAAAAAGGGCAATTATAATCGTAAATTACGCGCTTTTAAACGAAACAATGCCAGACTGAAGTGACTTCCATAATTTATTGAATCATAGACGCCACTCAATGCTTGCTTTTCTAAGTTCATTACCCATTCTGTATAAATAATTACGGATTCTGGATACCGAGGCGAATAAATTCTACGATAGTTCTAAACAATTAGACGACGTTGCTCTTTTAACTACAGGTTATACTCAGCATGCTCTTCGTCCTTTAATCGAATCTGAACTTAATCAAAAACGTCATTACATCATAATATCCTTCATTAATAAGGGTTTGAATTTCATAGATTTACCTGTATCTTCCGGGACAGTTCGGTTATTTAATCCATTCCTGCTTTTTTTCAAATACTGAAACACCCATAATTTGCTTTAAATACAATAAACATCTAAGATTTATCATTTTTAATTTCAATAAGCTTGTTTCTGATCTTGATATTGGCATAAACACTCCCGATTCATGTATTTGTAAAATAAAATCAGTGTTTTGCTATCCTGCTTCTGGTCATATTAATGCTGGCAATTTAAAAATTCTTCCTGATTCTAGGATACGAAATATAATATCTAAAGGACCGAAATATCATTTTACTTCTGAAAGTGATTTCAATAAATGTAGAGATAAAATCGCTGCTGCCTTGAATGAATTTGGTAATGGATGGTTTTGTTTATTTGTTTGATTTGAGGTGTAACGTCCCCGTCGACACTGTAAAGGTCATTTTCGAGATGTTGCTTCCAATTTTGTGGGACTTTTACCCGACATTGAGATGAAATGACATCTCAAACCTTGTCACCCAATGAAACCAATAGGGTTTATTAGCATGGACGGTCCGCCTCGTACCGCGGTTCCTGGGCAGGCTTAGATCCTCTAACCGGTTTACCAGTACTAGTGTGCGGGCCGGACTCAGCTCTGCGTGGAAGCATCATGCAGCTCATATATTTCTTCAAGCCCCTATGGGCGGGGGCCAGGTAAATGATGGTGTAAACGAGAGTATGTTCAGCATAAAGCTCTGAAGGAATGGAAACTTAGCATTCTGAACTTAGTAATTAAATGTTTGTTTTTTTATTCGCAAAATACGAACTTATTACCTCCTAAACCTAAGACGTGTTTACGTCACCTTAAACTAGGTATTCAAGAATTTCATAGGAAGTTTGTTTTGGCTCCAGCACAATGTTGTCGTTGTTTGACGGTTTCACTATGTTAACACTCTTAAGCAAGAACTTGGTGGTACTAAGGCCTATGAACTTCAGCCTTTAGCTGTAGAGAGGGCTTTGTTTGATGACCACATTTGTCATTCAGCCACCAAGTTTGCGGTCTGTGTTACAGAAAGCCAAGGCAAGCTTCCTACGTTATACTGGTTACCAAAACTTCATAAAAAACCATAAAAACACGGTTTATTGCAAATTCACGCTCTTGTACCACCACTGAACTGTCCAAGTTGTTAACTTCATGTTTTACTGCCATCAAAATACATGTGATAAAATATTGCGATAAGTATTCGAAAGATCAGTTAGAAATCTGTTTTGGTCTATAAAAAAAATCTAATGCAGTTGTAAATAAATTGAAATCCAGGCGTTTTCGTGCTTCAAGTCTGTCTTCTTATGATTTTTTTTCACCCGTTACACTACACTTCCTCATAATCTTATAAAAGAAACACTTAATGATTTAATTGAATGGACATTTCATAGGGCAGACTCACTCTATTTTGCATGTAATATAAGAAATGCTTTTTTCACTTCTGAAGAGCATAAAAATTAAACTTTATGGTCATGTCAGAAAGGGTGTGAAGCCCTCATCTTTCGACTTGACAATATTTACATTAGATTTGGTACTAAGTTATTTAGACAAGTTGTGGGTATTCCGATGGGTACTTATTGCGCACCACTTGTGGCTTATCTGTTTTTGTTTTGTTATGAGAGAGACTTCATGGTGTCCCTTTCTGCTGAAACCAGTCTGAAATCATTGAAGCTTTTAGCTCCACTTCTAGATATTTGGATGATTTATTAAATATTGACAATACCTAGTTCGATGGTTTGATCAGTTAAATTTACTCCCAAAGAACTTCAGTTAAATAAAGCAAATTCTGATACCGAGGCCCCGTTTTTGGATTTACATCTATCTATTGTAGATGGGTTTGTTTCTTGCAAAATTTATGATAAACGCGACGATGATTTTGTTTTTGAGATTGTAAATTCTCTTCTTTTGGTTAGTGATGTTCCTCGTGCGCTATCCTATGGCGTTTAAATTTCGCAATTAATTCGATTTGCCAGAGTGTGTAGTCATGTAATTGATTTCAACACTCTTAACAATTTTTTAACGGCCAAACTTCTTAATCAGGGTTATCGGTACCATAAACTACGCAAAGCCTTTTCAAAATTTATAGATGTCATTGTGATTTAATTTCAAAATTCAATATTGGACTTAAATCTCTTCTATCAAAACCCGAATTTTACGGTGACTTAGTATATATATTCAGATCCTGATATAACCGCAATGACTTCAGCACCCAATTTCGTAAAATCATTCTTCGATTTAAAAATATTGGGTACAACCTAAATGTTATACGACATACTGCATGCATGGTAGTGAACCCAATCACGGTTGACAACTTTGCTTCCCTTTTTAATAGCATGTCGGTGGGCCAGGCCTCAGATTCTATGACGGTTCTAGCGTAAAGGCTTACTGAAAATTAGAGCGATCTAATTCATTGTAACGTTGGTTGGTGCCTGATACTCTGTCTCTTGTTGGGCCAATCGGAGTCTAACTGTTGGTTTTCTTTTGCTCCTGCATTTCAGTGGTTTCGTGCTGCCAAGTCCTCACCGTTGTTTCATCTCTGTCGTTGCTTGATTTTTTGTGTTCAGAGAGATGTTGCACTGATGAGTTAAGAGGCCTTCATGTGGACCGAACAAATTATTTGTCTAAATCGCGATGGAATTAATGGCGAGGATTGTGGCCACGTAAAATCAATTTAGGCCTCCAGTGGAGTTCGTTCCGGGGCGGTTCTTCTGTCGCGGTTTATTTTTATGCCACCAACTTAGTTTATACTAATTTATTTTTATTCGATTGCGATGGAAGCTTCAAGCTTATTTAATTGCTCTCGAACACTCATTCCGGTTGTTTTCACGCGCGCGCGAGAGAGGCAGTGACTATTACACCACTGCTACCCAATTACACCTGGGTAGAGTGAGGCAGTGTCATAACGTGTTTTGCCCAAGGACACACCTCGATACCGGGTGTCGGATTCGAACGCATAATCGCTCGAACGCCTTAACCACTGCGCTATCAAGGCCCATCTTCGAACAAGTTGGAGGGGCATTTTGCTTCTGGGAGGTTTGTGCGTCCGTCCGTCCGTGCGTACGTTACACACTATGATGCATAACATTACTTCTGAATCGTGCAAGCTAGGGTTTTGAAATTTCATATATGGATTCCTCATGGAAAATTAACGGACGTGTATTTTTTTCCTCATCCGGATTGTGACCCTTTCAAGAGTTATTGCCCTTTGAATTTTATAGGATAAAATCGTGTCAGCAAAATATCTCAAAAACAATAAGACCTAGAGCCTTGAAAGTTGGTGAATAGATTGCTGATGATGAGTACATGACCTGACTAACTTTTGCTTAAATTCCGAAAAAATACTTCATAAAGTTTTGGCCCTTTGTTACTTTTTGTATTTGTACATTGTACCTCTATATGCTTTATGATGCCTAGCATAACTTTAGAACCGTGTATGCTAGGGTCTGAAATTTCATATATGGATTCCTCATGGGAAATTAGGGGATGCATACTTTTTTCGTCAGGATTGTGCCCCTTTCAAGAGTTATTGCCCTTAGAATATTTTTTGAATAAAAATTGTCAGCAAAATATCTCAAAAGCTATAATAGCTAGAGCCTTGAAAGTTGGTGAATAGACTGGTGGTGATGAGTAGGATGAGTAGGATGAGTAGGTACGGGGTGGCTGTCAGGAATAGTAAGCTCGTTTACAAGCATATAATTTATGCAGAACCTAGTTGCACCACCACGCTTAGGCACTAATCCAAGCGGAATGGGAAGGACCTATAAGAACCTTTTCCGTTATTGCCTTAATTTCATTCCCTGTGAATTCTCTTTTAGCAAGTGGAATTATATATGGCCCCAGTTTCACTGGCTGACAATCAGGTAATGTTTTTGTAGTATGTTCAACCACACTTGTGCAGCCTAAATCACGATAGAATTTCGTTAACTGGTCCTTATACACGTACAAAAATGATCTTACATTTTTATTTTGTGTTTAATTTAAATTTGAAGAGCTTTGAAGAATGTGGTCATCAATATAAGGACAAGACTCCAGCTCAGTAGAAGTATTACTACCTATAGAGTTTATGATCTCAAATATTTCTATTTCTATAGGCTCATGCAGACCAGCTAACGGTAATAACCTTTTTTTTTTTTGTTTCGGGGAGAAAACGAATAACGCGAAATCGGCAAAACCGCAAAACCGCGAGAAAAATGAAATGAGCGAGAAATTTCTCGCTGAAATTTCTCCCGGTTTCGCGGAGAAAATTCGCGGTGATTCTCGGCGAAAATTTTACCGATTGCTTTCATTGAAAATTAAAATACCCGCGTTTCCATTGTATAATCCCTCTTTAAAGGTCTCATGACAACTTTTAGTCACATCACGAAACACGCCTATTTATTTGTTACCCGTTTAAACGACACTTTTAACTGGTGTTTACAGGGATAAACATTATTTATCTAATTTCTGCTCACAAAGATTGTGGGTACTCGTTAGAACCGCATCGCCGCGAGTCGCTTTAAAGAGTACCCACAATGTTGAGCAGAAATATGAAAAAATGTCAAAATTTTTATCAGAAAATTTTCCGTTTTTGGTGGTAAAATTTTCACTATATTTGAATAGGCGAGTTTTCATAATGAGTCTTACATGTAGGTTATTAACACCATAATGATGTGTAACATTTACCAAAAGCTCAGCTTGATGAAATAGATGGGCTGCATGATGCCTCCACGCAGAGCTGAAACCGACCCGCATGCGAGTACTGGTAAACCGCCTACAGGATCTAATAAATGAAAAAGGTTAACTTTGGAAGCAAATAAAACATATAAGAATGAAAACCGGAAACTCGGTTTTATTGAGTTTCTTCAAAAACATCACTGTTGTCTGCAAGACTGAATACGCCCCCTAGCATCGATTTCAGCAGTACTTGATTTTCAAATTTCTCGCAATAGACTCGATGCATCCAAAGAAAATAAAAATATAATCTGCACTATGGTGAAGTACAGGGAGACGTTTTACGGCCGCCTCACAGCACTAAACACAAACTGCAGTGTCGTAAAATAAATGAAAAAGGTTAACTTTGGAAGCAAAGAATACATATTAGAATAAAAACCGGAAACTCGGTTTTATTGAGTTTCTTCATAAACAGCACTGTTGTCTGCAAGGCTGAATACGCCCCCTAGCATCGATTTTAGCGGTACTCGATTTTCAAATTACTCGTAGTTGACTCGATGAATCCAAAGAAAATAAAAATATAATCTGCACTGTGATGAAGTACGGGGAGACTAAGCCTGCCCAGGCAAAGTGGTGCGAGTCGGACCGTCAATGCTTATAAACATTGTTGGTATCAAGGGGTGACAAGGCTTGAGATGTTATTTCATCTTAATGTCGGGTAAAAGTCCCAAAAATTGGAAGCGAAGTCTCCAGAATGACTTTTACAGTGTTGACCGGGACGTAAAACCTCAAATCAAACAAGCAAACTAAAAGCTCAGATTCATCTCAATTATTTATGATTGCAAACTGTCAAATTGGTACAGCAAGCGGTGCTTTGAATGCAAAGTTAGTGGCCATTTAACGAGGAACTCATGGATTTCACCTCATGCTAGGTCTATGTTGCGGACGAACGGACCAAAACCCAGACACCTATATCGCGCAATGCTCCATGCAGGTGTGTGAAAAAGGACATGCTACATGTACTTTGCATTCGCACGCATTATTTGCGCTACCAAAACTCCTTCGCCGACCCATCAGCCTGTTCTAAATACTCCCTGTTTGAGCAATCAGGCGGTGCAGCAACATGTTAATAAAGCCCATCATGTAATTAACAACCCAATATTGCCCATTTTACATGCACACATATAGAGACAACTGGAGTTTACAAGGTATACATTTTTCCTTAATCTGTTCCTAGACGTCCAATGTAGGATGTGGGTACTCGTTACCAACTACCTCAGTGAGACGATTCTAATGAGAGCCCGCAATTTACTTAAGGAGTATATCAGGCAAATTATCACATATTTTCATCAAGAAATAACCGTTTTAGGTATGAATGATTGCGTATGAGTGTGTTATCGTGATGTGTACTGAAAATATTTCGTATTAAAATGATATGAACAGTAAACATACAGATAAGAAAACAACGTCGTTCTTCTACCTTTAGTGGAGATATATCATAAAATATTTTCTACGGTCATTCTCTGCCTTCCGCTGATTCAAGAAGGGCAGTTGTCAGTTTCTGGCGAAAGAACGTGCACTGTACTAGTTAACCGCTTATGTATAAGCCTTCCCAGGAAAAGTGTGGATAGGTAAATTGTTCGGCTCAAAATGACCTAAAATAGTGTTAAACTCTAAAACATACAAACAAAACAAATCTTCTACCTATAGTAAAGAGTCACGAGCGAACCCCAAATACTTACATGTACAAGTGCTCCAATGTGAGCGCCGTTTGACCCTTTGAGTGGAACTTGATTTGTTTGTTTGATTCGACACTTTTTTGGTCATTTTGGAGACGTTGCCTCCAATTGTTTGGGATTCTAACCCGACACTTAGCCGAAGTGACATCTCAAGCCCTGCCACCCAATGGACCCAACAGAGTTTATATGCATGGAGGGTCCAACTCGCACCACTTTGCCTGGCTGGGCAGGCATAGACCTACTAAATTGTTTACCAGTACTCATGGCGGCCCCGCCCATCGCGGCTTGAAGAAATAGATTGGTTGCACGATGCTTCCACGCAGAGCTGAAACCGACCCGCACACGAGTAATGGTAAACCGCTTAGAGAGGATCTAAGCCTGCCCAGCCAAAGCGGTGCGAGTCAGCTAGTCCATGTATATAAACCCTATTGGTTTCATTGGTCGGCAAGGGCTTTTCATTTCATCTCAATGTCGGATAAAGGTCCCACAAAATTGGAAGCAACGTCTCCAAAATGACCTTTACAGTGTTGACGGGGACGTTAAACCCCAAATCAAACAAAACAAAACCTGTACTCATGTGCAGCGGGTTAGCTCTTTCTGGAAGCATCATGCAGCTCAATATGTGTATGTGCATGTATATACATGTATGTGCATACTGCGGCATTACGAAATGGTCTTGCTTTTTCATTCTTCTTCTCCTTTGAATTTGACAACTTTGTATACCTTGGCAAACAGGGCAGGCCCAGATCAGACGCTGCAGAACGCGGCGTTTGAACAGGGCCTTCACTGTTTGCTCAAAGTTGACGATTTTCCAAATAAATATTGAGGAAAACACAACCTGTCACCCCTAAATTTTGAAATGAACTCCTGCTATATATAAGGAGGAAGATTCCATTTGGTATAAAAAGGGTTAAAATAGTTATAATCTACGAGCTGTCAGTTCAAAATGGACTGTTCCAGCATCAAGCAAGCTGAGAGTGTCTAACCTTGCAAAAAGGGACTTTAGGTTAAACCCACGAAGAACGGCACACAGTGTAGAACACATGGGCCCCGTCAAGCGATTTTAGTACTTATCGCCTATGCGAGCAGCGAAGGTTCAGGCGAGCCTGTGCACCCGCGCAGTCTCGCCAGAACCTTCGCTGCTCGCTCATACAAGCAGTGAATCAAGAGTAACCTTCAGACAGAAAGCCATATCCCTGGCCCCTCTGAATGTCTGGGCATGCGCAGTTAAAATTTGTCATGACGGAATGCTCGAAGACAAATTCGCTTGGCGGGGCTCACATTATGAACTGTCTATTCTGAACTCCAACTATTGCAGAGGGTTTATTCTCATACCGGGACTATCCAGAAAGGCAGTTTGATTAAATGAATGTACATGTACCCGTCAACACTTTTTGTATCATTTTGATACCTCCTATTTTGAGGGATTTGAGGTGTCAGTCACAACAACTGTTGCCTGTTTTTATCGTCTGTTTGTTTGTTTGAGTTGAGGTTTAACGCCCCCGTCAACAATATTTAGGTCATTTTCGGGACGTTGCTTCGAATTGTGTGAGACTTTTACCCAACACCGAGATGACATGACGTCTCAAGTCATGCCGCCAAATGAAAACAATAGGGCTTATTAGCATGAACTGTCTGACTCGCACAACTTTTCCTGGACAGGCTAAGGTGCTCTAAACGGGTACCAGTACTCGTGTACGGTCGGTTTTATCTCTGCGCGGAAGCATCATGCAGCCTAATCTATTATATTAAGCCCCGATGGGCGGGGCCGAGCTTTGTCGTCTGCTTGTTACCTTAAAAGTCATTGTGGCAAACAGTGTGGAACCCCGATTAGACTGCTCCGCATTACAAAAACACCTATATTCGTTTCACTCCATTAAACTCCACTTTGTAAAGCAAAAATGGGTTTTCGGGGGCAAACATTATGTTTTTTTTTTATTTTGCTTGAAACATCGATGCGGTTCTAACGAGTTCGACATGTATCTTTTGGGCAGATTTTAGGAAAATTCGCAAATTTTTTTCTGACAAAAAAAAAAAAAAAAAATAAAACACTTCTTGACAGTAAAATTTTAAATATTATTTGGAATAGGCGTGTTTCCGTTATATGTATGACGATCTGGGTAGGGTCCACACTGTCTGCTTGTATGGAAATATATACATGTATTCATATTATATTTGAATAAAAAAAAAGATTAACCAGACGGCCTTACATTACCTTAAAACATTCGTGCAACACAGGATTTTTTTCACATCTCCAAAATGGCTACTTTTCTGATGGAAATATGTGATATTTTTCTTATTTTTACTGGCAAAATAGGTTGTGGCAGTTCTAACGAGTACCCACAAACTTTGTCTTGGAGCAGAAATAAGAACAATAATGTTTACCCCCGGACACCCCAGCAGCTTTCTATATATATATATATATATATATATATATATATATATATATATATATATATATATATATATATATATATATATATATATATATATATATATATATATATATATATATTGGTTTGGGTTTTACGGCCCTTTCAAGATTATTTCACTCATATCGAGCCGATCGTTAATCTGAGGTGGGCGAAAACCGGAGTACCCGGAGAAAAACAACCTGACCTTCCGTTGCAGAACTTGGCGTCTCACACGTGGCCCGAGCGAGGCTCGAACCTACGGCGGTGAGAGACCTAATGATGAGTCAGCGCTCTTATCCACTAGGCCACGGAGGCCCCGCTTTCTATATATAAAATGGGGTTTAGGGGGTGTTCATTTCACCGACTTGTGATGATTTTGAGGTGATTTTTTCTCGTCATATTGGCGTTCTTTTCAGCTTTATTGTGTCAACACTTTTGGAGAACAGTGAAGGCCCTGATCACATGCCGCGTTTTGCTTTGTCTGCTGTGGGGCTTCACTACTAGCCAGAATCCAGTTTTCGGGCATTTTTCTCTAGAAAGCAAAGAGTGACAGTAAACGAATTTTCCATATTTGAGTTTTCAGAGTTTGACTGTACTTTTTAATAGTAAAACTCACCTTACACATAACAGTCATTATTTGTCTTATTTTTTTACTCAAAAACATAGATTGTTGGTACACGTCAGAAGCACCTCACTATAGTTAATCAACGCCCTTTGAGAGTTCAACGTTCAAGCATAGCAAGACTGTTCCATGTTTTAGGGGAATCAGGTTTCGGATTTCTTTTTTCACAGGATTTTAAAATTATAAATAAGTTTTTTGATAATGCCATTATGTAGAAGTCGTGGCCAAAGGGTTGGTATGATGCCATACGAATCTCAGTAAAACTATATCACCCAATGTAAAATCCCAACTGAAGGCGACTTACCTAAAACACGGACTAGTCCAAAATTAAAGGAGCAGTCACGTCTCACTGCGTTTTGAAAGACTGTAAGGCGGTTCTGTTCAACATCTATAAATCTATATTTCGGTGATAAAATGGAAAGACGCTGTGGTTGTCTCGAGTGTAGGAAAAAGAATCAGGAAAAATGTATAAGGAAAAATATCAGGAATAAAGTATCAGTTTCATTTAAAAAGGATATATAAACGGCTATGCAATGTCATCCTAAGAAATTACATCTCAAGCCCTGCCGCCCAATGAAACCAAACAGGGTCTATGAGCATGGAGGTCCGACTCGCAACACTTTTGTTTTGATTGCAGGTTTAACGTCCACATCTACACTATATAGGTCATTTTGAAAATGTTGCTTCCAAGTTTTGGGACTTTTACCCGACACTGAGATGAAGGACTTTTACCCGACATTGAAATGAAATGAAATCTGAGTCCCTACCACCAAATGAAACCATATAGGGTCTATGAGCATGGAGTAGAACTAAAACAAAGATCAGGAATTGATACAATTAACTTACTCCACCCATAAAAGACACCAAAGGGAAAGAAAAACAAACATTAAGCGACCAGACCATAATGGAAACCTAAACAAAGGAAAGCCATAAGGACAGTTACTTTCCCACAAAATGGCCATATGGCCATCCAAAATTTAAAGACACAAGTGATACACACAGTAAGTAACAAACACAACAACATAAATAAATCGCCACAGAAGAGCCGCCTTGGAACGGTCAGTGGAAGATTTCCACTGGGGGGGGGGGGCTTAAATCGATTTTACGTGGCCACAATCCTCGCCCTTACTTCCGTCGCGATTTAGACAAATAATTTGTTCAGTCCGCATCAGTGCAACATCTCCGTGAACACAAAAATCAAAGAACCACAGAGGTGAGACAACGGTGAGGACACGACAGCAAGAAACCACTGAAATGCTGGAGCAAAAGAAAACCAACAGTTAGACTCCGATGAGCCCGACCAGAGACAGAGCATCAGGCACCAACCAACATTATCTCTCTAATTCTCAATAAGCCTTTACGTTGGAGCCGTCATAGAATCTGAGGCCTGACCCACCGGCGTGCAATTAAAGAAGGAAGCAAAGTTGCCAACCGTGATTGGGTTAACTACCATGCATGCAGTCTGTCGTATAATATCCATGTTGTACCCAATCTTTTTATATCGAAGAATGATTTTACGAAATTGGGTGCTGGAGTCATTGCGGTTGTATATTTTTCTGAATTTATACACTAAGTCACCATAAAATTCGGGTTCCGATAGACCTTGTTGCAGAAGAGATTTAAGTCCAATATTGAATTTTGAAATTAAATCAGAATGGCGTCTATAAAATTTTGAAAAGGCTTTGCGTAGTTTATGGTACCGATAACCCTGATTAAGGAGTTTTGCCGTTAATAATTTATTACGAGTGTTGAAGTCAGTTACATGACTACACACTCTAGCAAATCGAATTAACTGCGAAATATAAACGCCATAGGATGGCGCACGAGGAACATCACCATCCAAAAAAGGAAAATTTACAATCTCAAAATCAAAGTCATCGCGTTTATCATAAATTTTGCACGAAACAAATCCATCTACAATAGATAGATGTAAATCCAAAAACGGGCCCTCGGTATCAGAAGAATTTGCTTTATGTTACTGAAGTTCTAGGGGGTAAATCTGACTGATCAAACCACCAAAATAGGTATTATCAATATTTAATAAATCATCTAAATATCTAGAAGTAGAGCTAAAAGCTTCAATAATTTCAGACTTGCACCACTTTTGTTGTTTGATTGATGGTCTCCATCAACGTAATAAAGATCATTTGGGAGACGTTGCCTCCAATTTGTGGGACTTTTACCCGACAGTGAGATGAAGTGAAAGCTCATCCCTTTTATAAAGGAAGGATAACAGAGATAGACTGCGAAACTGAATATTAAACTGAAAAAAAAAAATAATCAAAACATACATGTACAAAAGTATCTTAATCATCATAATTATCATTATTACATCCGAAACGAATTTGGATAAAACTGATACTTTTTCCTGACACTTTTTCCCCTAATAAAACTGATACCTCTTTTCCGACACTTTTTTCCTGATTCTGTTTTGCACTCTCCCGTGACTATTGTTATATTTTTATCAAAATAAAATGTTGACATTTATCACTGTTGACTTAGTCTGTTACATGTATATACTCGTACATGCATGTTGCAAACACAAAACCCAGCCTTCACTTACTTTTTTCACTTGAATGCGATTCATGGGAAGAACGAGAGGAGAAATTAATTTATAAGTTTTATGAACCTTTCAATAATGAATCGTTCGTGCCGCACTGAGGTGAGCGTGAACAAGATAACATGGAGAAAATCACTTGACCATCCGTTAGTTGATCATGTTTTACCACATGTAAACAGAGCGAGGCGTGTCCCCGCCATCCGGGACTCGAAGAAATACAACTAGATTCGGCAGCAGGGTTCTTCCACGCAGAGCCAACCCCACAAGAACTGTTTGTATTCGTTTTTACAGCCCGGGCAACACTATTTAGGTCATCATTGAGCCGGACAGTTAACCCTGCACATTCTTTCACCAGAAACTGACAACTGCCCTTCTCAAATCAGCGGAAGGGAGAGAATGACCAGAGGAAAGATTTCATGATCAATTTCCACGAAAGAATGTTGCCGACCCCGGCAGGTATCAAACCCGTTTCCTCCTGTCCATCAGTAAGGCGCACATCCGACATAATCGCACATGAGTACTGGTAAAACCACTTAGAAAGTAATCCTGTCCAGGCACAGTGGTGCCCCTGTTGGTTGCGATCGGCCGCAGGACTTGATATGTCATCGGATAAAACTCCCCAAATAATGGAAGCAACGACGTCGATATGACATATTAGTCTTGATGTTAAACCTCAGTTCAAACAACTTGAGCGAAGCCCAAACCCAAGTAGAGGGACTAACTAGAGGTGATCATCGGCTAACAATATTGATTCAGGAGTTTTGCATGTTATCTCATCTCAGTTCCTTAATCTTTGGTATATTGGGACACGATACATTACTTTGCAATAACATCTCCCCATCTGTCTGCCCCGCTGCCCCATGAGAGTCATGAAACACCGTCCATTCCTTGATGATGCTCTCTTTGCACCCCATTTTGCATCATCCTCGTCTTGTTCCTCGGTTATATAAGTGATTTGATTTTCGGTCCTTTCAAGATTATTTCTCTTATTACAAGTAGGTCGTTCATAAGAGGTGGGCTAAAACCAGAGAAAGTGTTTGAAGTGCATACTGCGGTGAGAGGCTAATGATTAAGTGTCAGCATTCTTACCCCTTAAAACACGGAGGCCCGTTATCTTCGGGATGTTTAGTGGGTTTACGGCCCGTCATTACGAAAACACGCATATACAAATACAGTTTCGAACTTTACCGCCGAAGTAAATGAAATTTTAAGATGAAAAATTGTGATATTGTTCTCATTTCTGCCCAAATAAAGATTGTGGGTGCTCGTTAGAACCGCCTCGTTGAGACGGTTCTAATGACCACCCACAATATTTATTTAGATCAGAAATAAGAAAAATCAAGAATTCTTTCCACTGACCGTTCCAAGGCGGTTTTTCTGTGGCGGTTTATTTGTGTTGTTGTTTGTTATTTACTATATTATTACTTGCGTCTTTTTATTTTGGAAGGCCATTTGGCCATTTTGTGGGAAAGTAACTGTCCTTATGGCCTTCCTTTGTTTAGGTTTCCATTATGGTCTGGTCGCTTCATGTTTGTTAATTCCCTTTGGTGTCTTTGATGGGTGGAGTAAGTTAATTGTATCGATTCCTGATCTTTATTTTACTTCTACTTTGCCCCTGTAAACCCCAGTTTTACTATATAAATGTGGGATTCAAGGTGGTCAAAATTATACAGGCGTGTTTTCATGATATCTGGACAAATTCATTTATTTCGAGCCGACCGCGCTCAGCTCGCAACGTTGCAGAACTTGAACCGAACGAGGTGCGAACCACAGCGGAGAGAATCCTAATGAGTGTCAGCGCTTTTTCCCGATAGGACAAGGAAGCCCGTTATCCTCAGAATGTTTAGTGGGTGAACGGCACGTTCAAGGTAATTTCACTTATTTCGAGCGGACCGCTAATCAGAATTGAGCTAAAACCGGAGTAAGACCACCTTCTGTTGCAGATCTTGGCGTCTCATATGTGGCCCGAGCAAGGCGCAAACCACAGCGGAGAGACCTAATGACCCGATGATTAAGTGTCAGCGCCTTTACCCGTTAGGACACGGGGACCAGTTACCTTCGGTGTGTACAGTAGACTTAACAAGATACAAGGTTGCATGTCTGTACAAACTTCGCTGGTTATCTTCGAGAATGTTGTAGTCTCCACGTTAGAGATCAGACTTATATGCAGCCTTGGAATGCTTGTCGCGCAATGTCCCCATACTAATGCACATGATTGAGCAAAATTGAATTGCAAAGACAAGAAACACAAGCGGGCCTCCGTGGCCTACTCTTAAACATTAGATCTCTCACTCGGGCCATATGTGAGCTTAAGTGTAACCATCAGTTATGTTTAATGACTCGCAGTGTAAGAAAAAGATCAACCAAAATGTAGAGTGAGATCAGCGCCACACATACATGTAAAAGCAGGATCCCCGTTATATACACTGAGTTTGATTTTTCTATAGTATTTACTTGAGAAAAAAAAATAAAGTAATCCCAATATGGTGAACAGATAGAAAAGCAACAGTTTTCAATTTAAGAGGCGTTTACACAACAGTAAAAAAGGAACACAAAAAATATTAATCATGTTCATACTGCGTTGTAAAGTGCATTAGGTGCGAATCATTATGATTCCAACCTGATCAAAATCATACTGTTCGATTGCTAGAGTTGTCGCTCTTTGTACAAAGAACACGCATGTCGTCATATGATTCAAACTTTTTTTACGAAATCTAATGCTTGAAACAAATGCATGCCCATGAACAATTATACATGTAGGTTAAGGCAGATTTGGCGGAGAAACACCGTGAACGACTTAACCTGTACTAATTGTCTTTCTCCGAGACAAAGCGATGTTCGCGGAGAAATTAACCGCTTTGAAACGCGAATTTTTCATCTTCTCGGAGAAATTTCTCGCTTGTTCTCCAAGAAAAAAAAAGCCAATTACCGCAGAGAAAACAAAAATATGGGTTATTACCGGTAGCTGGTCTGTACATTGCAGCTCCAATATTTTTGTGAAGTTTACAAGGTTCATTGTTCAGATTCATAATGCGCAAGGGGACAGTGCCGAGTCCAGAACTTACAAAAGCATTTGCTGTCATTAGCACAATGCGGTCTACAAAATTCTCAGTGGCCTCTAAAATTCCAGTGCCACATGTATCAACTCTATCCATTGCGTGATTTCGCACTCAAACGGGACTTCAACTTTCTCATTAATAGCAATTCTACAGCAAGAAGGTATGATGTCAACACCTCTACGATAGCCAGCAATCTGTTCATAATTCAGCAGGATATGATTCTTGCTCAAACGAGTAAGAATATCCATGCCAAAAAGTCAATCATTTTTAACATCGGCAAACAGAACATTGGGCAGAAACATATGACTACCAAGTTTAATCTTAATTTTAGCTGATGGTGTCTTTGATGGGTGGAGTTAGTTAATTGTATCGATTCCTGATCTTGATTTTACTTTTATTTTGCCAATAAAAGGAAATGCTTCACCCCTAGTCGTTAGCAGGTGCATATTTACAGCGGTTAAACTTGAGTGCATTTCACATGGCCAATTTTCAAATACATGCTTGCTAATAATAGTGCAACATAAGCCAGTATCAACAAGAATAACAAGAGGTTTGCCTTTAATGAACCAACCAAAATAATATCCATCCTCCATGCTTTTTAATGGTATATCAGCTAACCCATTTATTGTCGTCGGGTTGTGGCCCCTCAAACCGACTGATTCTTGTTTCCCTGGTTGTTTCCAAACCGTGTTGGACATTTTCTAGTGTTTGTTTTTGCAAAGTTTCTATCATTATTTTGCCTATTTCTAAAATGATCTTCATACTAGAACGTGGACCCTGTACCATCTGGTTAGAATATGACTCATTTCCCCGGCCTTGTCGGTTAGTACTAATTAGTTGTCTAACTGAACTATGCTGTGAAGCAGACATAAGTAGGCGCAGCCCCGTGTCAGAAATATGGCGGCTGCCTTCGGGACTATGGCAGAGTGGTAAGACGCCACACGGTGCCTCGAAATAGATGGCTGCCTTCAGCTTCTGTGGCAGTTGGGTAAAAGCCTTCAACATACAGAACAATCGTCTATTCAACTGGTATTATTTTGTGAATAAATTTGTTCAAATGCGTCTTACATTTTTTTTTTACAAAATTCATTACGCGAGATCCATCCTTTTAAACCTTTCCTATCTCATGTCACTACCATGCTGCATTTGTACGTGTATCATCCTGTGCTGTTGGGCCGCATACTGGACGGAAGATAACTTCATCTGTGTATTACATAAGTGTTTGTACTATGCATGTGTCACTTTTTCATGCTCCATCACTCTGCACACCAAACAATGAAGATGCATTTATATAAGTTATTAGATTAGTAGCTTATCATGTCATGTGGCCCTAGAGTTAAAAGAATCAGATACTTCTGAACTATACGTTATCATCTAACACAGCTTATTTCTTTAGTAGTTTATAAAATCTTGTTCTTTCGGAAACGATTCGCTTCAATACAATTTTTTGTATCATAATCGTGGATCTCGTATTTTGCAAAGTATCTCCTATTTCCAAAACCAACCTTTTATTTAAGTAAGCGTTTTCGGCCTCCCTTGTCTGTAGGGAATAAACTATACAGGTCACTTTCCTTCTGTAGTGAATGGGGATGAAATTCCCAATTGAAATAGGAGTCACTTGTTTGCCGTGAGTGGCGTCTCGTATCGTGATAGAAGGGATCCTGATGACTGAGAAAAGCCCAGGGATCTCCATTTTTTCAACACATTATTTTGGCCCATATTTCAGATAGACGAGTGGTTTTAGCTAGATCCGGCCTGAATCAATCGGCTCAGTCGTGCCAAGCTCTGGAATCGCACAGTTTGTTCTTTACTTCCTTTCCTCCTTTTTACGTATCTTTATGGTACAAACAGGGTTTAAAATTTTCTTATTCATTCCTCTATCTTTGAGTGTTGTTTGATGGGCGGCGGCTGATGGAATAATCGGTGGGCTTGTACTGGAGAAATTCAGCGGAAACGTCTGTGAGGGAGAGAATACGATGGGGATGGATCCCAATTGTTCATCTTTTTTTTTTCTTTGAAATCTGGGTGCATAGTTGGGAGACATTAAGCAGAGGTGGAGCGGAAGACTCTGGACCTGTCATCGAGTATAATAGCAATGTAGCCTTGGCGTTGGAAATAGCAGATTCATTTCCATTAAACGTCCCCTTGTAGGGCTTCAAGTAGGATGGGACGCATAGCTATCGAATCATAAGTTATCACCATTGGATCCAACACAAGGAAAAGAGCATTTTTGGACTTATCTGATGACGACCCGGAACCGGCTACTTTCACCTTAAACTAAGTATTCAAGAATTTCATAGGAAGAGTGTTTTGGTTCCAGCTGATAAGGCCGCTCACAATGTGGTCGCTGCTTGACGGGTTCACTATGTTAACACTCTTCAGCAAGAACTTGGTGGTACTAAGGCCTATGAACTTCAACCTTTAGCTGTAGAGTGGGCTTTAGTTGATGTCCATCTTTGTCATTCAGCCACCAAGTTTGCTGTCTGTGTTACAGAAGGTGAAGACAAGCTTCCTACGTTATATTGGTTACCTAAACTACATAAAAGACCATACAAAGCACGGTTTATTGCAAATTCAAGTTCTTGTACCAAAACTGAACTCTCAAAATTATTAACTTCATGTTTTACTGCCATCAAAAAGCATGTGATAAAATATTGCGATAAGTATTCGAAAGATCAGGTCGAAACCTGTTTTTGTCAATAAAAAATTCTAATGAAGTTTCAAATAAATTGAAATCCAGGCGTTTTCGTGCTTCAAAGTAGAAGTAAAACAAAGATCAGAAATCGATACAATTAACTTACTCCACCCATCAAAGACACCAAAGGGAAAGAAACACAAACATTAAGCGACCAGACCATAATTGAAACCTAAACAAAGGAATGCCATAAGGACAGTCACTTTCCCACAAAATGGCCATATGGTCATCCAAAGTAAAAAGACACAAGTGCTACACACAGTAAGTAACAAACAACAACATAAATAAACCGCCACAGAAGAACCGCCTTGGAACGGTCAGTGGAAAGATTTACATTGGGGGGCTTAAATCGATTTTACGTGGCCACAATACTCGCCCTTACTTCTGTCGCGATTTAGACAAATAATTTGTTCAGTCCGCATGAAGGCCTCCTCATCAGTGCAACATCTCCGTGAACACAAATAATCGAAGAACCACAGAGGTGAGACAACGGTGAGGACTCGACAGCAAGAATCCACTGAAATGCTGGAGCAAAAGAAAACCAACAGTTAGACTCCTATGGACCCGACCAGAGACAGAGCATCAGGCACCAACCAACATTACCTTGAATTAGATCTCTCTAATTCTCAATAAGCATTTACGTTGGAACCGTCATAGAATCTGAGGCCTGACCCACCGGCGTGCAATTAAAGAGGGAAGCAAAGTTGCCAACCGTGATTGGGTTAACTACCATGCATGCAGTCTGTCGTATAACATCCATGTTGTACCCAATCTTTTTATATCGAATAATCATTTTACGAAATTTGGTGATGAAGTCATTGCGGTTATATATTTTTCTGAATTTATATACTAAGTCACCATAAAATTCGGGTTCCGATAGACCTTGTTGCAGAAGAGATTTAAGTCCAATATTGAATTTTGAAATTAAATCAGAATGGCGTCTATAAAATTTTGAAAAGGCTTTGCGTAGTTTATGGTACCGATAACCCTGACTAAGAAGTTTAGCTGTTAAAAATTTATTACGAGTGTTGAAGTCAGTTATATGACTACACACTCTAGCAAATCGAATTAACTGCGAAATATAAACGCCATAGGATGGCGCACGAGGAACATCACCATCTAAAAAAGGAAAATTTACAATCTCAAAATCAAAGTCATCGCGTTTATCATAAATTTTGCACGAAACAAACCCATCTACAATAGATAGATGTAAATCCGAAAACGGGGCCTCGGTATCAGAAGAATTCGCTTTATTTAACTGAAGTTCTTGGGGGTAAATCCGTTGGTCTACTTATGATTTTTCCACCCTTTACACTATACTTCTTAATCATCTTATAAAAGAAAAATTTATTGATTTAACTGAATGGACATTTCACGGGGAAGACGCCCTCTTTCCTGCATGTAATGTAAGAAATGCGTTTTTCACTTCTGAAGAGCACTTGTGACTGATCTGTTTTTGTTTTGTTATGAGAGAGACTTCATGTTGTCCCTTTCTGTAGATAACAAGTCAGAAATCACTGAAGCTTTTAGCGCCACTTCTAGATATTTGGATAATTTATTTTAATATTGATAATGCCTATTTCGATGGTTTGATCAGTCAAATTTACCCCCCCCCCCCAGAACTTCAATTAAATAAAACGAATTCTTCTGATATTGAGGCCCCGTTTTTGGATTTACAGCTTTCCATTGTAGACGGGGTTGTTTCTTGTAAAAATTATGATAAACGCGATGATGTTGATTTTGAGATTGTAAAGTTTCCTTTTTTGGATGGTGATGTTCCACGTGCGCCATCCTATGGCGTTTATATTTCACAATAAATTCGATTTGCCAGAGTGTGTAATCATGTAACTGACTTCAACACTCGTAATAAATTGTTGACGGCTAAACTTCTTAATCAGGGTTATCGGTACAATAATCTACGCAAAACCTTTTCAAAATTTTGTAGACGCCATTCTGATTTAATCTCAAAAATCAATACTGGACTTAAATCTCTTCTGCAACAAGGTCTATCGGAACCAGAATTTAATGGTAACTAAGTATATAAATTTAGAAAAAAAAAATTAACCGCAGTGACTTCAGCACCCAATTTCGTAAAATCATTCTTCGATATAAAAAGATTGGATACAACATAAATGTAAAACGACAGCCTACATGCATAGTAGTTAACCCAATCACGGTTGACAACTTTGCTTCCCTCTTTAATTGAACGCCGGTGGTCAGGCCTCAGATTACAAGACGGTTCCAACGTGAAGGCTTATGTTGGTTGGTACCTGATGCTCTGTCTCTGGTTCGGCCCATTGGAAAGTAGAAGTAAAACAAAGATCAGGAATTGATACAATTAACTTACTCCACCCATAAAAGACGTCTAACTGTTGGTTTTCTTTTGCTCCGGTATTTCTGTTGTTTCTTGCTGTCGAGTCCTTACCGTTGTTTCATCTCTGTGGTTGTTTGATTTTTGTGTTCACGGTGATGTTGCACTGATGAGTTAGGAGGCCTTCATGCGGACTGAACAAATTATTTGTCTTAATCGCAACGGTAGTAAGGGCGAGGATTGTGGCCACGTAAAATCGATGTAAGCCCCCCCCCCAGTGGAAATCGTTTCCGCTGACCGTTCCAAGGCGGTTCTTCTGTCGCGGTTTATTTTTGTAATGGTTTGTCTTTAGGTGTTTATGTCGCTCATATTATTTTATTTTGGATAGACTTTTGGCCATTTTGTGGGAAAGTAACAGTCCTTTTGGCTTTCCGCTCTTGGTGTTTCCGTTGGGATCTGTTGCTTCATGTTTGTCTTTCTTTCCCTTTGGTGTCTCTGATGGGAGTTGTTGGTTTATTGTATCGATTCCTGATCATTGCCTTTACTTCTATATTTCAATTTTAAAGCAACTGACAATTTCGCTCGATTTTTAGTGATTTCGAGTAAGGATGAAAAAGCCGTTACGACTCTTTCACCGTTCGTAATTGAAGAACAAATTGAAGCTTTAATAGGAACTCAAAAAAAAAAACAACGTCAAAACATTGAAAAATGGAACCCTTTTATTGGAAACCAACCGAAAAATGCAAACGGAAAACCTCCTTAAAATCAGCAAATTCTTTAATATGAATGTCTCTGTCACGCAACATAAAACGTTAAATTCATGCATAGGCATTATTCGTGACAGAATGTTGAAACATCAATCGGAAGCCAACATTATCGTAGACCTAAAAGATCAAGCGGTAACGGCCTGCAAACGCTTCAAAATAACTTCTACTAACATTTAACTCATCATCCTTACCGAAATCGCAAACAATCTTTTCTAGAATAATACCGGTTGAAATCTATGTACCAAATCCTCTCCGTTGTTTCAATTGTCAGAAGTTTGTACATCATGACAAGAGGGCCATGATGGCCCTGGATCGCTTACCTGATCCCTACAGTAATAAGTGGGTCCCGGGGAGGGCCATTATTGACACCAGGGATATAATATGCATAATGTTGAGGGAGGTCTAAAAAGGTGAAGCTTCATACCAAATAACAACAAAGGCTATGATTTGATCAATCTTGGCAAAGGTCCAATAGATGAAGGTACACACCAAATATCAAAGACATGGGCCTTGCGGTTTCAGAGAAGAAGATTTTTTTAAAGATATTCCCTACATAAGCCTATGTAAAACCAAACGGCCCAGGGGCGGGGGTATTTTTGGCCTCAGAGCTATGATTTTAACAATCTTGATAGAGGTCCACTAGATGAAGCTTCACTCCAAATACCCAAGACCTGGGCCTTGCTGTTTCAGAGAAGAAGATTTTTCAAAGATTATCTCTATATAAGTCTATGTAAAACCAAAGGGCCCCGGGGCGCGGGCATTTGTGCCCCGAGGGCTATAATTTGAACAATTTTGGTAGAGGTCCACTAGATGAAGCTCCATACCAAAATATCAAAGACATGGGCCTTGCAGTTTCAAAGAAGAAGATTTTTTAATATTTCCCTATTTCAGTCTATGTAAAACCAAATGGTCTCGTGGCGGGACCATTTTTAGCTCCAGGACTATAATTTGAACAATCTTGATAGAGGTCCACTAGTTGAAACTTCACACCAAATATCAAAGACCTAGGCCTTGTGGTTTCACAGAAGAACATTTTTTAAAGATTTTCCCTATATAAGTATTTTCTATAAAAGGGTTATCCTTTGGAAGCAAGGAATACACCACAGAAGTGAAAAATAAGGAGTGTCCTTGTTTTCTGGGCCAGACTAGCTAGTTTCGGCCAATTAGGCTTCATCAGTGACCCTCATATATTTTCAAAATTCCACAATGGAATCAATGATCACAAAGGACAAGAAAATAAAATCTACACTATGATGAAGGGCAGGGAGACGTTTGATCGCCGCCACATAGTCCCACACACCAGCTGTAGTGAAGGTAAATTTGTTCTATAAAAGGGTTATCCTTTGGAAGCAAGGAATACACCACAGAAGTGAATAATATGGAGTGTACATGTTTTCTGGGCCAGACTAGCTAGTTTCGGCCAATTAGGCCTCATCAGTGACCCTCAGATATTTTCAAAATTCCACAATGGAATCAATGATCCTAAAGGACAAGAAAATATAATCTACACTATGATGTAGGGCAGGAATAAATTTTAAGTCTATGTAAAACCAAAGGACCCCGAGGCGGGGCCATTTTTGGTCTCAGGACTATAATTTGAACACTCTTTGTAGAGGTCCACTAGATGACGCTTCATACCAAATATCAAAGACCTAGGCCTTGTGGTTTCAGAGAAGATTTTTCAAGAATTTCCATATAGAAGTCTATGTAAAACCAAAGGGCCCCGGAGCGGGGGCATTTGTGGCCCCAGGGCTATAACTTGAACAATCTTCGTAGGGGTCCACAAGATGGAGCTTCATACCAAATATCAAAGACCTGGGCCTTGCGGTTTCAGAGAAGAAGATTTTTAAAGATTTTTCCTATATAGGCCTATGTAAAACCCAAGGGTCCCGGAGCGGGGGCATTTTTGGCCCAAGCACTATTATAATAGTTTGAACAATTTTGGTAGGGGTCCACTAGATGAAGCTTCATTCCAAATAGCAAAGACCTCGGCCTTGCGGTTTCAGAGAAAAAGATTTTTAAATATTTTCCCTATATAAGCCCATATAAAACCCAAGGGCCCTGAATCGGGGGCATTTTTGGCCCCAGCACTATAATTCGAACAATCTTGGTAGAAGTCCACTAGATGAAGCTTCTTACCAAATATCGAAGACCTGGGCCTTGCGGTTTCAGAGAATAAGATTTTCAAAGATTATCTCTATAAAAGTCTATGTAAAACCAAAGGGCCCCGAGGCGGGGACATTTGTGGCCGGAGGGCTATAATTTGAATAATCTTGGTAGCGGTACATTAGATGAAGCTCCATACCAAATATCAAAGACCTGGGCCTTGCTGTTTCAGAGAATATGATTTTCAAAGATTATCTCTATAAAAGTCTATGTAAAACCAAAGGGCCCCGGGGCGGGGACATTTGTGGCCGGAGGGCCATAATTTGAATAATCTTGGTAGAGGTACACTAGATGAAGCTCCATACCAAATTTCAAAGACATGGGCATTGCAGTTTCAGAGAAGAATTTTTTTAAAGATTTCCCTATAGAAGTCTATGTAAAACCAAAGGGTCTCGGGGCGGGGGCATTTTTGGCCCCAGGGCTATAATTTGAATAATCTTGATAGAGGTCCACTAGATGAAATTTCACACCAAATATCAAAGACCTAGGCCTTGTGGGTTCACAGAAGAAGATTTATAAAGATTTTCCCTATATAAGTCTATCTAAAACAAAAGGGCCCCCGAGGCGGGGACATTTTTGGTCTCAGGGCTGTAAATTGAACAATCATGGTAGAAGTCCACTAGATGAAGCTGCATACCAAATATCAAAGAAATTGGGCCTTGCAGTTTCAGAGAAGAAGATTTTTAAAGATTTCCCTATATGTAAAACCAAAGGGTCTTGGGGTGGCAGCATTTTTGGCCTCAGGGCTATAATTTGAAAATCTTGATAGAGGTCCACTAGATGAAATTTCACACCAAATATCAAAGACCTAGGCCTTGTGGTTTCACAGAAGATTTTTAAAGATTTTCCCTATATAAGTCTATGTAAAACAAAAGGGCCCGGAGGTAGGGGCATTTATTGCCGCAGGGCTATAATCTGAACCGTCTTGGTAGCGGTCCACAAGATGAAGCTTCATACCAAATATCAAGGACCTGGGCTTCACGGTTTCAGGGAAGAAGATTTTTAAAGATTTTCCCTATATAAGTCTATGTAAAACCAAAAGGGCCCGGAGGTGGGGGCATTTTTGGCCGCAAAGTAGAAGTAAAACAAAGATCAGGAATCGATACAATTAACTTACTCCACCCATCAAAGACACCAAAGGGAAAGAAACACAAACATTAAGCGACCAGACCATAATGGAAACCTAAACAAAGGAAGGCCATAAGGACAGTTACTTTCCCACATAATGGCCATATGGCCATCCAAAATAAAAAGACACGTGATACACACAGTAAGTAACAAACAACACCAAAAATAAACCGCCACAGAAGAACCGCCTTGGAACGGTCAGTGGAATGATTTCCACTGGGGGGCTTAAATCGATTTTACGTCGCCACAATCCTCGCCCTTACTTCCGTCGCGATTTAGACAAATAATTTGTTCAGTCTGCATGAAGGCCCCCTAACTCATCAGTGCAACATCTCCGTGAACACAAAAATCAAACAACCACAGAGATGAAAGAACGATGAGTACTCGACAGCAAGAAACTACTGAAACTCTGGAGCAAACGAAAACCAACAGTTAGACTCCGATGGGCCCGATGAGTCCAATTATTTCAATAATATTACAGAGGGGTTAGTGTAAAGTGTTACTCTGATTGATTAAGACATTAAGCAGTTATTACGACTGTTGCAGTCTGTGGCATAACTAGAGACTGTCGAACCGGTTGATTGTGATTTATTAACACCGTAGGTTGCCGCACGAGTAACATCCCAATCCAGGAAGAATATTGTTCTTTCTTCTTTATCATATATTTTGCACAACAACAGTGAGGACTCGACAGCAAGAAACCACTGAAATGCTGGAGCAAAAGAAAACCAACAGTTAGACTCCGATGGGCCCGATCAGAGACAGAGCATCAGGCACCAACGAACATTATCTTGAATTAGATCTCTCTAATTCTCAATAAGCCTTTACGTTGGAGCCGTCATAGAATCTGAGGCCTGACCCACCTGCGTGCAGTTTAGACAAATAATTTGTTCAGTCCGCATGAAGGCCTCTTAACTCATCAGTGCAACATCTCCGTGAACACAAAAATCAAAGAACCATAGAGGTGAGACAACTGTGAGGACTCGACGGCAAGAAACCACTGAAATGCTGGAGCAAAAGAAAACCAACAGTTAGACTCCGATGAGCCCGACCAGAGACAGAGCATCAGGCACCAACCAACATTATCTCTCTAAGTCTCAATAAGCCTAAACGTTGGAGCCTTCATAGAATCTGAGGCCTGACCAACCGTCGTGCAATTAAAGAGGGAAGCAAAGTTGCCAACCGTGACTGGGTTAACTACCATGCATGCAGTCTGTCGTATAACATCCATGTTGTACCCAATCTTTTTATATCGAATAATCATTTTACGAAATTGGGTGCTGAAGTCAAGGCGGTTATATATTTTTCTGAATTTATATACTACGTCAAAATCAAATTCGGGTTCCGATAGACCTTGTTGCAGAAGAGATTTAAGTCCAATATTGAATTTTGTAATTAAATCAGAATGGCGTCTGTAAAATTTTGAAAATCTTTGCGTAGTTTATGGTACCGATAACCCTGATTAAGGAGTTTAGCCGTTAATAATTTATTACGAGTGTTGAAGTCAGTTACATGACTACACACTCTAGCAAATCGAATTAATTGCAAAATATAAACGCCATAGGATGGCGCACGAGGAACATCACCATCCAAAAAAGGAAAATTTACAATCTCAAAATCAAAGTCATCGCGTTTATCATAAATTTTGCACGAAACAAATCCATATATAATAGATATATGTAAATCCAAAAACAGGGCCTCGGTATCAGAAAGGCTATAATTTGAACAGTCTTGGTAGCGGCCCACAAGATGAAGTTTCATACCAAATATCAAGGACCTGGGCCTTGCGGTTTCAGGGAAGAAGATTTTTAAAGATTTTCCAAAAATAAGTCTATGTAAAACCAAAGGGACCCGGTGCGGGGGCATTTTTGGCCCCAGAGCTATAATTTGAACAATCTTGGTAGGAGTCCACTAGATGCAGCTTCATACCAAATAGCAAAGACCTGGGCCTTGCAGTTACCGAGAAGATGATTTTTAAAGATTTTCCCAAAATAAACCAATGTAAAAGCAAAGGGATCTAGGGCGGTGGCATTTTTGGCCCATGCACTATAATTTGAACAATCTTGGTAGGGGTCCTCTAGATGCAGCTTCATACCAAAATATCAAAGACCTGGGCCTTATGGTTTCAGAGAAGAAGATTTTTTAAGTTTTCATTAAAAAAAATCTATTTTGTCCTCTGTGACCTTGAGCAGAACCATTTGAACAACTTTGGAGGGGTCCACCTTAGGATCATTCCTGTGAAGGTTGGTCAAAATCCGATCAGTGGTTTAGGAGGAGATGTCGTTTGAAGAAATTGTTTACGCACGGATGACAGACAAAAAGTGATCCTAATATAAAACACAAGAGGGCCATAATGGCCCTGAACCGCTCACCTGAATCCAAGATGTTTCAAAGCTTATGGAAATGAGGGATTCACTGCTTTAAGGAGATGTGGACCAAATACTTTTATCAATGGAGGCTATTTTTCATTCTAGAGGAATTTGAAGGTTTTTCTATTTTTAGCTCTGGTGCCCATTTTGTTTAACAGTTCAATCAATTTTGAAAGAGGGTCACTCAAGGAACATTCCTGTGAATTTTTTTTCAAATAGCAATTTGCCTAGGAGGAGATGTCATTTAAAGGTTTTTCTATTTTTAGCTCTGGTGACCATTTTGTTTAACTAAGCGGAACCATTAAGGCAATTTTGAAAGAAGGTCACTCAAGGAACATTCCTGTGAAACTATTTTTAAATCAGGCCATTTGCCTAGGAGGAAATGTCATTTATAGGTTTTTCCATTTTAGCTCTGGTGGCCATTCTGTTTCACGGAGCAGAACGATTTTGACAATTTTGAAAGAGGGTCACTCAAGGATCATTCCTGTGAAATTCTTTTCAAATCGGGCCATTTGCCTATGAGATGTCATTTAAAGGTGTTTCTATTTTTAGCTCTGGCGGACATTTTATTTAACGGAGCGTAACGATTTAGGCAATTTTGAAAGAGCGTCACTCAAGGAACATTCCTGTGAAATTATTTTTAAATTGGGCCATTTGCCTAGGAGGAGATGTCATTGAAAGGTTTACTATTTTTAGCTCTGGTGGCCATTTTGTTTAACGGAGCAGAACGATTAAGTCAATTTTGAAAGAGGGTCACTCCTGGAACATTCCTGTGAATTTCTTTTCAAATCGGGCCATTTGCCTAGGAGGAGATGTCATTTAAAGGTTTTTCTATTTTTAGCTATAGTGGCCATTTTGTTTAATGAAGCGGATTGATTTAGGCAATTTCGAAAGAGGGTCACTCAAGGAACATTCCTGTGATAATATTTTTAAATCGGGCCATTTGCCGAGGAGGAGATGTCATTTAAAAGTTTTTTTTTCTGTTTTTAGCTCTGGCGGACATTTTATTTAACGAAGCAGAACGATTTAAACAATTTTGGAAGAGGGTCACTCAAGGAACATTCCTGTTAATTTATTTTCAAATAGGGCAATTTGCCTAGAAGGAGATGTCATTCAAAGGTTTTTCTTTTTTTAGCTCTGGCGGCCATTTTATTTAACGGAGCAGAACGATTTAAACAATTTTGGAAGAGGGTCACTCAAGGAACATTCCTGTGAATTTATTTTCAAATAGGGCAATTTGCCTAGGAGGAGATGTCATTTAAATGTTTTTTTTTTCTATTTTTGGCTCTGGCGGACATTTTATTTAACGGAGCAGAACGATTGAAACAATTTTGGAAGAGCGTCACTCAAGGAATATTCCTGTGAAATTATTTTTAAATTGGGCCATTTGCCTAGGAGGAGATGTCAATGAAAGGTTTACTATTTTTAGCTCTGGTGGCAATTTTGTTTATCGGAGCAGAACGATTAAGTCAATTTTGAAAGAGGGTCACTCCTGGAACATTCCTGTGAAATTGTCAACTGATGGTCAGAAGGCATCAGGAAGTACATCAATCCTGGTGAAATCCAACGTTCCTCATAGGAAACTAGATATAAATACTAATTTACAAGGTGTTGCTGTAAATGTCACTTTATCCAAAATCCATAATAATTTGTTCTGTCTACCTTCCACCACACTATATTTTTTTCCAAACAAGAATTAGAATATCTTACATACTATAGAACATTGGGCAACAGAAAATGGTTTTAAATTTTCAAAAACAAAAACTCACTGTCTTCATTTCTGCCAAATTCGAAAGTTGCATTTAGATCCTGTTCTAACTATATACGGCAGTCCAATTCCAGTCGTCACTGAGGCAAAGTTTTTGGGTAGTTTTTTCGATAGCAAATTGACTTTTATTCCTCATATCAAAACTTTAAAAACTAAATGTTTAAAAGCTCTTGATATTCTTAAAGTTCTGTCCAGTTCCGACTGGGGAGGAGATCATGCTGTTCTTTTAAATCTTTAAAGCTCTTTAATTCGTTCTCAATTGGACTGTGACTCCATAGTGTATGGATCTGTTAGGAAATCTTAGTTAAAGTCTTTGGATACATCATCAAGGTTTACGTCTAGCACTAGGTGCCTTTCACCTGTTGAAAGTTTTTATGCTGAATCGAATGAACCAGCACTTTATGTTAGACGAGAGAAATTGTCTCTTTAATATGCTAAAAAATTAGCCTCAAATCCACGCAATTCAGCATATAACTCTGTTTGTAACCCGAATTTCCGAAAGATGTGACAAAAACAAACCATCCGCTATTAAACCTCTTGGCCTAAGAATAAAACCTTTACTTGTTTACTTGAAGTGGCCAATATTAATGTCCAAAATATTCAATCATTTTCATTACCATCGAAAGAACTATGGACATTTAATCATCCAAAGATTGTTTTAGATTTACATAAAAATAAGAAATCAGAAGTTGATTCACATATTTTTAAAAATGAATTTTTAGAAATCAAATCCAACTTTAAACATCACATTTCCATTTACACTGACGGTTCGAAGCAAGATGAGAAAGTTGCTTGTTCTGTTATTAGTCGAATTTCACTGACAGCATTAGATCACCCGATAATAGCCCTATTTGTACCGCTGAAGCAAAAGTAATTGATATTGCACTGTATCATATTCAAGATCAACCTGAAAGACACTTTGCCATTTATCCCGAATCTTCTGTATTGAACGCTCTGTAAGATCAACAACGTAGAAACCCCTTGATTCAATAGATTTTAAGAAAATCTCACTATCTCTCCGTCTCAAAGGAGATCATATTCTGCTGGCTTCCCAGTCACGTAAATATACGTGGAAATGAATTAGCTGGTTTAGAAGCCAAATCAACATTATCGTTAATTCTAACCAACTTAAAAATTCCTTACTCAGATTTAAAAAAGAACATAAATAAATATATATATAAAAAAATGTCAATCTATTTGGGAAAAAGTAACTAATAATAAATTAAATAAAATACAACCAAATTTTCATACCAAATGCTCTTTTTCGAATTATAGTTGGAAAGACCAGACGAAAATCACAAGATACCGTATTGGACACACAAGACTCACTCATTCCTACATATTAAAAAACTAACACGCACCTTTCTGTATATCTTGTAACAAACCGTTCACAGTTAAACACTTTCTCATTTCATGTGCAGAATTTTATCATATGCGCACAGAATATTTTAATGTTTCAACGATGAAAGAGCTTTTTAACGAGATACAATCTTATCACATAATCAATTTTCTTAAAGAAATCGGACTTTTTAACAAATTGTAATCATTAATATTTTAACTTTTAATCTACAATAACAAATTTATATCTAATTATTTTAGACACTTTATGCCCTCTAAGGGTTGAGTATCTTTAAACAAAACAACCATCCATCTTACATTGGCGCACGACATAAAATCATTCGACTTAAGTACCATGAATGTGTAAATTGTTTGTTTGTTTGAGATGAGGTTTAACGTCCCCGTCAACACTGTAAAGGTGATTTGGGAGACATTGCTTCCAATTTTGTAGGACTTTTACCCGACATTGAGATGAAATTACATCTCAAGCCCTGTCGCCCAATGAAACTGATGATGCCTAATTGGCCGAAACTAGCTAGTCTGGTCCAGAAAACATGTACACTCCATGTTTTCCAGTCCTGTGGTGTATTCCTTGCTTCCAAAGGATAACCCTTTCCAGAACTTATTAGCATGGACTGTCCGCCTCGCACCGCGATTCTTGGAAGGCTTAGATCCTCTAAGCGGTTTACCATACTAGTGTGTGTGCCGGATTTTAGCTCTGCGTGGAAGCATCATGCAGCCCATATATTACTCCAAGCCCCTATGGACCGGGGCCAGTGAATGTGTATATAATTATTCACCTGTTATTCTACTTGATATAACAGAGTGTAGAGAATGTATGCGTATGTGAATTCACACACCGAGCTAGATCTAACAATAATCTGTCAATGTGTTTATGTGTTATGCAAACCAACTATAATGTATATGTATTATGTACGCCAGACACACTCTATGCCACTATAAGTATAAAGTAGAAGTATGAAAAGAGTTGTACCTGTGTGAGGGAACTTACGCTCATATATGTGTAGTGCGCCTGTGTTGGAGAACTTACGCTCATTTATGTGTGATGCGCCTGTGTTGGAGAATTTATGCTCATTTATGTGTGATGCGTCTATTTATGTGACTGCGCCTGTTTATGTGGAACTTCGCTCATATGAGTTGAAGACGTAAATTCGACTTTGTACATGCTAAACATTCAATAGAATTCCAAATACATCTGTTTTTAGTTTACAAAGTCTGGGACACATTTAATAATTTGACAATGCAATACGAGACGTACTCTCGGCAATCTGTCTCCATTCATATAAGTGAAGTGAGATGAAACTTTCGCAAAAAGAAATATTTTTGCTTTACCACTGTTACCATTTAATTAACACCTACACTTATTTATTAAATAAAAATTTACACACTTACTCCTTATATTAAACATGTGACATCTTTGATTAAATGAGAGGCGAGATAGGGAAGCGATAGAAAGTGAAATTTTTCTCTAAAAATGTGTACTGAATCCAAGATGGACGAAGAGAGAGAGAGGAGGTCTTCAAATGATAAAATTATGAGACCTGGTTGGAGCCTTTATTTGGTCTGGGCATCTTTGAGGTGAGCTGCTTAAACAAGCGCCGACATAAGTCATGTCAGCTCCGATTTGGTCGAGCTATTAAGGTGCGGCTCATTGAATAAGTCGACAATGACCGTTCGGGAAACAAGTTTCTGGTGGGGATGAAACGGAAAAGTAAGGTATAAAAAGGAGCTTAAAGAGCAGGACATGGTAGGATAAGCTCAATTTAAATTAATATTCAGTGATTTATCGCAGAATTCTGTGTGACAATGGATATTTATGCGATGAATAATAGGCACAGTTAGCACATGTTTGTTCGGCCTTGGAAAGATCCGTACCGAAGTCAGATGTTACAGTATCACAAATATGCGTGTTTACCGTCTTAACAAACTTTGGAGACTGACAGCCATAGAAATAGCCAGGTGCCGTTACAATAAATCACAAAGTATTTGGAACCTATGACGAACACAAGTTTATATTGCCATGGGGGTTAACAAAAATACCATGACATTCAGAGTTCTGGTTCTTGCACATTTAACCCATCTTCCCTGCCTCGTCTACGTTTGTACTATGTGGCATCATTATATCTCAAAGGGGTTATCATTATATCTCAAAGGGGTTGAAAATATAGCAAGCACAAGATGATATTGTCAAAGGAGATAACTAAAATACAATGACAGCAAAAGTTGTGATTTTTCTCATGACACGACTTCATCCGCTTGACTGTTCTTGAATATAACTATACACAGTTCCCAAGGGGTGTTGGAGCCATGGTGTCCAGAGTTGTGATTCTTGCCCATGGTATGCCTTTTTACCCTATTATAGTGCAAATAGTTTGACCTGATACTCACCTTTATGCAAGGAATAAATTAGCCAATGATATCGCCTAAAGCGTTGGCTTTCGTAAATTTCTCGTGAATTTTCGGCATCACGTGAATAGCGCCCCATTTACCGACCTCTATGTATTGTATAACAATATCGTCATCTTCGGAACACGACGAAGATAAATATATGCATTCAGTCGGGTGTGAAATTATGTTAATAGAGTTCATCAGTCTCAGGTTAATTTGTTCGAACTATATCACTGTACAAAGTCCCATCAATATATCTCAAATGGTGTTAGTAATGCCAGTCACAAAATTATATTGTCAAGGGAGATATCTAGAATACAAAGGCAAAAAGATTTGTGGTTCTAGCACATGACATGCCTCCCTAGTGCTGTGTACCATGGTACTAGAACCTTGATTACTATCTCAAAAAGTACTGGAGCTGTCAAAATTATATATTGATGAAAGGATAAGGATAACAGATATCCATGCTTCCTAATTAAATCTTACAATCAAACTTCATATTTTATGCATGAGAAGTTAAATGAAAGGGCAATTTCTCCCTTAATTCAAAATGATCATCAATGGTTGATATGTCTTTAACAACTCCTCTCAATCAGTTCATAATGTAACTGTAAACTAGTAAGAAAAGGTCACTCAGGAAAGGCCACAATCCAAGACCACAGCCGTCTCAAGTCACAAATAGAAAGCGACACGGTGGCAGACACAACAGCGGACGAAACACGAACCAACGGCACAAAGCCAAATAACAGTTAAGACACTGCAAAAGAACGACCGCCTTGTGACGGTCAGTAGTAAAACTACTGGTGGGGGTTGGCTTTGTTAGGAGGCTTCATGCGGACTGAACAGAGTATTTGTCAAAGTCGCGACGGAAATAAGGGTGAGGATTGTGGCCACGTCAAATCGATATAAGCCCCCAACCCCAAGTGAAATTTATTTCACTGGCCGTTATAAGGCGGCTCTTCTGCTGCGGTTTATTTTTGTTATGTTTTGTCCTCGAGTGTGTGTATCGCTCGCTTATATTTTTTTGTACGGGCCTCCGTGGCCTAGTGGATAAGAGCGCTGACTCTTAATCATTAGGTGTCTCTCGCCGCTGTAGGTTCGAGCCTCGCTCGGGTCATATGTGAGACGCCAAGTTCCGCAACGGATGGTCAGGTGTTTCTCCAGTTTCTCCGGTTTTCGCCCACCTCTGATTAACACTCGGCTCGATATGAGTGAAATAATCTGGAAAGGGCCGTAAAACCAAATCCAAAATCAAATATTATGTTTTGGATAGCCGGTTGGCCATTTTGTAGGAAAGTAACTGTCGTTTTTGCTTTCCGATATTGATGTTTTCATTAGGGTCTAGTTGTTTCATGTTTGTACTTCTTTCTCTTTGGTGTCTCTGATGGGAGCTGTGGGTTAAGTGTATTGATTCCTGATCATTGCGTTCACTTCTATTTTTTCAACTATCGAGTTTATGAAATTTCAACCCTCGCCCTCAGTCCCAGGACAGTATCAAACAAAATAACAATTACACATTGATTCGCATGGAGGCTTTCTACCTCAATAGTGAGTCATGATAAAATACATGGTCTAATGGTTATGTATATGTCGTAGTCCAAATATTAGTTAAGCCAGATCCGGAATCTGGCTAGGCCAAATAGGAATTCTTATTTGGCCTAGGCAGATTCCGGATCTGGCTAAAATAAAATAGAGTTAAGCCAGATTCCGGATCTGGCTAAACTCTGTTTAGTCCAAATAGGAATTCCTATTTGGCTAGGCTGATTCTGGATATGGCTAAGCTGGTCAGACCAAATAGGAATCTTGGTTTAATGGTAACAGACATTCATTGAATATTTGTTCATTGGCTTCAGTAAATGTTTTTTAGCACATATTTAATGTTCAAAGAATTTATGTCACTCATTTTTTGTCTTTGATAATGTGTTGTTTAGACCATCCTGGCTAATTACTAATATATTAACAAACTCTCCTGAATTTTTGGTCTCACATGCTTCATTGATAACCTGACTGTTTCAAATATGAGTGAAAAGCAATCAACTAACAAAAGAAAATCTCTTATTTGTTCATGTGCTAAAGTTTAATCACTACAAATGGTTTAAAAACAATCAAACAACCAAATGACAGATCCTATGCTTCTTCTTCTTTATTAAGTATCTAAGAGTTCAGTTAAGAACTGCACATGAGAGTTTTTTGGTTTATGAAGCTTCAGTAACTTCATTACTGTTGTCACGAGTCAGGGACCGGAAATGATGATTGATCACCTGTGAGCAATCATATCTTTGGTTATGGCCGACTGTGACGTCAATCAGCGAGTGGATTACGGGGTTGAGTGGGGGAAAGCCAATGATTAATATCAGTAAATTTTCACATGAATATATTTACAGATGATTGATACAAAGATATTTCAAGAGTTGATTGAAAGAGAGAGAGAGAGAAAAAAAAACAAGAGAAAAAAATGATTTCACAAAAAACAAAAACAACAACAAAAATAAAAATTAACTTTGCTCAGTCATGTCTGGACCTGGACCCACACTATACTTCCGCTCCCCACAATAGAATCGCTCCTCCGAAAATGAAGTGTCACTACCGGTGGTACACACATGCTCGGTATCTCTAACTGCCTATATTCGATCGGTCCTACACCAGTTACTCCCCGTCGGAGTACACCGCCACAAACCGCCCCAGATCAGCCCCAGTGCCGATCCGAACGTAAACGTCGGCATGCTTCTGTCAATGTCCACTCAGTTTCAGCCCCAGTGCTGATATAGCGCAATCGTATTACACCTCCTTTCAAATTCAGTGGTGTGTTGTTCCTATGATCCGCCTCAGTTCCATTTAACCATTTTCAGCATTTTGATGACGTCACCATTGATGAACCGTGACTCAAGATATAGAGTACAGGTGACAGGTCACAGGGGTCTGAAATGTAATAACCTGTTCTTAGTCAATTGAATAAATGATAACCAGCCCCAGTCAGACGGGATCAGAGCGTAATCAGACTCAACCCCAAGAGCGCTATATATAATGTACATACAACAATAGACAGTAAACCCATTTATGCGCAACACACATGTCAGATAATATCACTTCTGTAGATGCCTTGTCCGTACTTAATATTATCATGGATGAACACCACTGTCTTTACATATTGTCCGACAATGCAATACCGTACATGTTTACATGTACCTACATATCATGCACACACACTATGTATATCCGTACATTACAGCCATTCACGTTACATAGTATGAACTAACCCGTGATGCCATTACATACGATAACGTCTAAGTGTAGCCAGTCTCTTACATATGAATAGTTGATTACAGTAAAATGAACAGACAACGTTGAAACAATGTTGTAAGAACGTCGCATTAACACATTCCTGGTATAGATATACGATTACATGTTAAGCTTACCAAACAAAAATTGACTGATGCTTTGTAATAATGATGCCGTGTTATACAGATGTCGTGTTACAAAATGTCGCGTTATAAAGGTGTGGTGTGATAAATATTTACTGTAACAGACATGGCGTATGTTTGTTTTTCTCGGAGCTTAACGGCCCAGTCAACACTATCTTAGGTCACTTTTAGCTGGTCAGTTAAACTATCCACACTCTTCCTGGGCAAGCCCACACACAAGCGGCCAACCAGCACAATGTACATATTTTTGCCCAAAAACTTACAACTGCCTTCTTGAATCAGCAGAATGGCATGGACATACGTAGAATCGATGCAGTTTCAACCTACATGACCACAATCATAACCGCAATTGACTCAGTACTGTGCACAGTTCTATATCACATGGTACAATACATAGTTTGTTTTTAAACCCCACTTGTAACAGTAGCAAACGACAGCGTTCAGTATGTTTTCAGCACACCATGCAAGAATAAATATAATTCACTTATATACCCCACTATTTACATAACAACGACATACCAGGTGCAGCACTTGCACAAAGCAACACCTAGGTGAAAATGTAATCGGTTCCATACTGCAAATAAAACACTGGGAACAAAGCTTAAACAACCCATAGCTACCAAGATGTCTCCCTGAGATGATACCAAGATGTCTCCCTGAGATGCTACCAAGATGTCTTTCTGAGATGCTACTGCGATCTAGGAATAACATACACCCTGAACAAACAACGCATATGTACTTATTAGAATATCTACTCAATAGTTACAAATCGATTTGCCAACCACAGGCCCAAAATTATATATGGACTGATACAAAACTGCAAATATTATGCATGCGATACCGTGCCAAGCAAAAGTGGACTTTAGGTAATATAACAGATACACCAATAGACGACATGCATTGCCGCTGAAACTGATGATGCTGATGATACGGATGTACAAACATGAAATATTATGATAGGACTTCAAACAATGCACAATACGTCAAACTACACTGACAATACCACCACTTGGTATCAATAAACTTTTCTCATGACACCCGCATTGTAAAACTCAAATCCCAGTTACCGTATATATATTACCGATTTGAATTGTAATATCAATGTATAATGCAACTAAACGTGACAAATGTACATACTGTAAGTTTTCTTATTCCTGCTCTAAATATGGATAATCTTAGACAAACATCTCCGTTTTATAGTAGATATAAGAAAAAAGAGAAATATCAATATTCCATAGTTAAAATGAATAGCTGTCACTCTGCTGACCCAGTGAAACTTAACTACCTAACCAAACAATATCATGGCTGTTTGTCGCCCCCGCCCATAGGGGCTTGAAGAAATATATGGGCTTCCATATGCTTCCACGCAGAGCTGGATCCGGCCCGCACACTAGTACTGGTAAATCGCATAGAGGATCTAAGCCAGTCCAGGAATCGCGGTGCGAGGCGGACCGTCCATGCTAATAAACCCTATTGGTTTCATTGGGCGACAGGGCTTGAGATGTCATTTCATCTCAGTGTCGGGTAAAAGTCCCACAAAATTGGAAGCAACGTCTCCAAAATGACCTTTACAGTGTTGACGGGGACGTTTAACCTCAAATCAAACAAAAATCATGGCTGTTTGTGAATAAGAATTTATTTTTTTATAGAATGTACTTTTTTCTTGTTTCTCCTTTAATTTCCTCAATCAGTTTTGTAAGTATGGTCACTGCTACCATAAACCAAATTCTGTCCCTAACAACAAAGGTTTTTAGCCATACATCATTTATGGAATAACAAGATTCTTATTTGGTCTGGCCAGGTAAGCCAGATCCGGAATCTGCCTAGCCAAATAGGAATTCTTATTTGGACTGAATATAGTTTAGCCAGATCCGGAATCTGGCCAAACTAAATATTATTTTAACCAGATCCGGAATCTTCCTAGGCCAAAAAAGAATTCCTATTTGGTCTAGCCAGATTCCGGATCTGGCTAACTTCCTATTAGGACTACGACATATAGATTAATACTATCATGAATCAGGGTTGAGGACTCAACATCAATCCAACGTCAGGGCAGAAGAAAACCACCAGTTAGATCATGGAGGGTCGAACCCAGGAAATATCCGGCTCCACCTTTTTCGAATTAATAGGATTTAGGGTGTGACTGAGTCCGGCCCACCGCCGTGCAACCAAACATGCGGTCTTCCGCATAACATCCATGCTTTAACCACTTTTCTTGTATTTAGCAACATTTTTTTCTGAACTGGCCAGAAAAACTATAACTACCTAGTATTCTTCTGAATTTATAAACTAAATCCCCATAACACTCAGGTTCCGACAGTCACTATTGCAGACGTGTCTTCGAAGAAATGACATATTTAGATAATATCGTAATGTCGACGATAAAATTCTGAAAACGTTTTGATCAGTTTATGATACCGACAGCCTGGCTTTAGAAGTTTAGCTGTTAAAATTCTGTTGCGTTCATTAAAGCCATCAACATGACATGACAGCAAGCCGTAGCGAAACGAATAAGCTGTGACATATTAACCTCATAAGATAAAGCCATAGGGACGTCACTATCCAAGAACTCCAAAATTAAAATCATCTCTTTTAACATAAATGTTTGAAGAGACAGTAGCATTAGAAACAGTCAAAAGTAAATTTAAAAGTAAATATGATGTGAGAAAAAAAACTATTTTTTAAGTTTCTGCTGAAACAAATTACATCATAATGATCAATTCACTTTCTACTTAATGTAACATTTTTGTGCTTCAAACTGCTTCAAAACCAGCGTTATCCAAAAGATAGACTAGTTAAGGTCTAAAAATCAGCGTGTAACTAGCTCATCTGGTGATTATTTATTGTTCAGATATTTTCAGTAAAAACTACACATAATGTGTACAGTATACATTTTAAACTCAAACACTCTTTCAGAATTATGATAATAGGCAAAGCAGCAAAGTATTTCAGTTTTTTTCCTTCTCCTGTAACATTTTGAAAAATGCAGATAGAATAGTTTCGCACTTAAGCATCGACTTAACATATATAACAGTCAACAGAAAGGCCCGGATCGATTTACCCATCCCGATCCAGTGCCGTCCATTGCTCTACTATATACAACATTCAGCATATTCCATTACAAGGTCCTTAGCACACGGGCAGAGGGGGGGACATATATTCAACATATTGCCAACATAATGCATCTTATGCCTATCGCTGCGATTTCTCAAATTACATACAATAGCCTCCCGTTTGAATTGACGTCTTGACGTAGTGACGTCACTTCCATCGCGGCGTGTAATCTCATCCGTGGACATTATATGCTAAGCATATCGATAATACATGCCTATGATAATATTCATCATCAAATGGACTTAGTCTGTGGTCTCATTTTTTTGTTTAAGAAATAAATCATATCTAGCCGTGATTTGTTGAGTAATAAATCACAGTTTGGAGGTCAGTTGAAAATAGACAAATATCGAGTGCGAAGCGCTCGTGATTTGTCTACTTACAACTGACTGACAAACTGTGATTTATTACTCAGCAAATCACAGACTAGAGCTGATCTATTTCGATTTTAACACGCTGAAAATCAACAATAATGTTGTTGTTTCCTTCAAAATCTCACTTTTTGCCATTGTTAGAAGAAATCGTACTAAAATTAACGACTGAAACACATGCATTTATATCCTTTTCTAACGTTTTCGATGCGAGAAAATGACGTTACACCGTCTAACGTCAAGGAAATATACTAGGTGACGTGATAAATAAGCAGTTTTTAATGACGTCACTCGTCACGCTCTTCCTTGCCGTGATTTGCTGTAGAATAAAACGCAGTTATTTTCAATTGCCTTTATAGGCGCGCTGTGTTAGAATTTGCAATTTTCTCCAAAAAACCACAGCCTCTCCTGGCTGTCGCAGAAGCATACGACTTGCTCGAGAAGTCGGCGGAGGGTCAGGTCTAAAGCTTTCCCATAGTGATGTATGTGCTATTGAACTGTCGATAAAAAGTAAATTCTCATTTGCAATCAAACGCTAGTGAAATTTTCATCCCGTAACAGTCAGATCTGTGTCCGCCTGGCTTGCAGACGGTCATATAATAAATCCTCGTATCCGGCATATATTCTTTCAAGGAGACTGTGCAAAACGTAGCTGCTTCCTTGATGACTGACATATTTTTAAATTTTCAAACATTTTTGGTAAACATGTAAAAATACTGTCATTTATTTACAGCTAGAGGGGCAGGTTGATTTGTTTGTGAAGATGTGCGTTTTCGAATTTACTGTGAATTGTTATTGACTCAGAACATGAAGGTCCAAACTGCCTGACTTTCAAACGTCTTGGTTTGGTGGACATACAGAACTTTGCATATTCAATGCATATTTTAATACATGATCAAAATGGTTAATGACTGCTGACTTTTCCCATATACTCCTACCAGGAAAAGGGAGGCAACTCATGGTAGTCGCTGTTGATGTACTTAGCGTACTGTCCCTTTTGTGACATCTTATTGCACGACAACAAACATACCGACTTTTGCATTTTCCAATTCAGATTTTTGAAATACATAATCAAAATTAGTGCTGGCTTTTCTAAATGAATCATGCCTGTATTACCGAGCGGTATGTCCACTTAAAAAGATGTTTTCTTCATAGCTCACAATATCATTAGCCTGGCTCTGCACCTTTGGATAAACTTCTGCAACCTTTTGGCTTTTTATTTTATCTCACTGCAGCTGGTGTTTAGTGCCATGTGGTGGCTGTAAAACGTCTCTCCGTGTTTCATCATTGTGCAGATTATATTTTCGTTTCCCCATGGAATCACTGAGCCCTTTCTGGTTACATTGAAAATCGAATTATATAAGTTATCTGCTGATGTGAAATCGAATTGACACTAATGTCGCTTGTCAACAGCCAATCAGATAACGCTTTTCGAATATTAAAATTTCTGTTTTCCGATAAAGAATTTATACGAAAATAGAAAGTCGACCTGAGAGCACCTTATCAATTAACATTTATAGGACAGGTAAGCAGACGATACTGTATTATTTGCAATAGTCGCTTAACCCATTCAGTACCAGAAACCCCAAAACGGGTACCCTGGCAAACAAGGCAGGCCCAGTCTGATTAGGGCCTACACTGTTTGCTAAAAGTTTAGCCATTTTCCAATATATTTTGAAGAAACACAATCTGACTACCCCCATTTGGAAGTGGCCTCCTGCTATATATAAAGATGAAGATTCCATTTGGTACAAAAAGGGGAAGTTAAATCATTGAGGTTGAAGTTTTACTGTAAAGCAGACGAAAATTACACAGGTAAAACTGAATAGTCTCCGTTGTCATTCAGTTTATATAAACCATTTAAAATGATCACATTGTGGTATAGTTTTTGTATTGTTCAAAAGCGGGCACATTTATATCAAAAACCTACAACACAAGAAACCCAGCGTAACAGGTCAGCAAGTATATGATTTAAAGACAGTTGTAACAATTACATATTGCCCTACCCTGTTTATTTAATTCACCATTTTTGCATTATTTGCTGGATCCCGGCTTGCACATTGTCAATAATGGAAAACAGGTAACCAGACCCCCCTGACCTAGAAAGGTCAGGGGGGTCTGGTTACCTGTTTTTTCCAACACTGATAATCTTCAGACTAGGAACCAGCAGATAATGCAAATAAGGTGAATACGGTTTGACTCGTGTTATCAACAGTAGCCTACCCTCGCCAAATTTGCATACTGAAATACAGCAAAACTTTGAATGATTTTTATCAGGACAATAGGTCATTGAAATGAAAACCCCATTAAACCTAATTGCATACAAAGAAAATTGTACTCATTATTTTTCTAACATGCACCTACAACCTATATTTTCAGTATAAATAAGAAACCTTGTATGGATTTTTCATCAGAAATGTAGCCATTTTGGAGAAATTCTAACTTGTGCACACAAACTATGTCTTGGGGCAGAAATAATGAAATTAATGAATAACCCTGTTATTCTCTTTATCATATGACGTCGTTGATAAGCAGTGGATAACGTCGTGTAATAAAAATCGTATGACCACACGTGTGATAACACTTTGGCGGGATTAAGTAACGTCATGACGACGTCCATGTAAACCATGCAGTTTTTGTGAAAAAATTGTCAAATTAAAAGGCGATGAAATCCAATTTAACATGGTCATATGATAAACAGAATCTTACACTCGTTGTCATTTCATATCAAATTTATGAAACTCGCCGAAGGCTCGTTTCATAAATTTCATATGAAATGACCACTTGTGTAAGGTCCTCTATGTATAAACCTGTGTTTGGAGGGCAGTTCGTTTCATGGATTTGATGATGCAGAACTGTTTACTGGAACCTTAATTTCAAAAGTGAACGGGGCTTACAAATCGGGCAATTCGTCGTCTATTTTAAGCCCACAGGATTTTCCATGGAATTCCCAGTATCAAATCTAAAAACGGAATAAAAATGGTTTTCGCAATTTTTAGCGCCTGGGAATTTGTATGGATTTTCCAGTATTGAATCTAAATAAGGACAATGAAATGGTTGGGCATTAGGAAACAATTTGGCCTACTTTAATTTTGGTCCCGATCCAAACACATGCCTTTTAAAAAATGACCTCTATATCAGTGGTGTTAATTTACTTGCCTAAATTTATCAACGATGGTAAAAAGTTCTATAGCTATTCATGTTCTAGCATATGTGAATATGTTACTCGGTCATCAACACAACAGATAAAGCGCCGATTTTATTAATCAAGAAACCACAGCTATATTATGAAATAGTTTCATGTGTTTATGTGCTTTTGTCAGTCAAAAAGCTACCGTTTTTGCCAGAGGATTTTTTTTTCAGCTATGCAACTTTGACCGTAAAAATGTATTCAACTAATGAGAAAAACGTCATACTTTAGACTTAGTTTAGCCTGTAGTTCGTATATGATACTGCTTAGACCATTATATTTGAGATTCGCTCGTCAAATACATATTTATAACCCTTATTCCAGTCTTCGAATTTACCATGTCAATAAGATCTGCCATCCAAAGATCATCCCTTCCCGAGCTCATTTCTATGAAATCATCTCCTGACCGGTTAATGGAGGCCATACGCTTCTTGATTGTAAAGAAACTTTCGAATTCTATGCATTCCTATGTTAATTTTTCCTTCATTTTTCACATTTTTGGTTTTTGAGGACCAGCAAAACTAGCTAGATGTGAAGGGTCATAATATATTTTTCTCAAATAATCCTCCCAACAGACTACAAAGAGTCATTTCTTGACAGTTTGCAAGATTAGTTCATAATAAAACAAGTCAAGTTACACAACACTATTTATACGGTCTTTTCTTCTGAGTCCCCGTTGTCATCATCTGAGTCATCGTCAGTACCCTAATCGTCCCTCTCTTCCGAATCTGATCTTTCGGTGTCGAATTAGTCCTGGAATATGGTCTAGAAAGGGTTATCCTTTGGAAGCAAGGAATACACCACAATGATGGAAAATATGGTGTGTACATGTTTTCTGGGACAGACTAGCTGGTTTCGGCAAATTAGGTCTCATCAGTGACCCTTAATGATTTTCCAAATTCAACAATGGAATCAATGATCCCAAAGGACCAGAAAATATAAACTACACCATGATGCAGGGCAGGGAGACTTTTTACGGCCGCCACACATTCCCAGACACCAGCTGTAGTGGCGTTAAATATGTTCTAGAATTCTAATTTGTATTTCCTGAGCGACCCTTTCGTTGCCAATGCCTGTTTCATCCCATTCAACACCAATCCTTCTTCATTCGAAACAATTTTCTAATTTTATGTGCTGGTCTGAATAAGAAACAAATACTCATCTAGACATAGAAGCTTCCGTGGTGCAAGGGTTACGCTACTCGCCTTATAAACCAGGGGTCGCGGGGTCGATCCCGGGCTACTCAAGACTTACGGATGAGTCTTTAAACAGAGGGCCCGTCTCCATATGACCTTAGCTGTTGGTGGGACATTAAACTCGAACACTCACTCACTCACTCATCTAGACATAGTTTATATTTCTAAAAAAAAAACAATCGCTCTTCATAGGGTTTGATACGATCCTCACCAATCTCTCTGGCTTCTTCCTCTTCCTTAGCATCAGTGATCAGTTGATATACGGTTTAATTGAATCACTTCTTATTCAGTGCTTTTGCCATTTTTCCACAATTGTTGAAACGCCATATTTTTCTCGATATCGTCATCCAGAGCATTATCGCTATCTTCATATATTTTTCTTTTTTTAGCTGGTGGCTCATCATTACTTTCTGGACACCAGCCTTTAATATGTCTCTGCACATCATGAGGGGTGTCGAATAGCAAGCCACAAGAGTCACAGGAGCTCTGATTGTCGGCTTTAGCGTTGGTTAACTGCCTATTATCTTCCGAATTCTTTTCAATGTAATCTGTTTGAATTCCAGCAAGAAAATAGTCAGTTGGACAAGGGCTTTTTTGTTTAGTTGTTTTTTATAGTTTTGTTTTCGCGAGTCTCTTCGATGTGATCCGTTTGAATTGCAGTTGATGAATGATTAACTAAAACTGGCTAGTCTGGCCCAGAAAACATGCACACTTCATATTTTTCAGTTCTGTGGTGTATATCATGATTCCAAAGGATTACCCTTTTATAGAACATATTTAACGTCACTACAGCTGGTGTCTGGGAGTGTGTGGCGGCCGTAAAAAGTCTCTCTGCCCTACATTATAGTGTAGTTTATATTTTTGTCCTTTGGGATTATTGATTCCATTCTGGAATTTTGAAAATATTTGAGGGTATCTGATGAGGCCTAATTGGCTGAAACTGGCTAGTCTGGCCAAGAAAACAGGCACACTTCATATTTTTCAGTTCTGTGGTGTATATCATGATTCCAAAGGATAACCATTTTATAGAACATATTTATCACATTTTTTTCTGGTTCATTACGAAAACACGCCTATACAAATATATTTTTGACTTTACCGCCGGAAAAACGAAAGTTTTAAGATGAAAATTGTGATATTTATCTTATTTCTCCTGAAAACATGGATTATGGGTATTCGTTAGAACCGCCGCTTCATGCGGTTGTAACGAGTACCCATAATCTATATTTCAGAGACAAATACGAATAATAAATTAAACCCCTTTAAACCCAAGTTTTACTATATTAAAGTGGGTTCAAGGGAGTCAAAATTATATAGGCGGGTTTTCGTGATTGAAGTTGTCCGTCCACATAATGTCGCATTTTAAATGTTGGTTGGCTGGTGTAAATGGTTTCAAATCTAATAGAACAAACCCGTATTGGTATTGTGTTGCCTTTTCAAAGTAGAAGTAAAACAAAGATCAGGAATTGATACAATTAACTTACTCCACCCATAAAAGACACCAAAGGGAAAGAAATACAAACAATAAGCGACCAGACCATAATGGAAACCTAAACAAAGGAAGGCCATAAGGACAGTTACTTTCCCACAAAATGGCCATATGGCCATCCAAAACCAAAAGACACAAGTGATACACACAGTAAGTAACATACAACAACATAAATAAATCGCCACAGAAGAGCCGCCTTGGAACGGTCAGTGGAAGATTTCCACTGGGGGGCTTAAATCGATTTTACGTGGCCACAATCCTCGCCCTTACTTCCGTCGCGATTTAGACAAATAATTTGTTCAGTCCGCATGAATGCCTCCTAACTCATCAGTGCAACATCTCCGTGAACACAGAAATCAAAGAACCACAGAGGTGAGACAACGGTGAGGACTCGACAGCAAGAAACCACTGAAATGCTGGAGCAAAAGAAAACCAACAGTTACTCCGATGAGCCCGACCAGAGACCTGTTTGTCACGATGAGGCGTTTCTTACATAATAGAAGTTAAGGCAATGACCAGGAATCGATACAATTGACCCACAGCTCCAATCAGAGACACAAAAGGGAAAGAAACACAAACATGAAACAACAGACCCTAATGGAAACGTATATCTACGTATACTACGCGATTGCATAAACGCGCAGACTTACAAGCATATAAATACTAAAGTAGCTCAGAACTGTTCAAGTGCGTATATGCGACTTGGTTTCGATTTTGTAAGACACGTTTTTAGGTATTATATGCTACGGTGGCATAATGGCCTGCTTATATTTTTCTTAATAAAGTGAAGTTCTTGGCTTTATGGGCAGTTTCATACATGCACATAAAATGCTATTTTATCCCTCCAGATGTTACATCAGACAGATTTAGTTAAAAGGTTGTATTTTCCAACCCTCTGAAAGGAGACACAGCTCTGATATTCGCAGTTGGTTGGCCTGTGCATAGGGGCTTGAATCATGAAAAAAAAAAAATGAAAAAAAAAAAAAAAAAAATTTTTTTTTTTTTTTTTTTTTTTTTGGTACTATATTAGAGACAAGGGGGGAAACTTCGGCTCCATTTTTTGGGGGGTTACCTCATTTTACCCAGTGTATCTTTTTCGCAAATGAAGTTTTTCACCTGCTTATTACGAATTATACAAGTTAAATATGTCCACTTTGCAACAATAATCCGCCTCTGTCTGTCACTTGCAGGAAACATGTTTTTCTCGCATGGATTAACTCAGCAAAGCAAAATTCGGCATAAACGTGTGACAAAAATTTTCAGGTTTTCATCAATCACAAGCGAACTAGTGTTACGGAGGAAACTTTTTTCGCTTTCAACTGATGTCTTTCATTCAAATGAACCTCTCTTGACCAATTTGAATCCAAAATGATGTATTTGCAGCTCTAAATTTAGATTTTATTACTTTTACATCACTTTATGTAAAAGATCAAGAAAACACTTGTCGCGAAGCTTGGTTTTACTGCTGATTCCGGGCTGCTCTATCGATGAACTAACGACCGGTACGACCGGTGCTGTTTAATTTTTATACCGTTCGCAGTAGTGACAAATGAGCATTATCGCTATTTTTCTTCCATTTTCAACTAAACCCCAAGAGGGGACACAGACGTTGTATACTGCATATACTCCAGTTTTGAGAGCTGAAAGAGTACACAGTCACCATGTAATTACGGTAGGGTTCTTTAACCTGCACAGGGGATGGTTCTCCCTGCACAGAGGTCTCCAGTTAACGTTCAGATTCGAAGGACGATGCACCGTTATGATATTCATACCTGCAAAATTTATTATACAAATGGAACGTGTTCTGACGCCGAAATTTTGGCACCGCTGCTGGGGATCAAACCTGGGACCTTTAGCATCTGAGGCACTGAGCTAGGTGGGTGGCTAAATTTAGGAAGGCAGGGATTAGCCGCAGTTATCTCCTTACCGGACTCAGAAAATGTGAAATGTATTTTTTGTTGAAATCGTGGACGTTTTGTGTTATTTTCAAAACAGTTTCACTCATGCTTGTGTAGACAGAAATAAAACAAATGGACCCTGTATCGCTCACCTGAGCTAACAGATTCAAAGTTTCGGGAAGTGCCAGCCTTTACTGAAGGATTAATGGAAGGACATGCTGATGACAGGGTAAGCATTTTCTGCAAATCAAGTAGAATGTAACACTATGATAAATAGGCTGACCTCACCAGTTTTCAAACGCATCCCAGCTTTTATTCCTGACTTGCTAAGAAGATCCGATATAAACTTATGGGGCTATGGTGAGGACAAGTTCAAAAATAAGCAATTAACTGCTGCAATCAAGGGGATGTTACTCTGTGACAAATAGGCAAACCTCACGAGTTTTCAAACTCCTCCGAGCTTTTCTGCCTGACTTATTTGTTTGTAAGTTTCATACAGATCCGATCAAAACTGAAGGGGCAGCAGTGCTAACAAGGTCGAAAATAGGCATTTTTAAGCAATCAAAGGCAGGTAACTCTATGATAAATGTGCCGACTTGGCCAGTATTCAAACTCATCCAAGGTTGTATTCCCAGCCACCTTACATGTAAGTTTCAGAAAGATCCGATCAAAACTGAAGGGGCTACGGTGATGACAAAGTTCAAAAATCAACATTTTCAGCCATCAAAGGGATATAACTCTACGATAAATAGGCTGACTTGGCCTGTTTTCGAACTCATCCAAGATTTTATCCCCAGCCGCCTTACATATAAGTTTCAGAAAAATCCGATCAAAACTGAAGGGGTATGGTGATAACAAGGACGTAAATCTATGATAAATGGGCCAACTTGGCCGGTATTCGAACTCATCCTAGGTTTTATCCCCAGTCACCTTACATATAAGTTTCAGAAAGATCTGATAAAAACTGAAGGGGCTACGGTGATGACAAGGTCGAAAATCGACATTTTCAGCCATCAAAGGGACATAACTATATAGTAAATAGGCTACCTTGGCCGGTATTCGAACTCATCCGAGATTTGATCCACAGCCACATTACATAAAAGTTTCAGAAAGATCCGATCAAAACTGAAGGGGCTACGGTGATGACACGGTCAAAAATCGGCATTTTCAGCAATCAAAGGGATGTAACTCTATGATAAATGGGCCGACTTGGCCGGTTTTAGAACTCATCCGAGGTTTAATCCCAAGCCACCTTATATATATGTTTCAGAAACATCCGATCAAAACTGGAGGGGCTACGGTGATGACAAACATTTTCCCATTGTAAGTCTATGGGACCTTGTGATTGCCATAGCAACCAAAGTTTTCATGCGGTTTCAAAAAAAAAACGCTAATGTCATCAATGCCCCACCAGAGGCATGCTACAGATGAGAAATGATTGAGATCAGCCTGCAGGCTGCAGAGATATAGCTGCTCAAAAGTGTGGACGGACGGACGGACGACGGACGACCCACTATACTATAAGCTCCCCTGAGCCTTCGGCCCAGGTGAGCTAAAAAACAGCCAGCTTGTTAAAATGCCATCAATACGTAAATGTTCGAAATGATGCAGCATGGAAACAAGTTGTTCCCTAATAATAATAATAATAATAATAATAATAATAATAATATAAATAATAATGATAATAATAATAAAATAATAATTGCAACATATTCCTTTTTATGTTTTGAAATTTTGATCCTGGGTCGCTAATGGCCAGTTAATGACAATAAGCACTATTTAGGTTGGGCCCATTGGGTGATTTAAGGGGTCAGAACCCCTACAGTGCAGCACACACATGTTCTCTCATCCGCGAGTTTCTGAAGCGGACGCTTCTATTAATGAATTCGGCCAAATCCATTAATGTAGGGACTTGGGTAAGAAAAAACACTGCTCAATTCTTCTGCTCAGCAAGTTTGTATTAATCTGAATAGGCACCACAACTCACCACAACACGGCAAACAAAGAAGGTCAGAATAAGCTAGAGCATACCAACCTGATGTTCTTGAATGGGGGGGGGGGGGGGGTTAGGGGGGATGTAGCGGGGATCATTTTACGGTCCTTTCGAGTTTATTTCACTCATATCGAGCCGATTGTTAATCACATGTGGTCGAAGACCGTAGTATCCGGTAAAAAAAAAAAAAAAAAAAACATCAGGCCTTCCATTGCAGAACTCTTGAATGCCTTAAAATAGATGGCTTTTATGAAAGGTTTGATTGTGAAGTGCTTAGATCTGTTGTAAAAGTACTTGTATTAGCCTAGAGTGTATTGGAAAGTAAGTGAGAAATGGGTCCTTTTTCAATATATAGGACATTTAATTTTGGTGCTTTTGAGTAAAGCGGCATTCCAATCTTAGTGTTTCTCGACCAGGCTATTAAAAGGTTATAAATCGTTATTCATGCTCAATTCAGTCGAGCGTTAAATTTGTAATGCTCGCTAATTTTAAATACTAAAAGTTCATCAATTTTCCTGCTTAGATTTGTTTGTTTGATTTGAGGTTTAACGTCCCCGTCAACACTGCAAAGGTCATTTTAGAGACGTTGCTTCCAATTTAGGTTTAATTAACATGGACGGGCCGACTCGCACCGCTTTGCCTGGGCAGGCTTAGATGCTCTAAGTTGATTACCAGTACTCGTGTGCGGGTCGGTTTCAGCTCTTCGTCGAAGCATCATTTCTTCATGCCCCGATGGGCGGGGCCGTTTCCTGCTTAGATAAGAACTGAATAATAGAATGTATGATGGGATTGAGGCCGAAACAAGGAATTTTCAAGCAAGTTTTCAGTTTAGTTAAGTATCATGTAGGGTTTTGTCGAGCACGAGACTTTAATTCACTGAAAACGAGCCCGAAGCCACGACCGCAATATTAATTATTTTTCTCACCCAAACACTTTAAGGAATTTATTTGTTTGATTAGATGTTAAAAGTGCCCATCAACAGGTCATTTGGAGACGTTGAATCCATTTTGTGGGACTTTTACTCGACATTGAGATGAATTGACATCTCAGGCCCTGTCGCCCTATGAAACCAATAGTGTTTATAAGCATGAACGGTCTGACTCGCACCGCTTTGCCCGGGCAGGCATAGATTCTTTGAGCGGTTTAGCAGTACTCGCGTGCGGTCGGTTTCAGCTCTGCTTGGAAGCGTCACGCAGCCCTCCTATTTCTTTAAGCCCCGATGGGCAGGTCCGAAAACTTTAAAGAATGCGTTGTGAACTGCACAAATATACAGAAATTAATAAGCGATAAAGCACATTCACACCAATGTAACACAACAAAATGTCAGTATTTTAATATTCATACCTCCTGGAGAATACCGTCATAATTTTTCCAGTGAGCCGCTAAAGTTTGTGTCTAAAGCATCCGTTTACATGTAAAGTGCTACGCATGAAATAAAAACCAGTGCATGTACATTTCATGACCTGCTTTCTTTGACACTTGACAGCAGTTTGATGACAAATTGAATGTCCATTTCACTAAAAGTTGATAAGGACATGTCATTCTGACTGTTAAAAATGTACATTTTAGGGGAAACTGAGAAGCTGCTCCCCTAATTGCATGGATAACAACACATGCTACAGAAGACGGTTTTGAAAACAAAATTACCTCGGGCTCAATGTGGGTGTTTTGCAATGACTGACTGTGACATAATGGGATAGCTAATAAACCCTAGAGTGAGCAGCGATATGAGGCAAAGAAAACAAACACTTAAGAAATGAAAATTATTTTTCTGCTGTTCATGATAGTACGGACGCAGTGGGTTGTATGCAAAGTAAGTGAACCCCGAAGGGGTTCATGTAAACTTTGTTAGCGACTCGCTGTCGTTCATATTTTCATGAAAAGCAGAAAAATTAAGTTTATTGTTTTATAATAACATTCTATGCTCCTCATCACTGGGCGAAAAATAATGCTTATAGGGCAAACTTTTTAAACTGAAAAACATTTACACCCATTTTACTACATAGAGAGGAACAGCGTTGACCTCACCAACGCCCGTAGAGAACCATGGTTTAGAATGACGTCACTTGATGTCACTGAAAATCATGTGACTCGATGCGTTTACGGAAGTATGAGCCATACTGTTTTCTATGTGTTTACATTATATTTTTTTATTTATGAGCCGGATAAATTCCATACCCTATCAGTTGAGCATGAAAAAAAGTTTTATAATCCTTGGGCTGCAGGTTGGTGCAGTTTATGTCTGTACACCGTTCTTTCTACCTCTGGAATGAACAGTACACAATATTTCCATACCCCTCTAATTATTCTTAAGACTTCCACAAATTTAATCCAAATATCTGAGAGAGAGAGAGAGAGAGAGAGAGAGAGAGAGAGAGAGAGAGAGAGAGAGAGAGAGAGAGAGAGAGAGAGAGAGAGAGAGAGAGAGAGGGGGAGAGAGAGAGAGAGAGAGAGAGAACAGCTAACATTAGACAAAAATCATGTTGAAACGCCTTTTCCTTGGTTTCCACTTATCACAAATAAAAAAAAAAAAGAACGAAAATTCCTACAGGCCTATTGGCACCAAAATAGGTAATAATATTAGAACACACGCTTAAAGTCGTCAGTCTTTCCGACCACTATGAATTCAAATTTGTAAAACAATTTCAAGTTATTTCTAGCCGTATCTCTTTTAACTAAAATTCTGAACCGTTTGGCTTAACACTGCTGCATTTTTATTTATTTTTTTGCTTAGCTAACCATCGCCGTGTACCGGGAACGAGCGTTTAAACATAAGGTGACGATGTCGTGTACATAGCGGCCCCCGCCCAAAGGGGTTTGAAGAAATATATGGGCTGCATGATGCTTCAACCGCAGAGCTGAATCTGGTCCCCCACTAGTACTGGTAAACCGCTTAGAGGATCTAAGCCTGTCCAAGAACCGCAGTGCGAGGCGGATCGTCCATGCTAATAAACCCTATTGGTTTCATTGGGCGACAGGGCTTGAGATGTCATGTCATCTCAATGTCGGGTAAAAGTCCCACAAAATTGGAAGCAACGTCTCCAAAATGACCTTTACAGTGTTGACGGGGAAGTTAAGCCTCAAATCAAACAAACAAACAAACGTCATGTACACATGTTCTTTAGCACTCTGCCAAAAACACATAGATTTCATACGATAGCCGTTGTGCAAGAAACTGACAAACATTTCCCCTTCAATACGGAGCTCTCTAGCAATCTCCTCGATAACGTGGGTTGTGCCCGTCCCAGCCTGGACATAAACAAGGCAGTTGGGCCCAGATGGGCCTTGTTTTTTTAATCAGATCAAAGGCCGTCTTCTGCTTTTTAGTAAACATTTTATTTCCTTTTCTGCGCATGTGTCAAAAAAGTTACAGCGGCTGACTGGAAGCGATGCAATACAATATTCCCAGAGCACAGCCCATTATACGTAGAAACACCATCCAGTTATCTTAGCTGCGTAATACGTGTATACGTAGTCCTAGCAGAATATGTTACATTGACAAAATAAATTAAAGGAGAAATCAAGGCTATCACACACATTTTAACAGTAACAACTCCACTGCCGGAACGTAGTTTCCGAAGTTCCGGATTATATCTGTCCTGCACGTCCGCCTTTTAAACACGACGATTATGGCAAGCGCCCGGGTTTCTGTACCGATCATTGACAGAACACTGCGGAAAGCGAAGCAAAAGTTCGAAAAATCTATATTTAGAGCTGCGAGTACATCTTTTTGGCTTCAAATTGGCAAAGCGAGCTAAAGTTAAATGAAAGACAACGGGTGAAAGTGAAAAAAGTTCCCCCCGTATCACTAGTTCGGTTGTGATTGATGAAAACCTGAAATTTTTTGTCACACGTTTATGCCGAATTTTGCTTTGCTGAGTTAATCCATGCGAGAAAAGCATGTTTCCTGCAAGTGGCAGACAGTGGCGGATTATTTTTGCAAAGTGGACTTATTTAACTTGTATTATTCATAATAAGTAGGTAAAAAACTGCATTTGCGAAAAAGATACACTGGGTAAAATGAGGTAACCCCACAAAAAATTGAGCCGAAGTTTCCCCCCTTGTCTCTATTCTACTTACCAAAAAAAAAAAAAAAAAAAAAAAAACTTTTTTTTTTTTTTTTCATTTTTTTTTCATGATTCAAGCCCCTATGGCCTGTGCAATATTCCATACATGCGACAGGTCGATCATGCAAATCGTTTGTGTGAGTCTGTTGTATGACAATCGCATGATCGAATTAAGTGGTCTGAGATACCCTATATAAGTTACAGACCTTTTAACGTCGTCTATGGGACAGAATATTTCCATATTTTTTTTATTATCTCGGTTTTTCTAGATACAGCTCTTCTCTTGTAATGTTCCTCTCGTGTTAGAATTGCCATTTTTCTCTGTGTTGTGCTAGTGAAAAATGTGTCTCGAGCGCTGGATATGTGGCTTCCATAGCTCACCGCTCATTATAACGGCAGGTAATTGCGTTAAAATTATTGCTGTACCGTTCATTGAAGGGGCAGATAACCGCGTGACGATTTAAATACCGTGTATAAAGAAATATTGTTTATGTACATTTTATTGTGTGAATACCCTGATCAGACGTCACATGCGTCTTTGTGCAATATGTTTTTAACGATCATGTGTCTCCAAGCGAATTTTCTAGTTATTTATTTGAGAGAGTACCTTGTGCTCGCCGGGCCAGTATGTGGACTGGAGCGATTACATTGTACTCGCCGTTGGTTGTCAAAATTGCACTCTTCTACTCGACATCGGTGTACCCAGCATACACTGCTGGTTGTCAGTACGAGTGAGTAACCATCACTCGTCTATTGAGGCGGTGTACTCCTATCAGAGTACCCTCGTGCGAGTCGTTGTCGTTGTGATGTTTTTACGACATTGACGAACTTATTTTGTCCGGTTTCTGCTTTGGAGTACAGATTGTGGGCAATCGTTAGAACGGCCTCACACAGCGACACGGTTCTAACGTGTGGGCGGGGCCCGTGCTCTGGGCAAAGTAGGAAACAATATCCATCTTTTCCACGTTGTGACCGTCATTTATAGCCATGCGTTTCGTTAAAAGAAATAATAACTGTGATAGCGCATTTTGAGTTTGCGCACTTTCGGTTCTGAGAGGTGATTTCACTCTTTAAGCAAAATGTTTCCGTATTTATTTGTGTATTTAAAAGTGTGCCTTATATGTGGAAAGCTTGTCTTTTAAATGTCGTAAGTTTTGGTACACGGACGAGGCTATATCGGTCCGATAACGTGAATTTGACTGCAACGTCGTGACGTCAAATTTACGTTGATATCATAACTGTGTACTTCGAATAAACGTTGATATATCGCTCGCTTGTACCATTCATAGTGATCTGTGTACGCAGGTTGGCCGTGCAATGAGGTGTGGCTTTCATCTTTGCTGTTTGTCAAAGGTCAAATCATAATGATAAGAGGAATGCTACACAACCCCCAATGCGCGCGGGCATGGCATCACGCATCATTGGGGAAGTTGACGTGAGCAGAGATTATTTTGAAATGTTAATTATTTTCAGAGGCTTTTTCGCCTACACCTCATGAGCTAGCACTAGACGGCTATATGACCCCACACCCTAAAGGGTAGAGGAAATAAATGCAAATAAGGCGTAACTATACCAAATTTAGTGACACAGAGGCCTTTCTGATATTTAATCTTCATCAGTGTGTCTCAACCCCAAAGTTCTGAAACCGAAACGGATGACGGGCAAGACTCGGCAAACACAGCACATCCCCCTCCGAGCACACACCGACCGACGTAGCCTATGAGACAGGTCAACTGGAGGCATCATGCAAGATACGCCAACCCGCGGACTTATAGGCGTCCCACACCGAGCCAACATCAGCAAAATGACCCACGCTCCACGGAAGTCCCGGGCATCAGGAGGGAGATGTCCAAAGTAGTGAGACTTAATGCAAACTGAGGAAATAAATGCAAACTGAGATGTCATATTAACGCCGTATACGCATAAGGCGTACGTCGATTACAGACTACGCGCCAGTGATTTGGACTTATTATGCCCGCGAAGAAATCTATAATGGCCATCTGAGAAGAAGTTCTACGCGATTAAAAAGGACTCCATAAGAGCAAAAGATATTAGATTACGTCATATAAATTAACAGTTTTGTATCCGTGTGAGTGTGTGTGTTTTGTTTCTTGTTGTAATAAATATCTACGTATACTTGGACCAAGTACTTTCTTGCTTAGACTACCCTCGTCTATCTTGATGCCCGCTGCCTTTGGCTGTGTGTGAAGCTGAACCTGACTGTGTTCGAGTTCAACATCCCGATCATCGGAAGTCACGTGACAATTTAATGAATTTTGCATAGCTGTTTGGAAACATTTGACGTGCAAAAGACAAAATCATGTATTTATCAACCAGATTGTCGTATAAAATCATATAATGGCAATTGCTTCTTTGCGTTGAGTCTCTAGTGGCATATAAATTTGGTTGCTGCAAATAATCGAAGGGGATCTATGATGAGAACCCCTTTGCGAACAAATCCGTAATTATTTTGTCTTTTCCCGCTGTAGACATCATATTGTTTAAAACCATCATGTTGTTCATTCTTGGGCATCCACATAAATGTCATAAATATGATACATGCTAAACATGTAACGCTGTTTTTACTTCAAAATCTACTGAGATCTTAAAACGCATATTACTAATTCTTAAATGTATATATACTTATTAGTGTGAATGCATCAATAATGAATAAATAAATGGATGGATGAAGGAATGAATAGATGAATGAATGAATGAATGAATGTTTGTCTGCGTCATTACGTGAATGAATATATGCATGACTTAGAAAACATCCAACGGAATGTATGAAAGGATGCGTGGATAGATGGGTGGATGTATGGATGGATGGATATGCGCGTGTAGTATGAGTGCATGGATGGATGGATATATATACTGGAGGACAAAAGGTCTGCACAGGGCATAAATGCAAAATGAAAATATGAAAAATATGCTTTTTACAATTTTTATCATTTCATATCAAAATAAATTCATTTTCAAAGAATTGTGCAAATTTCCATCATAGTTGATCCACAGAAACCCAATTGATTCGAAGTTTTCTAACACACATCCCGAAATCATTTTTACATTTGCCCCCTCAGTACTTAATAACGGGTGTGTCCCCCACTGGTATTACACAATGCAGGGCATCTTTTCCTCATCGAGGAAATGAGTCTCTGTATGAACCGCTGACCAAAAGCAGCCCATTTATGCTGGAGGAAGGCCCTTAATACAGCTGCATTGCGGAGATTGTTGTCACAAAGTTTACGTTTCAGATACGCCTAGACATGCTCTATTGGATTATAGTCTGGGCTCAAAGCAGGCCAAGGATTAACAACGGCAATGTTATTTTGCCGCAGGTAATTTGTTGTCAACCTAGCTGAATGGAAGGGAGCATTAACTTGAAAAAATGTGAGCCCGGGATTCTGTTTAAAGAAGGGCACTACTGCACGACGCAACACTATATCAACGTAACATTGTGCTGTTAGGCCACGTCGTCTTGCTCCGGGGTTAACGTTATCTAAGATAACTAAGCGTGTCTTACCATGATAGGTAAAACCAACCCACACCATTGGACTTGGTCCACCGAAACGATTCCGTTCCTTAACACGAGCGTCAGCGAATCTTTCGTTGCGACGACGGTAAACGTATTGGCGTCTGTCGTTTAAATCTACCTGAAATCTGCATTCGTCGTGAACAGGATTTGACACCTACGTTGCCACCTTTGATGACTTCTGGCAAAATCATATCGATTTTTGCGATTCTTAGGTGTTAAACGAGCGCCGCAATATGGACGTCTTGCAAGTACACCTGCTTTGCGTAGTCGGCGTCGAACTGTGCGTACGCTCACAAGACGAGCGGTTCTGCCTGGCGTAATTCTTGCAGTTTGAGTGGGAACTGCAAAACGTCTCCGTAGATGAGTAGAAAAAGATACCTGTCCTGCCGTCTTTTAGTTTCACGTGGACGTCCTGAACGCCGGCGGTCGCTAACACTACGGATAACGGAGTATCTTTGTCTAAGACGACGGACGGTATGAACTCCGAAATTCCGTTCTACTTGGGCTGCAGTGACTCCGCCTTGCAACTGGCCCAACGCCCGCATACGCCCCGTATTTGAAAGTTTCATTGATACTTTAACATACAGTTCAATTAAAAAAAAACACTGGCGAATGACGTATCATTCTTCAACAAAGCAAAATACGCATAAGAAATCAATATCACATTTCGAATCTACACGTTCAATATTGCACGAGACATTCGTGCCCTTCACAATCACTCAACCGATATGTTATCGCTTACCTTTAATTTTCTAAAAATAATTTGCAAACACGTGTTGGAATCAATATCAAACTGGTTTTGGGTAAAAGAGCCAAACACTTAAACACTTAAAACAATGCATTGACCCGTGCAGAACATTTGCTCTCGAGTGCATATACACATGCATACATGGGTGCATGCAACAGAAAATATGGCAGGATGCATGCATGGAAGGATGGATTGGATAGGTTGATGCATATATGCGTGCATGGAACGGAATGTGGCAGGATGCATGGAGGAATGGATGGATGGAGAGACGGACGGACGGACGGACGAATGGATGGATGGATGGATAGATGTGGATTGATGGAAAGATGGGTTGATATATATGCACGTGGGTGCATGCAACAGAATATATGGCAGGATGCGTGGATGGATAGATGGATGTGTGTATGTTTTGATATATGTATGCACATGCATGCATGGGTGCATGCATCCGAACTTGCGTGAATGTGTTGAGTTATGAATGAAGAAAAAAGTTTGCTCTATAAAATAATTCCATTTAGCTGTCCTCTTTGCTTACAAAATTAGGAACATAAGATGTTTAACATACCTGAAAATATAATATGATATCCATATAAATATCATAAATATTATACATGATAAACATAATACACTATTTTCACTTCAAAATCTATCCTTCAACTGAGGTGGTAGAATTTCTGAACAGGTGAACAGTGCAAGGCTTACTGTCAGCAGTTAACTGTAAAACAGGTTAGTATGAGGGGACACTATGGAAATTGGTGTACAGCATGTAAAGGAGTTTGCTTACTATCAACTTGCCGTCAATAATAACCAAACAAAACCATCATTTCAGCTGTTCTTCATACATCCTGTGACAATTGGAAGAAATATACGTGTTAAACGTGCAAAAAAGTCTTCCACAGAAAATCTAATCTCGATCGACACATGCAAAAACACCAGACGGAAACCAACTTCGCCTGCCCAAAGTGTTCAAAAGTTTTCATTAGTAGAGATGCGCTGGAAGATCACTTAAACCAGCATGATAGTGAAGCTGCTAAAAGGCCAAATGAAGGCCATGGAGAAGGGGAGAATAAGAGGAGTAAGGGGGAGCTAATAGATGGAGCCGACCGACTCTACAATATAGCGAAGGTCATTGAAAGAAAAATAGAAAAGTTCAACACCATTGCCTCATATTATAAGATATCAGTCAATCATCTAGATGTTAGAGGCTTTCCTGAGTTTCTGAAGGCACTGAAGAAATTATTTCAGTCAATTATTGACATTATTTCAAAAGACCTACCCTACAACAATCTGGTGAGGATTTCGATGGATGACCTGGAAATCGATTACACTATAGTTCTACCATTTATGAGGCGAGATGAACTGACAGTATATAGAATTTTGACTAAAAATCGAACGAGTGTTGCAATCATTAGAACAATTCGTATTGGACCACCAGATCTGATGTAGACATATTAAGAAAGTTTGTCTCAGATTTCGGTCATCGTTATGGAATTGATAAAGAAAGACGCCATAGATGGCATTGATCCATTTGAGAAGTGCATTACCATTGCATCAAGCTTGCAACCTGGTATGTAAAAAGAACTTTCTTGAAAATGAAACCATTGGTGTCAAACCATACCATGGATATCGACCTCACCCAAGCAGTCCATTATCCAATTTGGTACCGGAAACCCCAAACCGGGATACGCTGGCAAACAGTGCCATATCCATGCCATATATAAGAAGGCAGATTCCATTTGGTCAAAAAGGGTTAAGGCATATCAGTGTCTGTATTACTTGGCCCACGAATAGAATCTGAACACACAGCATGGCAGAAACACTAGAGAAAACCGTATTGGACCATATAAAGTGGATGCTTATCATGAGTCTGAGGACGAATAAACTGTGTATTAATTTCATGGCTGCTTTTGGCACGGCTGTCTAGACTGTTTCTAAAGAACTACTTTTAATCCAGTGGTCCAGTTAAGTATGGCAGATTTATATGCACAAACCGTGGAAAAGGCCTTTTCGCAATGACTTCAACACCCAATTTCTGAAAAAGATTCTTCGATATAAAAAATTGGGTACAGCATAAATGTTTTACGACAGACTGCATGCATGGTAGTTAACCCAATCACGGTTGACAACTTTGTTTCCCTCATTAATTGCACGCCGGTGGGTCAGGCCTCAGACTCTATGGCGGTTCCAGCGTAGATTCTATGACGGTTCCAGCGTAAAGACTCACTGAGAAGTAGAGCGATTTATTTCAATGTAACGTTGGTTGGTGCCTGATACTCTGTCTCTGGTTGGGCCCATCGGAGTATATCTGTTGGTTTTCTTTTGCTCCGGTATTTCAGTGGTTTCTTGCAGTCGAGTCCTCACCGTTGTTTCATCTCTGTGTTTGTTTGATTTCTTGTGTGTTCACAGAGATGTTGCCCTGTTGAGTTAGAAGGCCTTCATGCGGACTACAATTATTAGTCTAAATCGCGACGGAAGTAAGGGCGAGGATTGTGGCCACGTAAAATCGATTAACCCCCCTCCCCCCATCTCGCGGGAGTTCGTTTCCGCTGACCGTTCCTAGGCGGTTCTTCTGTCGCGGTTTATTTTTGTTATGGTTTATCTTTGAGTGTTTGTGTCGCTTATATAATTTTATTTTGGATAGCCTGTTGGCCATTTTGAGGGAAAGTAACTGTCCTTTGGCTTTCCGGCGTTGTTGTTTCAACTGGGGTCTGTTGTTGCATGTTTGTGTTTCTTTCCCTTTTGTGTCTCTTGGCGGAGCTTTGGGTTAATTGTATCGATTTCGGAACAATGCCTCCAATTCTAGTTTATCCCGAATTTTAGGATATTTTTACATATGCATTAGGGAGAGTCGGGTCAAAAAAGAACTAGAAAACAACCATGCTAAGAAACGTAACATTAAGTTTCTTGATCTTGCCACGCCTTTAGCTCCCATGGATGCCTTTTAGGGCGGTAGAACCGAAGCGTTCAAATTTTACGAAGAGCTGACCCCTGTAAAACAAATCGAATATAATGATGTAACATATCTTTACCCTTTCGTTAATAAAACTGGGAAAATTTCTCTCGGACATCCAAAAATCATCACAGAGAATTATGATTCTATCGACAACTACGAGGGTTTGATCAAGAGTAAAATACTACCACCAAAAGGTCTAAACAGTAACGAAAAACTTACGTTCAGCCTCTTGGTGTGAATCGCATGAACAAACTTACTGTTATCATCTCGATAACGATCGTGTATTTTTGGAACGTGGGTCACAAATGAAGTCAAAGAAGAAATTTTCAAAGGGTATAAGATTATGAATGTCCACGAAATTTGGAATTTCTCAAACACATCACAATACAATCCTTGCACCCTAACAGGTGGAGTTTTTACTGAATATGTTAATACCTTTCTCTAAAAGAAACAAGAAGCAGGTGGTTGGCCTGACTGGTGAAAGGTCGACAAAAGCAAACAAAATTACACACAACAGTACTATGAAAGAGAGGGCATTCTCTTGGACTAATGCAAAATAGAAGAAACCCGTAGTTTAAGATCTCTATCAAAACTGGTCCTTCCGCTGATTCAAGTAGGACAGTTGTCAGTTTCGGGCGAAAGAATGTGCACTGCACTAATTAACCGCTTACATATAAACCTGCCTAGGAAACGTGTGGAGAAGATAAACCGACCGGCTCAAAAATTTAGTGTTGACTGGGACTTAAAAATCCAATACAAACAAACAAAAACAAGCAAAACTGATGCTCAATTCGTTCTGGGGGAAAATTTGGACAAAAATCAAACTTAATGCAAACTACCTGCCGAGCAAAGTTTTGACATGTTGACATCCAATCAACAAGAGGTCAAAATGTTCGCTTTGTTAGCAGTGAGACTGTGCTCCTGGACTGAATTCACAACAATGAGTTTTTGAGGCCTCACCGCAAACCAATATGGCGATAGCTGCCTATACCACAGCGCAAAGCCCCTTGGGCGACGTGTTTGCTACTTGCTTCTGTGACACTAACTAGATATAATCTACACATGGTTTCAACACGCATAACTCATTCTACAAAGCGTTCAAGACCGTTATCGAAAAGGTAAACGTACTTCGACTGTTTTTTCTTCCGCAATTTAATAAAGTATTTATAGTGATATCGTGATTTGTAACCATTCAGCAGAAAATAGTTATTTATATTTCACGGATATACGGGTATCTATCAGAAGTCAATTTCATAACCAGATAGGAAAGTAGACAGGTAAGATTTCTTTTCACAATACGTAATATTTAGAATATGATACGTTTTGGCATTTAAAACGGATTGATTTACTTTCAAATCACTGAGTATTGGAGCAGATTGACAGTAAAATCATGAAAACACGCCTATATAATTCTGACCCCCTTGAAAAATATAAGTAGAGGCAATGATCAGGAATCGATACAATTAACCGACAGATCCCGTCAGAGATACCGAAGGGAAAGAAACACAGGCATGAAACAACAGACCCTAACGGAAACACCAACGGCGGAAAGCCTGATCAAATAAGAGTACAGTCTTTAGAAACCTATCTACACTAAACGTATCCCTCTCAGTGTGAGTTCATACATTTATCATGCATAGGTCATAATACTTATAACAACTTGAGCAAGTAATGTAAAAACAGTACTGAAATAAGTGATACAAGCGTCCAAATCCCAGATCCGGAGTTTTTTTCCCGATAAGTTCCCATTAGTATCTCCCAATATTATTTAGAAATGCCACGAGAAGACCATTTTAGAAACATCAGGTGAAAAGTAAAGGTTTAAGCTCCTGAAAATTACTTTAAGGGCACGAGTCTTGAAATAAATGAAAACGATTGACTTTGGAAGCAAAGAATACATATTAGAATGAAAACCGGAAATTTGGTTTTATGGAGCTCGTTCATAAACAGCACTGTTGTCTGAGATAAGCCCCCCCCCCCACTATGATGTAGGTCAGGGAGACTTTTTACGGCCGCCACGAATTCCCACACAACAGCTGTAGTGACGTTAAATATGTTCTAGAAAGGGTTATCCTTTGGAAGCAAGGAATACACCATAGAGCTGGAAAATATGGAGTGTACATGTTTATGGGCCAGACTAGCTAGTTTCGGCCATTTAGGCCTCATCAGTGACCAGTGAAGCCCGTTTCCCCTCTGCTTTCTATTATCGCCCTGTGAGACTTTTTTCTATTATGCATCATAGTTGTGACTTACGTTTTTTCTGATTCATTGATTTTGTTTAGGTTTAACGACACGTAAACAAAGGAAGAAAATGAAAAGAAAAGAAAACAAGAGGACCATGATGGTCCTTTATCGCTCACCTGAGCTAAGAGATAAACATGTAGGTGCGGTTAAACTTTTGGACCCAGGTCTATAATTTGAACAATCTAAGCAGAGATCCATTAAATGAAGCTTAACACCAAATAGCAAAGCCATGGGCCTTCTGGTTTCGGACAAGAAGATTTTTAAAAGGTTTTCTCTATATAAGTCTATGTAAAACCGTTGGGCCCAAGGGCGGGGCCATTTTTGGCGCCAATGCTATGATTTGAACGATCATGGTGGTCTATTAGATGAAGCCAAATATCAAATATTAAAGACTTGGGCCTTCTGGTTTCAGACAAGAAGATTTTTATGTGTTTACCCTATATAAGCCTATATAAAACCGTTTTTGGCCTCAGGGCTATAATTTGAACAACCTAGGTAGAGGTCCACTAGATGAAACTCCAAACAAATATCAAAGACCTGGGCCTTCTGGTTTCAGACAAGAAGATTTTTAAAGGTTTTAAACCTATGTAAAACCAGTAGGCCCCGGCACAGGAGCATATTTGGTCCCAAGGCTATAATCTGAACAATCCTGGTAGAGATCCACTAAATGAAGCTTCATACCAAATATCTCCTGGTTTCAGCTAAGATGTTCAAAATATTTCCCAATATAAAACTATGTAAAACCAGTGGGCCCCGGCGTGGGGGGGGATGCATTTTTAGACCCAGGGCTATAATTTGAACACTAGATGAAGCTTCATACCAAATATCAAAGACCTGGGCCTTCTGGTTTCAGAGAAGAAGATTTTTAAAGGTTTCCCAATATTAGCCTATATAAAACCAGTGGGGCCCTGCACTGGGTGTTTTTGGCCCAGGGCTATAATTTGAACAATCTTGGTAGAGGCCCAGTAGATGAAGCTTCATACCAAATATCAACTACCTGGGCCTTCTGGTTTCAGACAAGAAGATTGTAATATGTTTTCCTATATAAACCTATTTAAAACCAGTGGGACTCGGCGCGGGGTCGTTTTTGGCCCCCGGGCTATGATTTGAACAATCTTGGTAGAGGTTCACTAGATGAAGCTTCATACAAAATATCAAAGACCTGGGCTTTCTGGTTTCAGACAAGAAGATTTTTATATGTTTGCCCTATATAAGCCTATATTCAAAACCAGTGAGCGCCGGTGCGGGGGCATTTTTGGTCCGAGGGCTATAATTTGAACAATCGTAGTAGAGGTCAACTAGCTGAAGCTTCATACCAAATATCAAAGATTTGGGCTTTCTGGTTTCAGACAAGAAGATTTTTAAAGGTGTTCCCTATATAAGCCTATGTAAAATCAGTTGGCCCCGGTGCGGGGGCATTTTTGGCCCCAGGGCTATAATTTGAACAACCTTGGTAGAGGTTCACTAGATGAAGCTTCATACCAAATATCAAACACCTAGGCCTTCTGGTTTCAGAGGAGAAGATTTTTTTCTTCAATTTTCCCGTTTTCGTTGCCATGGCAACCGGAGTTCTGCATTCATTTGAATTCTTTGAACAACTTTTTAAGAGGACCACCCAAACATCATTTCTGCCAAGTTTGGTCAGAATCTGTTCAGTGGTTTAGGAGGAGATGTCGTTTAAAAAACTGGAACGGACGGACGGACAAATGGACGGACGACGACGACGGACGGTGAGTGATCACAATAGTCCCCTGGAGCCTCTGGCTAAGGTGAGCTAAAAAGTAGATGAGGTAATGAAGGGACAGGGACTTGGGAGATGGAAAATATGAATGAAAGTTAAGAAACAGAAGTCATAAAAATATACACCCTCTATACTATCCTACTGTTAACCCTTATCTTGCTGAATATTCATTTAAGCCACACCCATTTCTGTCTATCAACCAATCAAATGACTTGATGTAATTTATTGCTGCAAATTCATAAACTGAATACCAAACAGTGTAGATCCTGAACAGATGGCTTCTTCTTCAGAAGCCATCTGATCTGGATCTACACTGTTTCCAAAGATATGGGTTATTGTGAACAGCAAGATAAGGGTTAAGACAGCAAGACTTGCCCAACGTCAAGCAAGTATCATGTGACCGCCCTAGTGTCGAAAGATATACGGCATTTGTCTGTCTAAGGGTAACAATTAAAAGTACACGTATTTTGATAATACATGTATTACACATGAGTATATTTTGAAAAGTTTTGACAAACTTGCGATATAAGCACTAAAATTAGTAGGGGTAAAGGACAGTAGAACCAAACAGAAACAAAACCTACCTGTGCGACCGTGAAGAGCCAGATAAATCTGTGCCTTAAGGACCCTCAGTGAAATACAAATATTCATCGCCCAATGTGACGATGTATACGGTGACATTTCTCTACACCAGTTGCAAATAAAGAGTAAAAGCAAAAAGAACAAGATGTGTTTGTGAAACACTGATGCCCCCGGACAGCGCATGTTAAATATGAAAGCAGTATCACTAAGCAATCAAAAGGTATGGCCAATGTTCAAGTCTTAAAAAAATAGGTCAAGGTCACAAGGTAAAAAATTATGGGATTGTTGAAAAGGTCTTGTGACATAGTATGCACATGTGAAATATGAAAGCCCTATCACTTACCAATCGAAAGTTATGGCCAATGTTAAAGTTTTTAAAAAGTAGGTCAAACATCACGGTCAAGGTCACAAGGTCAAAAATTATGGTACCACTAGAAAGGTCTTGTGACAAGGAATGCACATGTGAAATATGAAAGCCCTATCGCTTACCAATCGAAAGTTATGGACAATGTTAATGTTTTTAAAACTTTTGAATAAAATAGGTCAAAGGTCAAGTTCAAGGTCACGAGATCAAAAATTATGGTACCACTGGAAAGGTCTTGTGATAAGGTATACACATGTGAAGTATGAAAGCTGTACCACTTACCATTCAAAAGTTATGCCCAATGTTAAAGTTTTTGCAGACGGACAAACGGACAAACGGACAAACAGACAAACAGACAAACGGACAAACAGACGGACAGACAAAAAACTATATGCCCCCCAGAATCTTAGATTCCGGGGGCATAAAAATAAATAAATAAAATAAAATAAAGTCATAGAGATTGTGTTTGGAAACATCATATACACAAACAAACTAGAAACTTTATTTTCATTGCGACCTATTCAATGGGCAGAATCGTGATCTGTAGGTCTGATTGCGCCCTCTATCGTACGAAAGCAAACCTCTTTAAAAACTGCCGTAATCGCAAGGATAATAAAATCACTGGCAGAGTTTCTGGGTGGATTGTCTCTGATTTTCGACTTGGAAAGTAAATAGTCCTGAATAGGTACTAAGACTGCTTTGTATTGTTTAACCCTTCAGTCCTGTACAGTAAGTTACAGTTTAGGCTCTGATTATCGGCGTCTGATCTGGGTCTACGATGTTCTGTTGATTACCTTTGTACCAGAAGCTCCGACCTTGCAGCCAGGAATAGCCGTTTCCTTGTCTCTGCCCTGCCCTTTCTCATAGAGTTGGTTATATTTTCTAGTCCTTTGGGATCATTGCTTTCACTGCTGATTTCTGGAAATATTTGAGGGTCTCTAAATAGGCCCAATGATAGTCTAGCCGAGAAAAAATTGTACGCTCCATTATTTTCAGTTCTCCTGTGCACTCCTTTCTTCCAAGGAATTACCCGTTTCTCAGAACATTGATATAAATCAGTGATAGTGACGTGGTCATCAGCACCGAATTGCTACTTATGCTTAGTATCATTACGCAAACACGCCTATACAAATACATAGTCACCTTCATCTCCGAAAAAATGAAAGTTTTATGATGAAAAATTGTAATATTTTGCTTACTTCTGCTCAAAATATAGATTGTTGGTACTCGTTAGAACCGCCTCATCGAGGCGGTTCTAACGAGTACCCACAATCTATATTTTAGAGCAGAAATAAGAAAAATAAGGTATACCCCCTGAAACCCCTGTTTTACTTTATTAAAAGTAGGGTTCAATGGGGTCAAAATTATATAGGCGTGTTTTCGTGATGTTTTGGGTTACTTTGATAGACAGTCGGCCAAAAAATGAATTTTGAATGTAAGTAAATCAGATGAATCAATTTCGTTCGGATAATGCACTGCATGGGATTGCCAGAAGCAACAGGACTTGAAACTCAAACAAAAGGTACTGTTAGTCAGAGTAGTCATTCATTAGTAGTTTAATATTGCCTTTTTAAATAACAAATCAGCAAGCACATTTTAGTACATTAGTCAGTGTAGATATGAAATTTATTTTCTCTACCTGAAATATAAGTATAAACTATATGCATAGACATGCTGTTCACCAGTGCCACAAGCTTTTGATTTCACTCCACAGAATGTCTTCCGGTATTACTTCTTTAAATATAATTCACATAACATAAGGACATCCGTGTAATGAAAAACATTTTAACCCGTGCTGTAGATAACGAAAACTGGGGAATATGAGAAAACACATTGTAACAGTCTTATTATCCCCACGCTTTTAAAAAAACGTTCGGGGATATTGTGAACGCCTCCGTCCGTCTGTCCGTCCGTCTGTCCGTCACGCTATCTCCTCCTTAACAACTGGTCGGAATGTAACCAAATTTGATACACAGCTTTCTTACATGATGAGGACGTGCAACGTCACATTTATTTTTGGCCCCGCCCCCAGGGGCCTTGGGGAGGGGTCAAAAGGTCAAATAACAATTAAATTCAATTTCAAAGTAGAAGTAAAACAAAGATCAGGAATTGATACAATTAACTTACTCCACCCATAAAAGACACCAAAGGGAAAGAAATACAAACATTAAGCGACCAGACCATAATGGAAACCTAATCAAAGGAAGGCCATAAGGACAGTTACTTTCCCACAAAATGGCCATATGGCCATCCAAAACCAAAAGACACAAGTGATACACACAGTAAGTAACAAACAACAACATAAATAAATCGCCACAGAAGAGCCGCCTTGGAACGGTCAGTGGAAGATTTCCACTGGGGGGCTTAAATCGATTTTACGTGGCCACAATCCTCGCCCTTACTTCCGTCGCGATTTAGACAAATAATTTGTTCAGTCCGCATGAAGGCCTCCTAACTCATCAGTGCAACATCTCCGTGAACACAAAAATCAAAGAACCACAGAGGTGAGACAACGGTGAGGACTCGACAGCAAGAAACCACTGAAATGCTGGAGCAAAAGAAAACCAACAGTTAGACTCCGATGAGCCCGACCAGAGACAGAGCATCAGGCACCAACCGACATTATCTCTCTAATTTTCAATAAGCCTTTACGTTGGAGCCGTCATAGAATCTGAGGCCCGACCCACTGGCTTGCAATTAAAGAGGGAAGCAAAGTTGCCAACCGTGATTGGGTTAACTACCATGCATGCAGTCTGTCGTATAATATCCAAGTTGTACCCAATCTTTTTATATCGAAGAATGATTTTACGAAATTGGGTGCTGAAGTCATTGCGGTTATATATTTTTCTGAATTTATATGCTAAGTCACCATAAAATTCGGGTTCCGATAGACCTTGTTGCAGAAGAGATTTAAGTCCAATATTGAATTTTGAAATTAAATCAGAATGGCGTCTATAAAATTTTGAAAAGGCTTTGCGTAGTTTATGGTACCGATAACCCTGATTAAGGAGTTTAGCCGTTAATAATTTATTACGAGTGTTGAAGTCAGTTACATGACTACACACTCTAGCAAATCAAATTAATTGCGAAATATAAACGCCATAGGATGGCGCACGAGGAACATCACCATCCAAAAAAGGAAAATTTACAATATCAAAATCAAAGTCATCGCGTTTATCATAAATTTTGCACGAAACAAATCCATCTACAATAGATAGATGTAAATCCAAAAACGGGGCCTCGGAATCAGAAGAATTTGCTTTATTTAACTGAAGTTCTAGGGGGTAAATCTGACTGATCAAACCATCAAAATAGGTATTATCAATATTTAATAAATCATCTAAATATCTAGAAGTAGAGCTAAAAGCTTCAATAATTTCAGATTGGTTATCAATGGAAAGCGACAAAATGAAGTCTCTTTCATAGCAATACAAGAACAGATCAGCCACAAGAGGTGCGCAATTAGTACCCATCGGAATACCCACAATTTGTCTAAATAACTTAGTACCGAATCTAATATAAATATTGTCAAGTAGAAAGGTGAGGGCATCACACACTTTCTGACATGACCAAAGTGTATAATTCTTATGCTCTTTTGAAGTGAAAAATGCATTTCTGACATTACATGCAAGATAGAGAGAATCTTCTCTGTGAAAAGCCCATTCAATTAAATCATTAAGCTTTTCTCAAAGTCAATTTTATAGATTTTGAAACCAAACTTTGCATAAGTAATGATTAATGATATATGTAACACATATTGAACGGGATTTTGGCTGCGACCCCTGGGTCATGCCCAAGAGGTCGGACTTGTGGGTGGGGGGTCAGGGGGTCAAATTTCAAATTTTACCGAATATAGTCATATGGCATATCAAATTGAAGGGGGTGATTAGTAGCATACAATACAATTAAAGTTTGACCCTGGGGTCAGATTTGGGCCCTGGGGGAGGGGTCAAAGGGTCAAAATTTAAGTTTTTTGGAATATAGTCAAGTGGCATATCAGATTGAAGGGCATGATTAGTAGAATATAATACAGGTAATATTTATCCCCACGCTTTAAAAAAAAGCGTTCGGGGATATTGTGAACGCCTCCATCCGTCTGACCGTCCGTCCGTCTGTCCGTCCGACACGTTATCTCCTCCTTAACCACTGGCCGGAATTCATCCATATTTGCTACATGGCTTCCTTACATGGTGAGGACGCGCGAGAGGGGCTATCTTAAGGGGTCAAAAGGTCGCGGCTGCTATAAAAGTCACGCTATCGCCATAGCGCCTACATTTCGTCATCGATTTCAATGTAACTTCACACAAATGATCCTTATGACAATACCTCAAGCGAGTTCGACTTTCAAGGTCTTGGCCTCAAGGTCAATGTCACTGTGGCTATTTTTAGAAAAACTTTGTCATCGCTCTAGCGCCTATATTTGTCCACCGATTTCAATATAGCTTCACACAAATGCTCGCTCCTTATGAAAATATCTCGAGCAAGTTTGACTTTCAAGGTCATGGCCTTAAGGTCAAGGTCACTGTGGCTATTTTTAGTAAAACTTTGTAATCGCTGTAGCGCCTACATTTCTTGACCAATTTCAATATAATTTCACACAAATGTTCCTTTTGACAATATCACGAGTGTGTTTGACATTCAAGGTCAAGGTCACTGTGGCTATTTTTAAAAAAACTTTGTAATCCATCTAGCGCCTTCATTTCTTGACCAATCTCAATATAATTTCACACAAATGTTCCTTTTGGCAGTATCTCGAGTGTGTTTTGACTTCAAGGTCACTGTGGCTATTTTTAGAAAAACCTTGTAATCGCTCTAGCGCCTACGTTTCTCGAACAATTTCAATATAATTTCACAAAAATGTCCCTTTTGACAATATCTCGAGTGTGTTTGACTTTCAAGGTCAAGGTCACTGTGGCTATTTTTAGAAAAGCTTTGTCATCGCTCTAGCACCGACATTTCTTGTCCGATTTCAATATAACTTCACACAAATGTTCCTTTTGACAATTTCTCGAGTGTGTTTGACTTCAAGGGCAAGGTCACTGTGTTTTTTTAGAACGCTCTAGCGCCTACATTTCTTGGCCAATTTCAATATAATTTCACACAAATGCTCCTTTTGACAATATCTCGAGTGTGTTTGACTTTTAAGGTCACTGTGGCTATTTTTAGAATAGCTTTGTCATCGCTCTAGCGCCTACATTTCTTGTCCGATTTCAATATAACTTCACAGAAATGTTCCTTATGACAATATCTTGAGCGAGTTTGACTTTCAAGGTCAATGTCACTGTGTCTATTTTTACAAAACTTTGCCATCGCTCTGGTGGTCACATTTCTTGTAAGATTTCAATATAACTTCACACAAATGTTCCTTATGACAATATCTTAAGCGAGTGAGACTTTCAAGGTCAAGGTCACTGTGCCTAGTTTTAGATAAAAATTTTGTCATCGCTCTAGCGCCTACATTTCTTCATTGATTTCAATATAACTTCACACAGATGTTCCTTATGACAATATCTCGAGTGAGTTGACTTTCAAGGTCATGACCTCAGGGTCAAGGTCACGGTGTCTATTTTTAAAAAAAAATATGCCATTGCTCTAGTGACTACATTTATTAGTGATTTTTTTATTATCCCCACGCTTTTAATGAAAGCGTTGGCGGATATTGTGAATGCCTCTGTCTGTCTGTCCATCTGTCCGTCTGTCACGTTATCTCCTCCTTAACCACTGGCCGGAATGCAACCATATTTGCTACATGACTTCCTTGCATGGTGAGTTCGTGCAAGAGGTACGTTATTGTTGGCACCGCCTAAGGGGGCAATCTCAAGGGGTCAAAAGGTCACGTCTGCTATGTGGCAAAAGCGTGGGGATTTGCGATGGCTTGCCATCGACTGCTCGCTCTAGTTTTTCTTCTAATCACATGAATGAGTCCGTGAAATAAAGGTCCCTCCAAAACCCAACTTTATATAGAGAAAACTGTGGTTTACAGGGGTAAACATTATTTTCTTTATTTCTGCTCCAAAAAATAGGTTGTGGGTACTCCTTAGAACCGCCTAATTGACCTACGTTTGGAGTATAAATAAGAAAAGTATCACAAATTTTCATCAGAAACATTACTCTTTTTGAGGTTTGGAAAATGCATTATATCAGACGGATGAGTTATCGTAATGAAACTCTAGGCTTATTGCACTCGGTAAAGAGGCTACTGTAACAATGAACATAAACTATATATATGTTTCGAAAATAAAGTAATCAAAAACACTGACAGCACCGACATGTCGATCGTATCTGACTGAAGGCTGAAAAAAATCCTCAAACTGGACTTACCACGTCGTCTAATTTTATTCTACATTGTATGTCAGTGTCCAATTGTGGTACCCTAGAGTGTAGGTTATATTTCTAGCCGTTTGGGAGCATTGTTTCCATTGCGAAATCTTGAAAAAATCTGAGGGTTACTGATGTGACCCAATTAGCTAGTGTGGCCTTGACTAAACTTGTCTACTTGACAGTTTTCTGTTGTTATTGCTTACCAAGGAGTACATTTTCATCGAACTTATGCCCTTGATTTACAGTGTTGACGCTGCTCAGACACCGCTTTATGCGTCGTGTAATTTTATTATTCAATAGTTTAAATGTCCATTTTTTCGACCCAGGATACCCGAATATATTGGTTGAGCAAATTCTAAAATTTAACAATCTCGTACCTTTTGCACATTGTTTACTTTCGCGACTTATCTTTCATATAATCTTGAAATATAATATGTTATCTTGGTGCGTGTTTGCCAATCATTTTGGGATTTGTCGAGATTGTTAACAATTTGGGTTTAGAGATAAATCTTTTTTGTCTTTTTTATTTGGTCTGGTTTTTCAGTTAAGATCAAACTTCTTTATAGTTACACAGGTATTTGGGAAAACGTAAAATATTTTCTGTATGAGCTGTAAACACTAACGGATACAACACGACATGTGCGAGGGTCGTTCAATATTAAACTGGCTTAGCCGAGTTCCTGACCAGTGGTAAGTACACGCTTTTCACATATTTTACATTGATGCCCTATCAACGCCTGATTACCCTCTTTTGGACTCCATGCCTGTCGGTCTGATCATTAATATTTGCCATGTGTCTATAGATTAATGATTTTGAATTAACGCTTTGGTACTACAACATTAACTAGTTATATTTGGTTACACAATTTATTATCGGTCTGTCTAGTATTTCTAGTCGGTGATAGGTAAAATAAGATTGCGGGCTCAGTAATGCCGAATTTTAATCGCAAACTGAGTACAGAGCAGTGATTAGATGCCCGTTTTTAAAAACGAGGACGAACCAGGAAATTTATGAGGAATCGTGTGAAGTTTATGGAAAATAGAATAGAAGCCAATGATGTAGAATCGAAACAATTAACACACAGCTTCATCAGAGACACAAAAGGGAAAGAAGAACAAACATGAAACAACATACCCTAACGGAAACGTCAATAGCGGAAAGACAAAAGAACAATAGCTTTCCCACAAAATGGCAAATTGTTTATCCAAAACAAAATAATATAAGCGATACAAACACTCAAAGACAAACCATAATAGCAAATAAACCACGACAGAAGAGCCGCCTTGGAACGGTCAGTGAAACGAATTCCCCTGGGGGCTTAAATCAATTTTAAGTGGCCACAATTCTCGCCCTTACTTTCGTCGCGTTTAAGACACATTATTTGTTCAGTCCGCTTGATTGCCTCCTAACTCATTAGTTCAACATCTCTGTGAACACAAAAAATCAAACAACCACAGAGATGAAACAACGGTGAGGACTCGACAGCAAGAAAACGCTGAATTGCTGGAGAAAAAGAAAACCAACAATTCTACTCCGATGGGCCCGAACAGAGACAGAGCATCAGGCACCAACCAGCATTACATAGAATTAGATATCATCAGGAATCGATACAATTTATCCACGGCTCCCATCAGAGACATCAAAGGGAAAGAAAGACAAACATGAAGCGACAGACCCCAACGGAAACACCAAGAGTGGAAATCCAAAAGGACTGTTACTTTCCCACAAAATGGCCAAAAGGCTATCCAAAATAAAATAATATGAGCGACACAAACACCTTAAGACAAACCACTACAAAAAAAAAAAAACGCGACAGAAGAACCGCCTTGGAACGGTCAGCGGAAACGAATTCCACTGGTGAGCTTAAATCTATTTAACGTGGCCACAATCCTCGCCCTTACTTCCGCCGCGATTGAGACAAATAAGCCTTTACGCTGGAACTGTCATAGAATCTGAGGTCTCACCCACCGGCGTCCATTCAAGAGGGAAGCAACGTTGTCAACCGTGATTGGGTTAACTACCATGCATCCAGTCTTTCGTATTACATTTATGTCGTACCCAATCTTTTTTTATATCGAAGAATGGTTTTACGAAATTAGGTGCTGAAGTCATCGCGGTTATATAATTTTCTGAATTAATATACTAAGTCACCATAAAATTCGAGTTCTGATAGACTTTGTTGCAGAAGAGTTTTAAGTCCAATATTGAATTTTGAAATTAAATAAGAATGACGTCTATAAAATTTTGAAAAGGCTTTGCGTAGTTTATGGTACCGATAACCTTTTTTTAAGAAGTTTAGCAGTTAACAATTCATTACGAGTGTTGAAGTCAGTAACATGAACTCTCTGGCAAATCGAATTAATTGCGAAATATAAACGCCATAGGATGGCGCTCGAGGAACACCGCCATCCAAAAGGGAAAATTTACAAATCTCAAAATCAAAATCATCGCGTGTATGATATATTTTGCAAGATACCAATCCCATTTACAATGAAGAGATGTAAATCCAAAAACGGAGCCTCGGTTTCAGAAGAATTTGCTTTATTTACTTGAAGTTCTGGGGGTGGGGGGGGGGGTGGGTGGGGTTTGGGTTGACTGATCAAACCATCGAAATAGGTATTGTCAATATTCAACAAATCTTCTAAATATCCAGAAGTCGAGCTAAAGGCTTCAATGATTTCAGATTGCTTTTCAGCAGAAAGGGACAGCATGAAGTCTCTCTCATAACAAAACAAAAACAGATCAGCCACAAGGTGTGCGCAATTATTACCCATCGGAATACCCACAACTTGTCTAAATAACTTAGTACCAAATCTTATGCAAATATTGTCAAGTAGAAAGGTGAGAGCTTCACACACTTTCTGACATGACCATAAAGTATAAAATGAAGGAAAATGATGCATTTCTTATATTACATGCAAGATAGAGGGAATGAAATGTCCATTCAATTAAAATCAGTAAAGTTTTCTTTTATGAGATTATGTGAGAGTGTGGTGTAAATAGTGGAAAAATCATAAGTAGGCAGCTTGAAGCACGAAAACGTCTGGATTTCAATTTATTTTTATAAAATCATTAAAATATAGACTGCCCCTTCATATTCAATTCTTACAAAGCGGCTGGTTGATTTTTAACGTAGTCAAGTAACGTTGGAAGACGAGCATCGTGGTGGAAGACCTGTGAATGCTACTGATGATTTCACTAGAGAAAAGCTAAGGGAACTAGTAAAGTAGACGTTTCAGAAATGGCTAGAAAATTGGAGTTTTCTGAGGGTAGTGTTTATACCATTTTAATTGAACGCATGACGGCCCCCGCCCATCGGGGCATGAAGAAATAGGTGGACTGCGTGGTGCTTCAACGAAGAGCTGAAACCGGCCCACACACGAGTAATGATAAACCGCTTAGACGATCTAAAAAAAAAAGTAGAAGTAAAACAAAGATCAGGAATTGATACAATTAACTTACTCCATCCATAAAAGACACCAAAGGGAAAGAAATACAAACATTAAGCGACCAGACCATAATGGAAACCTAAACAAAGGAAGGCCATATGGACAGTTACTTTCCCACAAAATGGCGATATGGCCATCCAAAATTAAAAGACACAAGTGATACACACAGTAAGTAACAAACAACAACATAAATAAATCGCCACAGAAGAGCCGCCTTGGAACGGTCAGTGGAAGATTTCCACTGGGGGGCTTAAATCGATTTTACGTGGCCACAATCCTCGCCCTTACTTCCGTCGCGAGCCTGCGTTACTAAGCCTGCCCAGGCAAAGCGGTACGAGTCGGACCGTCCATGCTTATAAACCCTATTGGTTTCATTGGGCGGCAGGGCTTGAGAATTCATTTCATCTCAATGTCGGGTGAAAGTCCCACAAAATTGCAAGCAATGTCTCCAAAATGACCGTTACAGTGTCGACGGCGACGTTAAATAGAAGTGGAGGCAATGATCAGGAATCGATACAAATAACCTCAAATCAAACAAAACATGAACACATGAAGTAACTTTTGGCGCGTAGGGTGCCAAAATGCCTTAGTAAAGAGCAATGATCTGTCCGAGTGTCAATATCCGAAACACTCTTGGAAAGTATGATTCTGATCCTGAAGACTTCCTTTAAAGAATTGTTAATGGGTACGAAATTTGAATCCATCATAATGAACCTGAGAGCAGAATAAACAATGAACTCGTCCTGGTTCACTGCGTCCAAACAAATTCAAGACCCAGCCTTCAGTTGGCAAGGTCATGGCAGCTATGGTTTGGGATTAACCTAACACCAGACTCTTAATGGGAACTATTCTGTTAATTTGTGGACCAATTACGTGCAGTTATAGTACAGAAAAATGGGAGGAAAATGACAATGCTAGAGTCTATACTTGCAAAGTTTTTGTGGGCGCAATGAAACTGAATGGTAAATACTTTTTGCTGCCGAACTTGAAGACAAATCTGTGTGGACGTTACTTCCGGTCAGATGAAGTGCTTAAGGCAGCGGTTAGAGAGTGGATTTACACTAAAGACTCTGAATTCTATAACAATGGACTTTCAGCCTTGTAACATCGATGGAGGAAGTGTTTATCGCTGCGGCGTGACTATGTGGAAAAGAAGACGTAAAGCGTTACTCTAAGTAGGAAAGGCCAGATACTTACTGAACGACCCTCGTACGACCAGCAGTGTTTTAAATCAGTGCGTACACATGACAGAAACACAGCCATGCGGCATCATTTTTCGCATCTCCAAAATGACTACTTTTCTAATAAAAATACGTGATATATTTTCTTATTGATACCGCAAACATAGGTTGTGGGAGCTTGTTAGAACTGCCGCATTGAGGCGGATCTAACGAGTACCAACAACCTAGCTATGTCTTTGAGCAGGAATAAGAAAAATAATGTTTATCCTCGTAAACACCGGTTGTGTTTCTATATAAAGTGGAGTTTAGGGGGTGTTAATTTTTAAGGATTTGTTCACGTGATGAGTAGCTGAATTTATGCGCCTCGCGATGACTCTGACCTGTACGGATCTCGAGAACTCGGAGCTTTTTGTGTGCACAGGTTCATATGTAGCTTCAGAGTTATATTTCCATTGCATTCGGTATACAACTAGAAGCTAAGCTCGTATTTGGAAATTTTTGAGAATTACTATTTTTCACCTCATCACCCCGTTGCCAATAAAACTTGCGCCATAAAAACTAAATGCTCACAAGACTTCTGATTTAGCGTAGGCAGTCATGCATTTCTTGCATAAAATCTCATTCGGATTTACGTACATGAGAAAATAATTACGATAAGATGCACGACCCACAAAAAAGCATTTCATCTACCAATTCTAGCCATTGTCAAAGGTCTGATCTGGAACGGTATATCGCAATAGCTTTGTGTACACAAGCTAGTCATTTAAAATAAATGGAATTAAAGAAAGCATCATCCGATATACTTGTTATAAAGAAATCATGCATTAAACAATATCATTGATTAGGTATTGCCAATATACATCTTTTTACCAAAACTTAACAAAATGAATTGCTACTATTCTCTCTCACACCGACTATTCATGCTTGCGTATTGCGCATGTGTGTATTAAAGAGAAACCGACTTTTCATGCATGCGTACGTATCTTTGTGTGTGTGTGTGTGTGTGTGTGTGATTTTATCAACATAGTGGTGCGCTGCCAATTATGTCACTATTTTGATTCGACTATGATATCACAACTGTCTGTTTTAAAACCTTAAAACATGTCCATTTTGAAAATACTACATTTTACAGAATGCTTTCAATATATTTTGTAGAATGGCAGACTGCCTTTGACGGCATGTGTGTCATAGATGTAGTTTTCGGCGCGATGCTGTTTTTGGTGTTTCGTTACTCCCGGCGCAAATGCCCTTGACCTTGCTGCAAAAGACTGCTTAGTTGCAACGGTAAAATACTTGTTTTTACCCATCATTTTGATGTTTTGAGCGTTGCTATGGTGAATGCTTTTATATGGTGGGTTAATTGAATTCTCTAACCCTGCGTGTGACCTTTTGTACATTTCGCACCACCAATTTTACCGCCTGGAATCAGTTGGACAGAAGAAAGCCTACGAGCAGGTCACTTGCTCAAATGGCAGCCTTCACTTTTATTTCTCATGTTTATTAGACACACACTGTCTGTTGATTATTCAACTGAAGATGTCATAGCTAGGACACCGTTTATTCGTAAACATCAATAAACCCTGAGAACAACAATTGTTTGGTCTTTATTATCACCCTGATGCCAATCCGGCCATACATGGTTGAAGTCCATCTTATTTTTAAAAGGAATTTAGTAACATGCACCCAGACAATCAATAATCGACTCTATGTGAAGCAATCGACCACGGACGATTGTTCAGGTTGAAAGATCACTGTGATATGAGCACAGATTACCCCAAAACTACTTCCTGGTGCAAACTGCTCTCAGCCATTAAATGAACTGTTATTTCCCAAACATTTGTGCCAAAATAGCTAAAGCTAAATTGGAGCGTGATAACTCAGTGGTTAGTGCACTTGCCTCTGATGTGACCGACGCAGTATCAGTAGAAGAAAGGGGAGAAAGAAAAAAAATCTGTGAGGGAGCATTTTGGTGTCATTTTATCCTGAGCTTTGTGATGTCGATAGGGAAACATTTTAAATCGCAGTGGTGCACGGCACATCCACGAGGTATGATTGATATGTTGTGAGCCTCGTATTGAAAAAACGCACGGGTGTTTTTTTAAAGCCTACTATTCTCTGACTATATAGGGTCGTGTATCCAAGGACTGGTCTCATTTGATCAGTTTATATCGACCAGGTAGCGCTCTAAAGTAAACAACACATGGCAATATTTACATAGGATTTGGTTCTAAGTTATTCAGACAAGTTTTGGGTATTCCATTGGCTACAAATAGCACACCCTTTGTGGCTGATCTGTTGTTATTTTGTTATGAAAGAGACTTCATGATGTCCATTTCCGTTGAAATCCAAACTGAATTCATTGAAGCCATTAGCTCGACTTCTAGATTATTTAGTTGATTTTCTAAATATTGACAATACCTATTTTGATGGTTTGATCACTCAAATTTACCCCACACCCCCGGAACATCAGTTAAATAAAGCAAATTCTTTTGATACGGAGGCCCCGTTTTCGGATTTACATCTTTCAATCGTAGATTAATTTGTTTCTTGCAAAATTTATGGTAAACGCGATGATTTTGATTTTGATGGTGATGTTATTTGTGCGGGATCATATGGCGTTTATATTTCGCAATTAATTCGATTTGCCACAGTGTCTCGTCATATAACTGACTTCAACACTCGTAATAAATTTTTAACTGCTAAACTTCTTTATCAGGATTATCGGTATCATCAACTACGCAAAGGCATTTCAATATTTTATAGGCGTCATTCCGATTTAATTTCAAAATTCAATGTTGGACATAAATCTCTTCTGCAACACGTTCTATCGGATCCCGAATTTTATGGTGACTTTGAATATAAATTCAGAAAAAATGTATAATTGCAATGACTTCAGTACCCAATTTCGTAAAATCAGTCTAACTGTTGGTTTTCTTTTGCTCCAGCATTTCAGTGGTTTCTTGCTGTCGAGTCCTCACCGTTGTCTCACTTCTGTGGTTCTTTGATTTTTGTGTTCACGGAGATGTTGCACTGATGAGTTAGGAGGCCTTCATGCGGACTGAACAAATCATTTGTCTAAATCGCGACGGAAATAAGGGCGAGGATTGTGGCCACGTAAAATCGATTTAAGCCCCCCAGTGGAAATCTTCCACTGACCTTTCCAAGGCGGCTCTTCTGTGGCGATTTATTTATGTTGTTGTTTGCTACTTGCTGTGTGTATCACTTGTGTCTTTTGGTTTTGGATGGCCATATGGCCATTATGTGGGAAAGTAACTGTCCTTATGGCCTTTCTTTGTTTAGGTTTCCATTATGGTCTGGTCGCTTAATGTTTGTATTTCTTTCCCTTTGGTGCCTTTTATGGATGGAGTAAGTTAATTGTATCGATTCCTGATCTTTGTTTTACTTCTACTTCGATATAAAAAGATTGGATACAACATAAATGTTATACGACAGACAACAGGCATTGAAGTTAACCCTCTTTAATTACATGCCGGCGGATCAGGCCTCACCGTTTATTGCAAATTCTAGCTCTTGCACTACCACTGAACTTTCTAAATTATTAACTTCCTGTCTTACTGCTATTAAAACGCATGTGATTAAATATTGTGATAAAGTTTTTGAAAGATCAGGAAGAAATCTGTTTTGGTCTATACAAAATTCGAATGAGGTTTAATATAAATTGAAATCCAGACATTTTCGTGCTTCAAAACTGTCTACTTACGATTTTTCCACTCTTTACACTACACTTCCTCATAATCTTATAAAAGAAAAGCTTAATGATTTAATTGAATGGGCTTTTCACAGAGAAGATTCTCTTTATCTTGCATGTAATGTCAGAAATGCATTTTTCACTTCTAAAGAGCATAAGAATTATACACTTTGGTCATGTCAGAAAGTGTGTGATGCCCTCACCTTTCTACTTGACAACATTTATATTAGATTCGGTACTAAGTTATTTAGACAAATTGTGGGTATTCCGATGGGTACGAATTGCGCACCTCATTTGGCTGATCTGTTCTTGTATTGTTATGAAAGAGACTTCATGTTGTCGCTTTCCATTGATAATCAATCTGAAATTATTGAAGCTTTTATCTCCACTTCAAGATATTTAGATGATTTATTAAATATTGATAATACCTATTTCGATGGTTTGATCAGTCAGATTTACCCCCCAGAACTTCAGTTAAATAAAGCAAATTCTTCTGATACCGAGGCCCCGTGTTTGGATTTACATCTATCTATTGTAGATGGATTTGTTTCGTGCAAAATTTATGATTAACGCGATGACTTTGATTTTGAGATTATAAATTTTCCTTTTTTGGATGGTGATGTTCCTCGTGCGCCATCCTATGGCGTTTATATTTCGCAATTAATTCGATTTGCCAGAGTGTGTAGTCATGTAACTGACTTCAACACTCGTAATAAATGATTAACGGCTAAACTCCTTAATCAGGGTTATCGGTACCATAAACTACGCAAAGCCTTTTCAAAATTTTATAGACGCCATTCTGATTTAATTTCAAAATTCAATATTGGACTTAAATCTCTTCTGCAACAAGGTCTATCGGAACCCGAATTTTATGGTGACTTAGTATATAAATTCAGAAAAATATATAACCGCAATGACTTCAGCACCCAATTTCGTAAAATCATTCTTCGATATAAAAAGATTGGGTACAACATGGATGTTATACGACAGACTGCATGCATGGTAGTTAACCCAATCACGGTTGGCAACTTTGCTTCCCTCTTTAATTGCACGCCGGTGGGTCAGGCCTCAGATTCTATGACGGCTCCAACGTAAAGGCTTATTGAGAATTAGAGAGATCTAATTCAAGGTAATGTTGGTTGGTGCCTGATGCTCTGTCTCTGGTCGGGCCCATCGGAGTCTAACTGTTGGTGTTCTTTTGCTCCAGCATTTCAGTGGTTTCTTGCTGTCGAGTCCTCACCGTTGTCGCACCTCTGTGGTTTTTTGATTTTTTGTGTTCACGGAGATGTTGCACTGATGAGTTAGGAGGCCTTCATGCGGACTGATCAAATTATTTGTCTAAATCGCGACGGAAGTAAGGGCGAAGATTGTGGCCACGTAAAATCGATTTAAGCCCCCCCCCCCCCAGTGGAAATCTTTCCACTGGCCGTTCCAAGGCGGTTCTTCTGTTGCGATTTATTTATGTTGTTGTTTGTTACTTACTGTGTGTATCACTTGTGTCTTTTAATTTTGGATGGCCATATGGCCATTTTGTGGGAAAGTAACTGTCCTTATGGCCTTCCTTTGTTTAGGTTTCCATTATGGTCTGGTCGCTTAATGTTTGTATTTCTTTCCCTTTGGTGTCTTTGATGGGTGGAGTAAGTTAATTGTATCGATTCCTGATCTTTGTCTTACTTCTACTCAGATTCTATGACGGTCACAGCGTAAAGCCTTACTGAGCATTAGAGAGAATCTAATTTTATGTAATGTTGGTTGGCTCCAGATACTCTGTCTCTGGTTGGGCCCATCGGTGTCTAACTGTTGGTTTTCTTTTGCTCCAGCATTTCAGTGGCTCTTGCTATCGACTCCTTGCCGTTGTATCATCTCTGTGGTTATTTGATGTTTTGTGTTCACGGAGATGTTGCACTGATGAGTAAGGAGGCCTTCATGCGGACTGAAAAAAATGTCTAAATCGCGACGGAAGTAAGGGCGAGAATTGTGTACACGTAATATCGATTTAAGCCTCACCCCTGTTCCAAGGCGGTTCATTTGTTGCACGGGTTTAATATTGTATATAAACATTGTCTAAGTACTTGTTATATCAATCAACCCTGGCAACTCTGTTGTGTTGGGTCACTCACGTCAGCGAACAAGCTTGTTGGAGGGAATGTCGTCCGAGTTTGTGAGTTTGTCCCCGCTTCAGCTTGACCATTTATGTGCGCTTATCTGCTATACTTGCACCTTCTCCGCTGTAAACATTATTTAATAGGGGTATCATATGCGAGACAAAAGGGAGCTGACTGCTTCTTACAATCAGAAACCAGCGGGGGTCCCGGGACCACGGCGTCCTTGTTTACAGTGGTATACATCATTCTCCATATTTCTGTCCGGGATCGTGGACTGTGGGTGCTCGTTAGAACTACCTCACTGTCGAAATTATAACGTGCTCCCTATGTCTGTGAGGTATGAAGAACACAAGAATTGTTATCAGGAAACTTTCAATTTTTAGTGATAAAACCTACAATATTTTTGAATAGGTGACGTTTTTTTTTACATAATGATACACATATTTTTTTGAATAATGAAATGCAAACAGTACCTTAACTCTACATAAAATTGAATATTACCACCTTATATCATTCTTATATGGCAACAGTTTATTTCTGCAAATCATTACCTTTATCAGCATGCATTATGTCTGCTAAACTATTCTGAGTGAGTGAGTGAGTGTTTGAGTTTTACGTCTTACCAACAGCTAATGTTATTCGGCGACGGGACCTAAATTTATGGACTAAATGTCCTGAATAAAGCCAATTGTTTTCTTTTTTTCTCTCTCCATTTACTCTGGCTCTAACCCACCTATATAACGACTAAAGATTAGACTAATCTTGATCTGTACAATGCACACCTAACTGATTCCTGAGATATCAACGAGAAAGTATGCGTGATTCCTTACGAGTTATGCTAGGCTTCACTTTACTGGGCTCCGCCCCCGCCCATAGGGGCTTGAAGAAATATATGGGCTGCATGATGCTTCCACGCAGAGCTGAATCTGGCCCGCACACTAGTACTGGTAAACCGCTAAGAGGATCTAAGCCTGTCCAGGAACCGCGGTGATAATAAACCCTATTGGTTTAATTGGGCGACAGGGCTTGAGATGTCAGTTCATCTAAATGTCGGGTAAAAGTCCCACAAAATTGGAAGCAACGTCTCCAAAATGACCTTTACAGTGTTGACGGGGACGTTAAACCTCAAATCAAACAACCAAACAAATCACTTTACTGGGCTAACATGTAGTGACTATATGGGTAATTTTCAAAAAGGCCCATATTCTAATTGAGGTATATCAAAAAAGTGAAGAAACTCATTTTTGTCTTAAAGCACTTTTATTGCCACATTTTAACCCTGAGGAAACACAAACAAATAAAACGCACAACGAGATGTAAAGGAAATGATTAAAATTTCATTATAATGACATCCTTGTAGCTGCAGATGTCCTTGATGTTATTTAAATATAAGTAGCTCCCTTTTCATTATGAATGTGGTTTTCTTTTGCTCCAGCAGTTCTGTTGTTGTATGCTGTCGAGTCGTCAACCTTGTTACATTTCTGTAGTTTTTTGATTTGTATGTTCTCGGAGATGTTACACTGATGAGTTAGGAAGCCTTTATGAGGACTTAACAAAATTAGTGTTTACCGCGACAGAGGTAAGGGCGAGGATTATGGCCATGTAAAATCGATTTAAGCCCCCCAGTGGAATTCTTTCCACCGACCGTTCCAATGCGGTTCTTCTGTTGCGGTTTATTTATATTGTTGTTTGTTACTTACCGTGAGTATCACTTGTGTCTTTTTTATTTTGGATGGTCATTTGGCTATTTTGTGGGAAAGTAACTGTCCTTATGGCCTTCTTTGGTTAGGTTTCCATTATGGTCTGGTCGCTTCATGTTTGTGTTTCTTTCCCTTTGGTGTCTTTGATGGGTGGAGTAAGTTAATTGTATCGATTCCTGATCTTTGTTTTACTTCTACTTTATTAAGTGTTATATAATTATTTATCTACTCTGGTAAAAAATATGTCGTCTATAATTATTTTAATGTTTTAAAAAGTAAAATGGCCGCTTTGGTTTTAATGGACAAAAGAGAGCAAACCGACTCCATACTTTGCATTTACTGCATATGCTTTTGTGGAAAAGTAATAATTTTACATCCCATGTATTGAAATGCTGTCAGATGATCTCATATTGATATTGTGAGAAAGAAAATACCAAACATATTCGTAACACGAAGGAAAAAAACAGTTTCTCCACGGAAAGAAAAGTAAACATTAAGGACAGTGTTTGCTAAACTGTCAATGAAACAGTGAAAAAATAATAGAACAAAGAAAAAGGGTAGAAATATCAAATGCAAACTATTTCAATTTGTCCAAACTGTGTGTGTGTGAATTCGGGTTTAACGTCGCTTTCAACAATTTTTCAGTCATATCACGACGGTGTCTGGTTGCGACAGGGAGCTCAATGCTCACGTTTATAGTGCTGCCTCACTGAAGTATCATGTCCCAGACACATTACATGATACCACACCCAGTCACATTATCCTGACACTGGATCGACCAGTCCTAGCTCTACCCCGTAAATCTGAGTGCCAAAAGAAGAGCAGCTAGTACCATTTTTAACGACTTTGGTATGTCGCGGCCCGGGATCGAACCCGAGACCTCCCGTTCCCCGGAGCGGACACTCTACCAACTGAGCTATCGGGGCCGGTTTGTCCAAACTGAGGTAGTTGCATGAACGACGTGATTGATATGACATTTATGGGTATCACCAATGACTAGAAATATAACATCAGGGACATCTTTAAAGAAATAACCACGAATTGAAACTTTGGTCGAGGTCTGAAATTTGTCAAAGGTAGGCTTTCTAGAACCCTAGATGCGGCTTTTCTTTTATCTCATCTCCAAATCACAAAACATACAGTTAATTTGCATGCATCAGTAGCCCGTGCGAGTCATGGTGTGGTAGATTTGTCCCCATCACGAGAACACTCCTATATGATTTTGAGCCTCCGAAAGTCCAACTTTTATATAGAAAACCGGGGTTTACAGGGATATACTTTTTTTTACTTATTCATGAACTAAGACGTAAGTTGTGGTATTCTTTAGAACTGCCTTACCGAGGAGGTTCTAAGGAGTGCCCACAACCTATGTTTGGTAAATAATTAAGAACAATATCACAATTTTTCATTTGAAAAGGTTGGTAAAATATGCTCTATAATTAGATAGGCATGTTTTTCTATTGCATTAAGTGAGTCTCTCAAGCAATTCATAGAGGATCTTACAAAAGTGGCCATTTTATAGGAAATGTATGAAACAAGCCTTCTGCGAGTTAATTAATTTCATATGAAATGACCATGAGTGAAATACGTTTATCATATAACAAATTTACGTCAGATTTTATCGCCGAAAAAGGGTTAAAAAAGCCTGTCACTGACGGCGAAATAACTTTACCCGCCGTTAATAAACAATGCGTTATTTCAGGTGTGGTATTTTGATTTTATGCCTTCACTCTATCCCCTAAATATCAGTGAAGTTATTACAACTTGAACATTACACATGTTGAGAATTCAACATTCATGGAGATACGCGATATATATTCTATCAGCGTTTATAGGCATAACAGCTTGAATCCATAACAGCTTAAATTTAGTTTAATTGTGTACTTAAAGCGTTTTCAGTAGGCTTCAATTATGCTTATCTTGTCTTTTCATATACGGTCCTCTTGTCAGATCCCACATTTGGGTCTATTCAAAAGAGGTCTTCAAGGCCATTTTTGAACAGTCCCAAAGGCGGTCTAAATATAAGAATTTTACTGTACATCAAGACGATTCTAATAAATGGGTACTTGTTTACCTCCTTTGTACAAGGACATTTTTTTTGGGGGGGGGGGTGGGGGTAGGTTTTACGGCCCTTTCAAGATTATTTCACTCATATCTAGCCGATCTTTAATCAGAGGTGGGCGAAAACCGGAGTACACGGAGAAAAACCACCTGACCTTCCGTTGCAGAACTTGGCGTCTCACATATGACCCGTTTGAGGCTCGAACCACAGCGGTGAGAAACCTAATGATCAAATGTCAGCGCTCTTAACCACTAGGCCACGGAGGCCCGTAAATTGTACACGGACATATATAGGCCAGTACATGTAGCCTGAAATGACCCTTGACCCACAACTAATTCCTTGAGAAATGTTATTAGCAGTTTTAGGAAGTATCAGGAAGGTGTCCTGATTTATAGAAAAAAGTCCTAAAAAAATCCGAGGGAAAAGGGTATTTTTGCGGGAGTGAAAAAATACGAAAAATGAAGAAAAATCACAAAAAAACAACAATTAATACTTGTTTTCATTAAATCATCCAAAATGAATATTTCTATCTGGGGAAAAATACAAAAAATTATGAAGATAAAAGTTTTCTTTTATTTTTTTATTATTTTTTTATTTATTATTATTATTATTATTTTTTTTTTTTATATTTTTTGTGTGAAATTTCGAAAAACAAGTATTAGCTTTTATGAAAAGCTTGAGTCTATGCTAAGCACACATTAATTTGTGTAGAACTAAAATGTGCCAGTTACCACAATGTGTAAAAAAGTCACAGATATCAAATGAGGACCCCCAAATCTTATCACCAATGTCACGTAAAACAAAATTTCCGAACTCATTGTTCTACATGCCTTCATTTACGGTTTCTTCTCTTCGCATTCTAGTTTTAACTTTCATTTTACATTCTAAGTTAACGTCATGAAAAAACAATTTGCCAAGATTGCCGTCTAGAAATGAAAACATTAAGAATTGGATGTGGGAGGAACTTGATAAGGGCAAATATATGTTAATTTTGCAAGTGTGAGAGCAATCGTGCATATCCATGTGATAAACTTTAGGCAGCTTTCAGGTAATTGCTGGTTTCAATACGCAAGTGGACGTTCCAGTATGACCAGAGTTTAGGTGTCCTGGGGTAACCAGATGGAAAATGAAAAGTTGAACCAGTCAACAGAATACCAGTCATGACCTTGCATTAAATGCTTCCGGAGTAAAAGTTATCATTAAGATTGTCTACACCCGTGGGCGTAGACAATAAAGGAAAGTCGCTTAAAACAAGAAAAAAGTAGTATCACTGACATATATCTTAAAAGTAAATCCATATCGGTACTTAACTTCATGAAAACATTAAAAAAATGATAGTTTCTGTGCAAAAGATATTTTTTTCTTTTGTGTGTGTGTGTGTGTGTGTGTGTGTGTGTGTGTGTGTGTGTGTGTGTGTGTGTGTGTGTGTGTGTGTGTGTGTGGGGGGGGGTGGGGGAAGAGGAAAAAGGAAATCAAAAGCAAACACATCACGAAAACATGCCTATATAATTTTGATCCCCACTAACCTATATCTATATACTTGAAAAACTTGGGGTTTAGGGGTTATATTTTTTTTTCTGCTCAAAAACATAGCTTCTTAGATTGTTGATACTCAATAGAACTGCCTCATCTCTGTTTTGAGCAGAAATAAGTGAGTGTGTTTGAGGTTTACATCCCGTCAACAGCAAATGCCATAGGCAGTGGTTTCAAAAATATTTCGGCATCTAGATTTCAAGGAAAGATAGGAGTGTGATTAACAATGTTATCTGAATAAAGCCCTTACAAATTTATCAAGCGTAGCAGGGGAATAATGTCTAAGGAAACGGGAAAATCCCCACTACCCGTCTTTTGATGAAACCCCTGCATACGGAGACCGGACCTCGGTTTAAAGACTCATCTGAGAGTCTGGCGAAGCCCTTGGATCGAACCCACGACTTCTGGTTTATGAGGCTAGTAGCTTATCCACTACACCACGGAAGCTTCTTGTAGCAGAAATAAGAAAAATATGTACATGTACCCCCCCCCTAAAACTCCCCCTGACCCACCCACCCAGGTGTAAATCGGTAGCTGTGGTGTTAAAGTCAACTGCCTCTCCCTCGTGCGCGTGAAAACATCCGGAATGAGTGTTCGAGAGCGATTAATTAAGCTTGAGGCGTTCATCGCAATCGAACTAAAATAAATTAGTATAAACTAACACATTACCAGTAGGAGGAGGTTTCTATCGAGTACCCACAATCTATGCCTTTGAGTAGACACGCCTAGACAAAAACATTGTCAATTGTTCAGCCCAAAATGGAATTTTAAGATAAAAAAATGATGTTTTTCTTATTTCTGCTCAAAACATAGATTGCGGAGCTCGACAGAACCGCCTGAACTTGGCGGTTCTACCGAGTACCCACAATCTATGTTTTTGAGCTGATATAAGAAATTTAATATTTATCCCTGTACTATATAAAAGTGGGGTTCGAGGGGTCAAAATTATATAGGGGTGTTTTTGACCCCACCCATCTGGGCTTGGAGTAATTGATTGGGCTGCTAATGCTTCCGCACAGAACTGATACCGACCGCATATGAGTACTGCTAACCACTGAGAATATCCAGAAAAGTTGCTGCGAGTCAGCCTGTGCATGTAAACCCTTTTGGAATTATTGGGCGGCAGGGAATGGGATATCATTTCATCTAAATGTCAGGTAAAAGTCCCACAAACTTGGAAGCAACGTCTCGTTTTCTTGATGAATAAGAAAAACCTCTGAATTTTTCTCTTGATTTTTTGGCGGGTGATCCAATCTTCCAATAGATTTGAATATGCGTGTTTTCGTTATGTTTTTATGACCCCAACTTTAAAAAAGTTGGAGGGGCATATTGCTTTTGGTTTGTCCATTCGACTTTCCGTTACGCCTTTGATGCATAGCATAACGCAAGAAACGTGCATGCTAGGGTTTTGAAATTCCATATATCCATTCTTCATGGAAAATTAGCTAACGCGTATTTTGTTCTTATCCGAATTATGCCCCTTTCAAAAGTTATTGCCCTTTGAATTTTTTTTTATAAAATCTTGTCAGCAAAATATCTCAAAATCTATTGGAGCTAGAGGCTTTTAAGTTGGTGACGAATAGATGTCCTGATAAACTTTTGACTAAATTCCGAAAAAAAACTTTGTGGCTAATGGCCCTTTGCCACTTTGGGCACATTGTAGGCCTATGCTTTGTGATGCATAGCAAAACTTTTTTATGCCAGGGTTTTGAAATTTCATATATGGATTCCTCATGGCAAATTAGCTGAAATATATTTTCTCATCCGGATTTTGCCCCTTTTAAGGTTGTTTGAATCAACCTTTGTGTTCTGTCAGCTCAAAACAGTTATTGTGCGCAATGTTGGGAGACAAGATTTGTAAATCAATTTCAAGGTACACCCCCATTATTTTTCCTGCCTGTTAAAAAGTCAGCGGCCAATTTCTATTGCAGTAAGTAGATAGGACAGTGTTGCAATTGTTCTGATTGTGATTTTTGAGTGGTTGCTTCCACAAAGTCACACATAGCTATCAAAATCTTACGTGCGCCATGTTACCGGAATACACCGTATGCACATATTTACCATATTAATTCATTTGATTCTAATGGCACAAATGTGCTTCCATACATTAAAATTTTGTCATGAGACATTGACAAATGTATTTTCCGACCAAAAAAAAAAGTTTATTCTTACAACTTGAACATAGATCTTGTTTATCAATAGCATACAAGGAAAATATAAATGGATTGTATTAAAAAAAGAATGTAGAAAGACTGCATTTTATCAATTTCTGACGTAAGTTTTGTTTTTTATGACGTCATTTGTTTGCGCGTGAGAAGCCTTAAAGCCGGTAAAACATTGTTTGGTGCTGTTATCTGGCCATTACTTATTTAATGCTTTTTCTGCGGATTAAATCCTAATTTCTCAGAACTGGCACGGGTATTTTTGAGGACTTTTTTTTTTTTGGTAATTAATATAATATAGCCCTTTGTTTAGGTGTTAAAAGTATTTCTCATGGAATTAGTTGGACCATTAAAATTAAAGTACCTCGCCTAAAAATACCAATCATACAATTGCCATTTAAAGCAACTGATTAAATGCTGTCAGCCACACCCATTTCTATTACATACTTGTTCAGTACGAAAACTTCATAGCAAATATTGAAGATCCTGATCAGATGACTTCACTTGATGTGAATCTTCACTGTTGGCAAATGTAGGGTTTGTCACGTCAGCAGGATAAGTGGCTAATGCTGTTTTGAAGCACTTGAAATCTACAAAGCTTATATTAAGTATGAAATCATTACTATAACATATCCGTGAAACCAGATTTCATTCATTTCTCCAAAATAGTAATACTTCCGATCAAAATTTGTTATAATTGTCTTATTCTTACTCAAAACATAGGTTGTTTGTACGAGTTAGAACCACCTCAATGACGCTGTTTAAATGAGTCCCACAATCTATGCCTTGTAGTAGAGCTAAGAAAATAATGTATACCCCTACAAACCATAGCTTTATTTACGTAAAGTAAGGTTTAGAGGAGTGTTCATTACACAAACTTGTTTACATGATGTTTTGCCTATTAATTTGCTGTTCAAAACAATTGAGCTTTCTGTTGGTTTTGTTTTGCTCCAGCAATTCTGTTGTTGTATGCTGTAGAGTCCTCAACCTTGTTTCATCGCATAGTTTTTTGATTTGTATGTTCTCAGAGATGTTACACTGATGAGTTAGGAAGCCTTCATGCGGACTAAACAAAATTAGTGTATACCGTGACAGAGTTAAGGGTGAGGATTATGGCCATGTAAAATCCATTTAAGCGCCCAGTGGAATTCTTTCCACTGACCGTTCCAAGGCGATTCTTCTGTGGTGGTTTATTTATGTTGTTGTTTGTTACTTACTGTGTGTATCACTTGTGTCTTTTTATTCTGGACGGCCATTATGAGGGAAAGTAACTGTCCTTATGGCCTTCCTTTGTTTAGGTTTCCATTATGGTCTGATCTTTGTTTTACTTTTACTTTTCATTAACTTTTGGTTGCTAAATAAATCTGTGTTCTTGCGATATAAAATACATGAAAAGTTCAAACAAATTTTAAATCTGGACCATGTCCAAGCTATATTAGAATAACTTCAACCTTGCAACTTTTTATTGCTACAGACCACATTCTGCCATCAACAATGTGCTGTCGTCCCCGTCGAATTGGTTCTTGAATAACTCCCAAAACATCATCCATGCTATACCAGCATTCATCGCGTACGGCTTTGGGCCAATAAAATGAGCAATCGTCCAGGTTTCTTCCTTATCTATGCATACACTGAACATATATTTCGGATCCATCACAATCTGATACTATTCCTTGTTATGTCATATTGAACGAGTACATATTTGCCGAAGAGATCATAGGGTGTAGTGTCTTTCAAATTCAACTGATCATAAATATTGTCCGTAGTACCATGTTCGTCATTGTCAACATTCGTTCTGTCTTTGTCCGTGGCATTGTTTATTTAATTGTAGTGGACAGTTTTTGTGTTTTTGTAGGTGTCTTTGTTAACAGTTTAATTGCTGTCATCTTTATTTGTAGATTCCGTGTAGTTACCTGTGTGGACTTTGTCATCTACATTTTCAGCGGTCATTTTGGCTGTGTCATTTTTAGTGTTCACTGCTCCATTGTCTTGTATAATATTTGTTATATCATTGTCATTTTCCTTGTTCACGGTACCCTTTTCAGGGACTTTACCCACGGAATCTATGTTCAGAGTGTTTTTTATTTATTGTTACCAACCTTCCAACATCTACCTTGGTATATCATATGCATAGCTTCTTGGTTTATAACCACTCTCTGACAACTGTGTCAGAGAGACGACTCTTTGGCTCAGGGTTAAGAGCAGTTGACTATCACCCGAGCGGCCCGGGTTTTCGGTAAATTATTTCCTGCGCTTTTAATACCGGTTTTTAGATACTCATGGCTAAGGTACCTCACTTTGTAAATTGTAGCTTCAACATTTATCTTCACTCCCATTTCAACAGCTTTATCATAAACTCTATAGCCGAGAATACTTCCTGTGCTTAGCAGACAGTTTCCGTCGGCATTTACTTTAATAGGGAGCATTTTTCATATTTGAGGTATATCTTTTGGATAAATCCTTAGAGTCTTCATCTATTTCTGTTTCTGACTTTCTTATAATCGGTAGACTCAAACTGTCACTGTCATATTCATTCTGGTTCATTTAATCTGAAATTTTCACCCACACATTTTCAAGTTCTTGAAATGATTTGCATTTCTCACCAACTCAAGGGACTTTCAAAAGAATTCACGTCTTTCAGTGGCATTGCTTATACTCTGATTTGACTCATGTAATTTTTTAACATACTGGCCACTTTCATGAACATTTGTTTGTTTGCTTTTATCATCTATCAACACTTCTTGCTGAATCTTTCTTTTCTTGTTTTCAGTCGGAGAAAAACCATATAACATTCCATTGCAAAATTTGGCATCTCACTGGTGACCTGAGCAAGGCAAGGACAATACTATAAATCAAATTTTGCAACGGAAGGTTATGTGTTTTTTCTCCGAGTACTCCGGTTTTCATCCACAACTGACTAACCATCTGCTCGATATGAGTGAAATAATTGTGAACAGGCCGTGAATCAAAACCAAAATAAAAATTTCTCTTTTTTTCTGGATATAATGATCAATAGGGTCTGGGCCCAGTATCACATAGCATTATCAGACCAGGTCAATACTCGAATAACCTTTACAAACAATTATACCGTCTCTGTGTCTGCGACATATATTTAGACCCCATTTGCATGTACCAATAGCGCCAGAAGCCTCTACTTTACTGATGAACATAACTTGCAGACGACAATATTCAACATGCAAATAATCCATAGTAAAAATAGGGCTTGTCAGTGCGCTTGGCTGACATTTTACACAGTAGATGAAGGGCATCGATCGTGCCTCGAGATAATATGAAGAAAAAGAGCTACGCCTGTTCTTGTTTTTTTTCGTAACTCTAAATGTACTTAACTTTTATTTAGCAATACAGAACTTTTAAAAGCAGCAATAGTTAGTAGACCTATGCGTCTAAAACTAAATATTACCTACCATAATGTGGTGATTTTGTATAGGCCAGTCGCACTTACCTATAACTCTTGTCTGTTTGTCCAGGACTGGAATTATATCTTGTCAGGAGCTCTCCAAAACATGGCAGTAACTGCCACTGCCACTTCTGGACCTCATCAAGGGTTGCCAGGGAATGCCTCGCATCCCTAGCAGTTTTCTTGTAACTGGCCTTTGTAGACCTAATAAAGGCCATCATTTTATGGTATCTAATCAGATACCTGTGCTAACTAACCAACATGTTGGCAGCTCAGTCTCTAGAGCTAGGGGTCTGGTACTCTGGCTTTCATCAGTGACTCTACTGCATTAAACTTTGTATCTCATCAAGCTGTCATTAGTCAACTTCCCTCAAGTTAGTCACACTCGTGTAGCCCGCGTTTATCACAAAACCGGTCCTTTAGTCATATCCATAGAGCTGCTGTATCATCTGTCCTTAAATGACATCGCCAGGCCAAATATCATCAGTTGTACCATATCCCCAACGCAATCTATCTGATGCCATATGGTTTGCCCTTATCTAATATGACAGTCCGATTTCCCCAACTGGTCGAGCTAGCTGACTTGCCCCTACATCTCCATATCCTGTCTCTTTGACGGTGTCTTTTTCGATTGCCGAACTTGATTACTTGCGGACCAGCTTGCTATTGTCACCTGAAATCAAGCTCGAACGGTTAGTTCTCGCAATCACATTCAACGCCAATGGACACGCCTCGTCAACTTATGTGTGAACCCAATTCACAGCCTATAGGGCCGCATCCCAAATGCCCGAGTTGCAAGCCACTATACACCAGTGAAACCGTGTCGTCGCCCTATTATCCCAGAACATACTCGATACTTTCGCACAGCCGTCCTGCTACCCCATGACGTGCTCCAGCTCTATACTTCTAGTGTCGGAACTCTATAAAAGCATATCCTCGCTTGTAAAGACACGATGTAACACATCCCCACAGTATACCATCTGCTATATGGACTAGTACTGCGCACCGAACCTGTAATATCCATCCACATGGTTCCTGGTAGCTCCACATAACCATACCATCAGACTCTTCCACATCTGGCCTCATCACATGCCGCCACAACCTTGGACTGAAGTCAGCATTCACCGCTTAAGGCGTTCCTACATCTGACATTTGACAGTCATCTTGTTTTCTCTTGCAGCTCACCACATATTCAGATGGATATCTTCAAGATTCTTGCAGCTACTCAGATTTCCACACAATATTCATCTAGGCCCCTCAACAACCACAGCAAACCATTCTCCCACTGAATGTTTGTTCCTTGTCAACAGGCTGGCACCTAGAGCTTTCCATCAAACTAATATGTCATTCCTCACTGCCTAGAAGCTGCCTCTTAAATGGCTGATCTGCTGAGTGTTCTAAGCCATTGAAATCGCCAAGGCTCACCATCTAGGAGTGCGCTCTCACCGCCTTGCAGTGCGCTCTCATCGCCTTGTAGTGAGCTCTCACCGCCTTGCAGTGAGTTTTCTATCACTAGCTGACCTATGCATTGGAGGCCTGGCTCGTTCTTCTGGACTACTTATGTCCTTTAGCCCATCAAGCTTCACCATAAGAGCCGTCAATTCATCATGTAGGGTTTCTAGCTCGGTAGAATCTGTTTTTGCATCAGTTGTCCCTTGTTCAGTAGACCCAGATTCAATGCGGACTTCCCAGGAGTCTTCACTCGCCTTTTCCGAATCTCTTTCCCTCGTCCTCTTGTTACCATACATGGCCAGGAAGATAGGTTGGTATCATCTGACACTATTTAGGGCTTCATCAAATGACTTTGGTTGCTATCCACATACGTATTGCCCCGTCTTTTTATCATCTAAACCCTGACAGAAACGGATAATTGATTGGTGACTGCAGTATTGTTCAGGGAGATCCCGGAATACTCTATTTGCAAGCATTTGGATATTTAGTGATTATCCAGAGGCCTGGGTCGCTTCCTCAAACATCACCTGAACTTTCATTGGCAGCTCTTTGGTGCCAAAACGACATTCAAGGCGACCCATCAACTGGCCATAGGTTAAATCTCTGTCAGGGTCACACACTAGAATAAAGAAATCAGCTGCATTGGCTGATAAGCACCAACAAAGGCAACTAAAACTTTCATCAGCTTCTGCATGTCTACCAAATTTTTCCTTAAAAGCAAACAAATTACTTTTTTTCATCAAATTTCAGACTTTTTGGCATGCTCTCAATCACGTTTCTAGCGCGCCTACGCCTGGTCACTATATCAGACCGACAATTTATTGGTCCTACCTCAAGGGCATCCAGTCCAACATCAGGTGCAACCATACTCTCGGCAAAGTCTCGCGAAGGGATGTCTTTCACTCGGGTAACGTCACGCAGGGATGGCAGACTTTGTCCAATACTTGTGACAGCTGATGACCCATGGTGTGCAGACAATACTGGTGGGAGAGGTCGGGGGAAGCCTTGCTGTGTCCCGGCCTAAACCGGCTTCAACCTGTCATGCATCTCGTTTTCATCATCTTCATTCACATCAAACAAATCCTTGTTGGGTGCATAGTCTAACATCCGGAGGGCTTTGATCTCAGTTTACCTCGAGTCAACGACGTCAGCAACTCCTCTGTCATGTTTCCTGTGTTTTCCCTCACTGTCAGTATAACCTTAGCAAAATAGAAGCAGAGGCAATCATCAGGAATCGATCCAATAACCCACAGCTCCCATCAGAGACATTTAAGGGAAAGAAGTACTAACATGAAGCAACAAACCCAAACGGAAACGCCAAAAGCGGAAAGCCAATAGGACAGTGACTTTCCCACAAAATGGCCAAAAGGCTATCCAAAATAAAATAACACAGGCGACACAAACACCCAAAGGCAAACCACAACAAAAATAAACCGCGACAGAAGAACCGCCCCTTGGAACGGTCAGCGGAAACGAATTCCACTGGGGACTTAAATCGATTTTACGTGGCCACAAACATCGCCCTTACTTCCGTCGGGATTAATACAAATAATTTGTTCAGTCCGCATGAAGGCCTCCTAACGCATCAGTGCAACATCTCCGTGAACCAAAAAATCAAATTAATCACAGAGATGAAACAACGGTGAGGACTCGACAGCAAGAAACATCAGGAATGCTGGAGCAAAAGAAAACCAACAGTTAGACTCCGATGGGCCCGACTATAGACATAGCATCAGGTACCAACCAAGCTAAGTCTTAACGTTGGAACCGTCATAGAATCTGAGGCCTGACCAACCGGCGTGCAATTAAAGAGGGAAGCAAAGTTGTCAACCGTGGTTGCAGTCTGTCGTATAACATTATACAACGAGATACGAACATCGGTCCAATCACGACCTTCAACAGGTATCAAAAGGATGTCAAATTAAGGCCTGATGAAAAACAATTGTAAAAGCAATCCCCGATGCCTAGGTTTAACTCCAGGTATAGTCTGCTGTTCCTCCAAGGAAGCAAAGTTGATAGCGACTTGTCTTTTCGAAAGCGTTTGCTTGATAAAATTTCCCAATATCTTGGCTTGTCATTGTTTTGATAGGAAGTGCCAATGAACCGTGAGTATACAAAGACAAAGTCAATTTCATTTTTTATTTCACAACACCAATCGTTTATTTCACAACTAAACACAAATGTCACCTATGGGTAGGCACTGTACAATACGGATCCCAAAAACAACTAGGAATAAATGATGGAAAGAATTTCTATCGCCTCTCTTACCCCTCCTTTTTATGCAAAGAATGACAGACAGCCTATGCACAAGGGCAGGCGAAAAATGCAACTTCGTTTACAATGGAAAAATGACACAATCACAATTTTTCATCTTAAATTATCATTTTTTGGGCAATAAAGGTGGCAATGCGTTTGTATAGGCGTGTTTGCGTAATGGTAAAAAATAATTCAGTATCATAAAGATGTCTGGAGTAAAACAATAAGAATATTGGTGACTAAAAATTTGAACAATTAAAAAAAGTCCGATTTATGTTACGAATGGTTTAATCTGATCAAAAGTTACATCTTGAAACAGTTAAGGTGAAGTGTTAAAATTAAAGTATAAGTTTCGTGACGGTGAAAGGCCAACACAGTCAATTAAGATATGTTTAACGGTGAAAAACTGATTACAGCCTACTTGTGTAGGCTGATCATCACGAGTAAAAGGTAAGAATGCGTAACTCTAGTCTGACCAATTCATAGTCGAGTTAAAACTACACCATCCTTTCAGGAAAATCAAAGAGGAAAGCATTTTGTTCTGACGTATGGTTTTATGGTATGAACTTTGCTATATATTGCACCGTCCCATGTGCCTTGCAATTTAGAAAAGATGCATTTGTTGATAAATGGTTTAAAGTTTGTAAAAGGAATTTTAAAAACAGACGGATTAAGATTGAATAATTCTTTTCCTTTCTTGTAAGCATATTTGTTACAGATAATGCCCATATGGCTTGGAAGCCAACGAAATAAGATTTGTTATGTTTTTGTGAAAAATTTCTTGATGTTTTTCAATCAGTTTTTCAATTTGAATGATGAATGGTCAAGAGTAGAAGAAGTTTTTTGTTTTTGCTTCACGTTTGATTTTATCTTATCAGAGATATGCCATGATCAGTTAGAAATCATTCATGACAGAACTAAGAGCGAGGATTGTGGATACTCAAAATCGTTTAAGTAGCTTCCCCACAACTGTAAAATTTTAACTTATCGTTCAAAGGCGGTTCTTCTGTTGTGGTTTATTATTTTTAAAGGTTTTCTTTGCATGTATGTATTGATAATATCCTTTTTAGTTTGAATTACAGTTTGGCCATTTTCTGGAGAGTAACTGACTTTTGGCTTTTCGGCTGTATATGGTTCATTATATAGAACAGAAGTGAGGGCAATAACCAGGAATAGATACAATTAATCCACAACACCCGCCAGAGACGCCAAAGGGAAAGTAACACAAACATTAAATAACTTGACCCTAATGGAAACATCAGTAGCGGAAAGCCGAGCGGACAGCCACTTTCCAACAAAATGGCATATTGGCTATCCAAAACAAACATATATAAGCGATATACACACGCAAAGACAAACCATAGCGAAAATAACCACGACAGAAGTACCGCCTGGGAACGGTCAGTGAAAACAAATCACTGTGTGTGCGTGTGTGTGGGGGGGGGTTAAATCGATTTTACGCGGCCACAATTCTCGCCCTTGATTTCGTCGCGATTAAGATAAATAATTTGTTCAGTCCGCACGAAGGCTTCCTCAAATAATCAATGCAACAACCATCTCCGAGAACACAAAAGTCAAAAACAACCACATAGAAGAGACAACGATGAGGACTCGACAGCTACAAACCACTGAAATGCTGGAACTAAAGAAAACGAACAGTTAGAATCCGATGAGCCCAACCAGAGACAGTGCATCAGGTACCTATCAACATTACATAAGTAAGCCTCTACGCTGAAACCGCCATAGAATCAGAGGCCTGATCCACCGGCGTGCAAGTAAAGAGGGCAGCAAAGTTATCAACGTCAGCAAAGTGATTGGGTTAAAACCATGCAAGCAGTCTGCAGTATAATATTTATGTTGTACCTAATCTTTTTGAATCAAGGAATGATGTTACGACATTTGGTACGGAAATTATTGCAAGTACATATTTGTCTGAATTTATATACTTAATCTCCATAAAATTCGGGTTCCAATTGATCTTGTTGCAGAAGAGATTTAAACCCAACATTGAACCTATAAATTAAATCGAAATGACGTCTATAAAATTAGAAATGGTTTTGCGTAGTTTATGATACCGATAACCATGATTAAGAGGTTAAGCAGTCATCTGTTTATAACGAGTGTAAAAGTCAGTTACATGACTACACACTCTGGCAAATCGAATTAATTGCGAAATATAATCTCCATAAAATGCCGCACGAGGAACATCACCATTCAAGAAAGGAAATTTACAATATCAAAATCAAAATCGTCGCGTTTATCGTAAATTTTGCAGAACAAACCGGTCTAAAATAGATAGATTGAAATCCAGATAGTACTGGGCCTCCTAATCAGAAGAATTTGCTTTGTTTAACTGAAGTTATGTGGGGTAAAGTTGACTGATCAAATCATCGAAATAAATATTGTCAATATTAAACAAATCATCCAATATCTAGGAGTCGAGCTAAGGCGTCAATGATTTCAGATTAGTTTTCAAGGGAAAGGGACATCATGAAGTCCCTTTCATAAAAAAACAAGAACAGATCTGCACCAAGGGGTGTGCCATTCGGACCCATCGGGATTACCATAATTTCTTTAAATAACTAAGTACCAAAGCTGATGTAAATATTGTCAAGTAGAAAGTTGTGTGATTCCCACATTTTTCTTGCATGACCATATTGTATATTTTTATGCTCTTCAGTAGTGAAAGAACCAAAAAAAATTCTTACGTTTCATGCAAGATAGAGGAAATCGTCCCTATGAAATGTCCATTCAATTAAATTGCTAAGTTTTTTCTTATAAAAGCTCATGTGGGCTTGTATTTTAGTTGTTGAAAAAAAAAAACATAACTAGACAGTCTGGTTTCTGGTCAAGCCAATCGGAGTTTAATAAATTATTGTTGATTTTCTTTTGCTGCGCACTTCAGTGGGTTCTTGCTGTCGAGTCCTCACTGTTGCGTCATCTCTTCGGTTGTTTGATTTTTGTGTTCTCGGAGATGTTGCGCTGACGAGTTAGGAGGCCTTCATGCAACTGAACAAATTATTTGACTAAATCGCGACGGAAGTAAGGACGAGAATTGTGGCCACATAAAATCGATTTAAGCCCCCCCCGCCCCACGCCCACCAGTGGAATTCGTTTCTGCTGACCGTTCCAATGCGGTTCTTCTGTCGCGGTATCTTTTGAGTGTGTGTATCGCTTATATTATTTTGTTTTGGAAGCCAGTTGGCCATTTTATGGGAAAGTAACTTTCCTTTTCTGGTTTCCGCTATTGATGTTTCCATTAGGGTCTAGTTATTTCATGTCTACGTTTCTTTTCCTTTTGTGTCACTGATGGGAGCTGTGGGTTAATTGTATAGATTCCTAATAACTGCTTCCACTTCTATTTTGAAGCACGAAAATGTCTAGATTTCAATTCATTTAAAACAGGTCATTCTGCACATGATATTTATATACATCCAGTGGGGAAAAATCACTTTGATGTAAATTCTATAGCTAGGTTTAAAATTATTTAACGACATGAAACTGAATTAAAATGGATTAAATTATTACAGACACCTTTTCCTTTGGGCTTTAATAACAACATTTATCATGAGGGTAATATATCTACAATGCCCGCTTTTGATATTTTCTCGATTCTCGACTGTCGAAAGCGTAAACCTAGATCGCATAGCACCAGAAAAAATGACAATCAAACGTAAATTGCGTCCATTTAAAAGAAACAATACCAGACTTCTGTTGGTTTTCTTTTGCTCCAGCTATTCTGTTGTTTCTTGCTGTCGAGTCCTCACCGTTGTTTCATCTCTGTGGTTGTTTGATTATTGTGTTCACGGAGATGTTGCATTGATGAGTTAGGAGGCCTTCATGCGGACTGAACAAATTATTTGTCTCAATCGAAACGATAGTAAGGGCGAGGATTGTGGCCACTTAAAATCGATTTAAGCCCCCCAGTGGAATTCGTTTCCACTGACCGTTCCAAGGTGGTACTTCTGTCGCGGTTATTTTTGTTATGGTTTGTCTTTGGGTGTTTGTGTCGGTTATATTATTTTATATTGTATAGCCTTTTCGCCATTTTGTGGAAAAGTAACTGTCCTCTTGGTTTTCCGCTGTTGGTGTTTCCGTTGCGGTCTGTTGCTTCATGTTTGTGTTTCTTTCCCTTTGGTGTCTCTGATGGGAGTTGTTGGTTAATTGTATCGATTCCTGATCATTGCCTCTACTACTATTCAGTTACTGTCCATAATATTAATGAATCATAGACTCCACCCACTGCTTGCATTTCTAAATTCGTTGCCCATTTCTGTATCACGTATTCTGGACACAGAGGCGAATAACTTCTACGATAATTTTAATCAGTTATACGATGCTGCTCTTTTAACTAGAGGTTATGCCCAGCATGCTCTTCGTCCTTCCATCGATTCTAAAGTTAATCAAAAACGTCATTACATCCAAATATTCTTCATAATAAGGGTTTGGATTTTGAAGATTTACCTAATATCTGCCGGGATAGTTCAATGATTTCATCCATTCATGCTTATTTACAAAATACGGAAACACCCATAATTTGCTATAAATACAATAAACCGGTAGATCTATCATTAATAATTTAAATAAACTTGTTTTTGATCTTGATATTGATACTAACACCCCTGATACCTGTGATTGTAAAATTTCAGTGTATTGCCTTCTTACTGCTGGTCTTATTATAACTGGCAATTTATACATTATTCCTGATTCTAGGATACGAATTTTTATTTCTAAGTGTAGAGATGAAATCGCTGCTGCCTTGAATGAATTTGGTAATCGATGGCGTAAACGAGAGTATGTCGAGCATAATAATCTCAAAGAATGGAAAAATAGCATTCCGAAAACTAGTGAACAAACGCATTTCTTTCTACTCTCAAAATGCGAACATATTTCCTCCTAAACTTAAGACGTCTTAGCGTTACTTTAAAATAGGTATTCAAGAATCTTATAAGATGTTTGTTTTGGCCCCAGCAGACGAGGCCGCTACCAGTGTGGTCGTTGTTTGGTGGCTCCACTATATTAACACTCTTCAGAAAGAACTTGGGGGTACTTATGCCTATATACTGCAGCTTTTGCCTGTGGAGAGGGTTTAGCTGATGACAACATTTGCCATTCAGCCACCGAGTTTGCTGTTTTCCTACGGGTGGAAGGCCCATTACGGGAGGAACATACATGCCAAATATGAAGGCTCTATCTCAAATGGTTCAAAAGTTATGATAAAAATAAAAGAAAAGGCAATAAAAGAAAGATATAGAAGAGAAGTAGGTCATGAGTCAAGGTCAAGGTAACAGGTCAGATTTCTTTGCATGAGTGGGAAGACCTTGTCACAAGAAACCAACAAGTCAATTATGAAGGATCTATCTTAAATGGTTCAAAAGTCATAGCCCCAAAAAGCCAAAGGTCAAAGTCACAGATCAAATTGTTTTTTTTGCATGAGTGGGAAGACCCGGTCACAAGAAACCTAAGTTCCACACTTGAACGACCTATCTTAAATGGTTCAAAACTTTTGCCAACTAGAAATGCGTCCATAGGACACAGATGCCCCCGCCCGAAAATATGTCTATGTTAGTATTCATCCATAGAAAGTTATTGACAGTGTTTAAGTTTTGGACCCTTTTTATGCCATTTGACCTCTAAGTATGACCTTGGAGGTACGGATCTGGGTTTGCATGTGACACAATGTCTCATGATGGTTAACATTTCTTCAAAATAATTTCAAAATCCATCCAAAAATAAGTAAGATATTGGCTGCGTTTAAGTTTCGAACCCTTTTTTTGACCTTTGACCGCCAAGTATGACCTTGACCTTGAAGGTACGGACCTGGATTTTGCATGTGACACATCGACTCATGATGGTTAACATTTCTACAAAGTAATCTCAAAATCCATCCAGAAATAAGAAAGTTATTGACTGCGTTTAAGTTTCGGACCCTTTTTTTTACCTTTGACCTCCAAGTATGACCTTGACCTTGGAGGTACGGACCTTGGTTTTGCACGTGACACCTCGACTCATGATGGTTAACATTTCTCCAAAGTAATTTCAAAATCCATCCAGAAATAAGAAAGTTATTGACTGCGTTTAAGTTTCGGACCCTTTTTTTGACCTTTGACCTCTAAGTATGACCTTGACCTTGGAGGTAAGGACCTGGGTTTTGCATGTGACACGTCGTCTCATGATGGTTAACATTTCTGCCGAGTAATTTTAAAATCCATCAAGAAATAAGGAAGTTATTGACTGCGTTTAAGTTTCGGACGCACGGACGGACGGACGGACGGACGCACGGACGGACGGACGGACGCACGGACAGGGGCAACGCTATATGCCCTTTCCACCATTCTTCGAATGGCGGGGGCATAAAAAGGTCAAAGATCAATGTCGCAGGCCAACATTTTTGTAAATGTGTGAAGCCCTTGTCACAAGGAACGTATATGCCAAATATGAAGGGTCTATCTCAAATGGATCAAAAGTTTTGACAAAGATGTTCAAGGGCACAGGTCCAAGTTTTTATGGGTGCGGGGCAATGGTCAGAAGAAACATACATGTCAAGTATGAAAGCTCTACCTCAAATGGTTATAAAATTATCATAAAGTAAGTCACAGGACAAGGTCAGGGTCATAGGTAAACTGTTTGTATGCATGTGAAGCCCTTGTCACCAGGAAAATACATGCAAAATATAAAGGCTTTATGTCAAATTGTATAAAAGTTATGAATTAGTTGGTCAAAGGACAATGTCACAGGTAAAACCATTGTATGGATGGGAAGCCCTTGGCACAACGCACATAATGCCGAATATAAAGGATCTACGAGGACTGTTCAAATATGAATGCAAGTAGAACGTTTTCTCATGCACTAATGCGAAAATCACCTGGAAATAAATATCACAGCGTAGAAAAACATTTTACCTATACATTGATACCAAAACTGTTAAAATCCGTGCACTTTAGTTATGTATATCGTTTGATAAACACTGTCTACTCTTGTATACTAATACAAAACATGGTTGGAAGAAGGTCAGAGTACGCCGTTGAAATACGGTCCTATATTAAGAATCGTTGTATTCTTGGTGTACGTTGCAAAGACATTTTTGATGAAATATGTTCGGTTTATGGGCATAATGAAATGTCTTTTCCGACAGTTTTTCGTTGGTGTAAGAAATTCAGCTGTGGGGTAGGCTCAACAGAAAATGCACCACATGATCGTCGGCCGAAAAGAGCAACACCTGCCAAGATGGTTGCTAGAGTGAAAGAAATAGTTGCTACCGATGCACGATACACCACTAGGCAAATAGCTAGTAAGGTTGGCATCTCATTAGGAGCAGCTCATACAATTCTGAAACGGGATTTGAAAATGAGAAAGATCTGTGCTAGATGGATTCCCCATCTGTTGACAGACGAGCAGAAAAAGACACGCGTTCAGTGCGCCAAGAAGTTGCTTAAAAAGTTTCCAAATTACAATGCACGGTCTTTCGCTAATGTCGTCACAGGTGACGATACATGGGTTCACTTTTGCAAAACGAAAGATTCAGAACAAAATATGGGCAACAAATTTTTGCAAAAGACCATGCATTGCAAAGCGGACCATAAGCGTCACGAAGGTAATGTATGCCATATTTTTTTCAAATCAGGGCCCTGCTATTCAGGTTGCTGTAGGCAAATCTGTAAATGCGAAGTTTTACAAGACCAAAGTTCTTCGAAAATTGAAGAAATATTTCAAAGAACGAAGACCCGCAACTGGTTTGGCCAATGTCAGATTGCTAAATGATAATGCGTCATCGCATAAGGCGTTCATTGTGCAAGACTATCTGAAGTAGGAAAAGGTTGTTGAACTCCTTCACCCCCCGTATACCCCTGACCTTGCCCCGTGTGACTTTCTTTTTGTTCCCGCGGCTGAAAAATATCTTTCTGGTCAAAAATTTGTACAGCGCAAAACACCTCGGTTCTGCAATATTCCAGTGCCTTCATAGTAAACCTCGAAAAGACTATTAAAATGCATTCAATGATTGGATCAGAAGACTGAAAAATTGTATATCTGTTAAAAGGGAATATTTTGAGGGGACAAAATAAATTTTTCATCAAAATCTATAACGGAATCATTTTTTTGTGCTTAGTTGCATTCATATTTGAACAGCCCTCGTATCTCAAACTGTTCAAAAGTTATAATTAGATAGGTCACATGTCAAGGTCAAGGTGTCACAGGTCAAAATGGGCCTGAGTTGGATGCCCTTGTCACAAGGAACCTACATGCCAAATATGAAGGCTCTATCTCAAATGGTTGAGAAGTTATAACAAAGTAGGTCAACGGTCAAGGGCAGTGGTCAAATTCCTTGCATGGGGTTTGGGAGCCCTTGTCACAAGGAACATACTTGCCATATATGAAGGCTCTATCTAAAATTGTTTAAAAGTAATGACAAAGTAGGTCGCATGACAAGGTCAAGGTCACCGGTCATTTTTAGCTCGCCTTACGAAAGTAAGGGGGAGCTATTGCCATACCCCCGGGCGTCCGGCGTCAGCGTCAGCGTCAGCGTCGGCGTCAGCGTCGGCGTCCGCATTTGGTTAAAGTTTACCTGCAAGCTCTTATATGTGATGTTTTACAACTTTATTTTGAATATATAATTAATAATTATTAAAAAAATAATATTTAACATTATCATTGTACTTCATTTTACATGTTTTTTGGCTTAAATTGGACTTTTTGAGAGGTTAATATTTTCCTCTGTATAACCTCCCTTACTTCTCTTTGTTAAAGTTTACCTGCAAGCTGCGTGTGTTCAAATCCCGGGGGAGGAGCGTTTTTTTTTTTTTTTTTTTTTTTTTTTTTCTTTTTTCTTTTGAAAAATATAGCGGGGTCTGGGGCTCAAGGTCAAGGTCACTGTGGCTATTTTTAGAAAAACATTGTCATTGCTCTAGCGCCTTCATTTATTGATGGATTTTAATATAACTTCACCCAAATGTTGTGTATAATGATATCTCGAGTGACTTTGACTTTCAGGGTCCGGGGCTTACGGTCAAGGTCACTACTTTTAGGGTCACGGGGTCAAGGTCACTGTTTCTATTTTTAGAAAAAACATTGTCATCGTTCTTGCACCTTATTTATTGATGGATTTTAATATAACTTCATACAAATGTTGGGTATGATGATATCTCTAGCAAGTTGGACTTTCAGGTTCTGGGGCTGAAGGTCAAGGTCACTGTGGCTATTTTTAGAAAAACTTTGTGATCGCTCTAGTGCCTACATTTATGGATGGATTTTAATATAACTTAACAAAAATGTTGGCAATGATGATATCTTGAGAGACTTCGACTTTCAGGGTCTAGGGCTGAAGGTCAAGGTCACTGTGGCTATTTTTAGAAAAACTTTGTCATCGCTCTTGCGCCTTCATTTATTGATGGATTTTAATATACCTTGACACAAATGTTTGGTATGATGATATCTAGAGTGACTTTGAATTTCCGGGTCAGGGGCTGAAGGTCAAGGTCACTGTGGCTATTTTTTAGAAAAACTTGATCATTATTCTAGTGTCCAGATTTATTGATGGATTTTATGATAACTTCATACAAATGTTGGGTATGAAATTCAACTTTCAGGGTCTGGGGCTCAAAGTCAAGGTCACTGTGGCTAATTTTCGAAAAACTTTGTCATCACTCTTAAGTACCTACATTTATTGATGGATATAATGTAATTTTACACAAATGCTAGGCTAGGCTTTTTTTATTTTGTCTTGCTCGAGGGAATTTGTATCGTCTGTGATGCCTTGTTATTACTTGGTACTTAGTAGAATTTTTTTTTATCAAATATAGATTTCTTTTTCATTTTTTTTTTTTTTTTGCAGTGGAAAGGCTTGAAAACAGGATGATTAGGGATACATTTTGGTTCTCTTTCATTTGCTGCAGTCTATTGGGCTGTTTTACAGAAGAAATTTTTTTGATGACTTGCCCGCACCAATCTTAGGCCCCCAAAGGCGAGCTATGTTGTCTTCTGACAACTCTTGTTGTACAAATAGGAAGCCCTTGTTACAGGGAACCTACATATCAAATATGAATGTTCTATCTCAAATGCTTCAAAATTATAACACGGGTCAATGGTCAAGGTCATAGGTCAAACTTTGTGTATGGGTGGAAGAGCTTGTCACACGGAACACGCATGTCAAACATGAAGGCGCTATCTCAAACGCTTCAAAAGTTATGATAAAGTAGGTCACGTGTCATGGTCAAGGTCACAGGTCATTGTGTATATGTGTGGGAAGTCCTTATCATAAGGAACGTACATTCCAAATATGAAGGCTCTATCTCAAATGGTTCAAAAGTTATGATAAAAATAGAAGAGAAGGCAATAATAGGAAGATATAGAAGAGAAGTAGGTCACGAGTCAAGGTCAAGGTAACAGGTCAGATTTCTTTGCATGAGTGGGAAGACCTTGTCACAAGAAACCTACAAGTCAAATATGAAGGATCTATCTTAAATGGTTCAAAAGTCATGGCCAAAAAAGCCAAAGGTCAAAGTCACAGATCAAATTGTTTTTGCATGAGTGGGAAGACCCGGTCACAAGAAACCTAAATTCCACACTTGAACGACCTATCTTAAATGGTTCAAAAATTTTGCCAAAAAGGTCAAAGATCAATGTCACAGGCCAACATTTTTGTAAATGTGTGAAGCCCTTGTCACAAGGAACGTATATGCCAAATATGAAGGGTCTATCTCAAATGGATCAAAAGTTTTGACAAAGTTGTTCAAGGGCACAGGTCCAAGTTTGTATGGGTGCGGGGCAATGGCCAGAAGAAACATACATGTCAAATATGAAAGCTCTACCTCAAATGGTTATAAAATTATCATAAAGTAAGTCACAGGACAAGGTCAGGGTCATAGGTAAACTGTTTGTATGCATGTGAAGCCCTTGCCACCAGGAACATACATGCAAAATATAAAGGCTTTATGTCAAATTGTTTAAAAGATATGAATTAGTTGGTCAAAGGACAATGTCACAGGTAAAACCATTGTATGGATGGGAAGCCCTTGGCACAACGAACATAATGCCGAATCAAGGAACCAGTGCTTCAGCTGAAGTGCACGACCCGCCGGATGCTTTTAGCTTTATGAGTGTTACCATATATGGGTATGGCGGCCATTTTGGTCATGTGACCTGGACCTAAAACGGTTCCCGCAATAAATGCGCCTAATCGTAAGGAACATAAATATATCTTATACTTTAGTACTGTATTCTGAATCGTTTGCAGGATAAAATGCATTCTCACATTTTCCAATACAAAAGCATATGTGTTAAAGTTTGACCTAGGCACAAAGAAGGTCAAGGTCAACCCGGGGTCACCATTTTAGCAATTTATGATGGGCCTACGTCCCAGATGCCATTTGTCAAGTTTCGTGGAAATTTGCCCAGTGGTTCTGGAGAAGACTATTTTTGAAGGGTTTTTACCATATATGGCTTGGCGGCCATTTTGGTCATGTGACCTGGACCCCATGAGTAAATTTTGGTTTTCACCATCCCATAGAAGCTCCATATGAAATTTGACTTCAATCGGCCCAACGGTTTCAGAGGAGAAGCAGTTCGAAAATTTTCACATTTTTCGCCTCTGCGAGGCTATACTAAATGGAATGTAATATTTCGCAAGTTTATTGGTTAGATCTCATTGATATCTATCAGTATGTCAAAAATTATTTAAATATTCCAAGCGGTTAAGTCACTATCACCAATTTTCACAAGAAACCTAAGTTCCACACTTGAACGACCTATCTTAAATGGTTCAAAAATTCTGCCAAAAAGGTCAAAGATCAATGTCGGCCAACATTTTTGTAAATGTGTGAAGCCCTTGTCACAAGGAACGTATATGCCAAATATGAAGGGTCTATCTCAAATGGATCAAAAGTTTTGACAAAGTTGTTCACGGGCGCAGGTCCAAGTTTTTATGGGTGCGGGGCAACATACATGTCAAATATGAAAGCTCTACCTCAAATGGTTATAAAATTATCATAAAGTAAGTCACTGGTCAAGTTCAGGGTCATAGGTAAACTGTTTGTATGCATGTGAAGCCCTTGCCACCAGGAACATACATGCAAAATATAAAGGTTTTATGTCAAATGGTATAAACGTTATGAATTGGTTGGTCAAACGACAATGTCACAAGCAAAACATTGTATGGATGGGAAGCCCTTGGCACAACAAACATAATGCCGAATATAAAGGATCTTCGAGGACTGTTCAAATATGAATGCAAGTAGAACGTTTTCTCATGTACTAATGCGAAAATCACCTGGAAATAAATATCACAGCGTAGAAAAACATTTTACCTATAGATTGATACCAAAACTGTTAAAATCCGTGCACTTTTGTTATGTATATCGTTCGATAAACACTGTCTACTCTTGTATACTAATACAAAACATGGTTGGAAGAAGGTCAGAGTACGCCGTTGAAATACGGTCCTATATTAAGAATCGTTGTATTCTTGGTGTACGGTGCAAAGATATTTTTGATGAAATAGGTTCGGTTTATGGGCATAATGAAATGTCTTTTCCGACAGTTTTTCGTTGGTGTAAGAAATTCAGCTGTGGGCTAGGCTCAACAAAAGATGCACCACATGATCGTCGGCCGAAAAGAGCAACATCTGCCAAGATGGTTGCTAGAGTGAAAGAAATAGTTGCTACCGATGCACGATACACCATTAGGTGAATAGCTAGTATGGTTGGCATCTCATTAGGAGCAGTTCATACAATTCTGAAACGGGATTTGAAAATGAGAAAGATCTGTGCTAGATGGATTCCCCATCTGTTGACAGACGAGCAGAAAAAAGACACGCGTTCAGTGCGCCAAGACGTTGCTTAAAAAGTTTCCAAATTACAATGCACGGTCTTTCGCTAATGTCGTCCCAGGTGACGAGACATGGGTTCACTTTTTTGAGCCAAAACGAAAGATTCAGAACAAAATATGGGCAACAAATTTTTGCAAAAGACCATGCATTGCAAAGCGGACCATAAGCGTCAAGAAGGTAATGTATGCCATATTCTTTTCAAATCAGGGCCCTGCTATTCAGGTTGCTTTACCTAAAGGCAAATCTGTAAATGCGAAATTTTACAAGAATAAAGTTCTTCGAAAATTGAAGAAATATTTCAAAGAACGAAGACCCGCAACTGGTTTGGCCAAAGTAAGATTGCTACATGACAATGCGTCATCGCACAAGGCGTTCATTGTGCAAGACTATCTAAAGCAGGAAAAGGTTGTTGAACTCCTTCACCCCCCGTATTCCCCTGACCTTGCCCCGTGTGACTTTTTTTTTGTTCTCGCGGGTGAAAAAAATACCTTTCTGGTCGAAAATTTGTACAGCGCAAACACCTCGGTTCTGCAATATTCCAGTGCCTTCATAGTATACCTCGAAAAGACTACCAAAATGCGTTCAATGATTGGATCAGAAGACTGAAAGTTTGTATATCTGTAAAAAAAGGGAATATTTTGAGGGGACAAAATAAATTTTTCATCGAAATCTATCACGGAATCATTTTTATGTGCTTAGTTGCATTCATATTTGAACAGCCCTCGTATCTCAAACGGTTCAAAAGTTATAATTAGGTAGGTCACAGGTCAAGGTCAAGGTGTCACAGGTCAAATTGGGCCTGAGTTGGATGCCCTTGTCACAAGGAACCTACATGCCAAATATGAAGGCCCTATCTTAAATGGTTGAGAAGTTATAACAAAGTAGGTCAAAGGTCAAGGGCAGTGGTCAAATTCCTTGCATAGGGTTTGGGAGCCCTTGTCACAAGGAACATACTTGCCATATATACTACTCAAAGTTTGATAGGGATCACTTTTTATATTCCAAATTTTGCACTGTAAATTTAAAATGTCTCGACAGAATTTTTACTCGGTATATTGGTAAATATCTGAAACAGAAACTCATGTGCAGTTCAGTACTCATAAAAGTGCACACTTCTCACACTTCACAAATGAATTCATGCACCCCAAAAATCTTGCGTAGCACTGCTTTCCAACAGACCAATCAAACTTGTCAGTGTTCCTTTACCAAGCGTAAAATGGACTTCATTTGAGTTTGTGAAACACTAAAATGCCTAGAGGACAATTAAGAAACCGTCTCAGCCCCGAAGAAGTGAATCGTGGCGTCGGAATGTTGGAATCTGGCGTCTCTCAACGTCGTATTGCTGGGATTCTGAATGTGTCTCAGAGCGTGGTTTCCCGAATGTGGAGTCGGTATCTTACCCACGGAAATCCCTCACACAGACACGGCGGGGTCGAGAAAGGGCCACAACTCAACGTCGGGGCCGTTTCTTGTTGATTCAGTCTCGACGTCAACGGTTCCTGAACGCTACGCGTTTGCACAACGAGCTTAGGAACGGAACTGGAGTACGAATTTCTGCACAAACTGTCAGAAACGGTCTCCACGAGTTCGGACTTAATGCCATGAGGCCTGCTGTACGTGTTCCGTTGACGAGACAGCACGTGCTAGACCGTTTGGACTTTGCCAGAACTAACGTCAGGTGGACGGTTTATGGCTTGACGCCAGTACTGTTTACTGAGGAGTCCAGATTCTGTCTAAACTTCACTTATAAACGTCAATTGGTGTTGCGAATGTCTAAAGAGCGATTCGATGGCGTGGATGTGACAGAGCATGATCGCTATGGAAAGGGGTCAGTCATGGTTTTGGCTGGGATAAACGTGAACGGTAACATTGACTTGTATGTCGTTGAAAACGGAACGTTAATGGCAGTGAGGTACTGTAATGATATTCTTGATGAGTTTGTGAGACCATATGCAGATGCTTTCGGCCCGGACTTTATTCTAATGGACGATAATGCCCGTCCCAACCGTGCCGACGTCACTGATTCCTACCTGGAACGTGAGACAATCGTTCGTATGGACTGGCCTACTCGGTCACCGCACTTAAATCCGATTGAGCATGCGCAGGACATGCTTCAGCGTGCTGTGTCAGCCCGACCTGTGCATCCGAGGACTTTACAGGAGCTCAAAGATGCATGGTTGCTGAATGAAAGCTGATTCAACAAAACCGGATACAGACTCGGATTACGAGCATGCTCAGTAGATGTCTTACTGTAATTGATGCCCATGGACGCATTACACGTTATTAGGCACGTTTGTCTAAACAAATTTGGAAATTTGTACAAATAGGAAGCCCTTGTCACAGGGAACCTACATATCAAATATGAATGCTCTATCTCAAATGCTTCAAAATTATAACAAAGTAGGTCAATGGTCAAGGTCATAGGTCAAATTTTTTGTATGGGTGGAAGAGCTTGTCACACGAATTACGCATGGCAAACATGAAGGCTCTATCTCAAAAGCTTCAAAAATTATGATAAAGTAGGTCACGTGTCATGGTCAAGGTCACAGGTCATTGTTTATATGTGTGGGAAGTGCTTGTCATAAGGAACGTACATTCCAAATATGAAGAATCTATTTCAAACTGTTCAAAAATTACGACAAAATAACCTTCTAATCTACTTATTGATTCAACATGACCGACATTCGAACTTGATCCAGATATTGCCAAGATTATCATTCAGAGCATGATGTACGATAATTTGACCAAAAATTGTGGCCTCTGGAATATTTACAAGGGTTTTCTTTGAATTGACCTACTGGGCTACTTTTTGACCCGACATGACCCATATTCGAACTTGAAAGAGATATTTTCAAGATTTCTAATGCATTTATTCGTGTGTTGTGTTAAAACCTGTACTATTTTGCACAAAGTGGCTAGCGCTGTGAGCTGCGTAAATCCGAATGCCAGCAAATGAAAAGCGATGTTACATAATGACGTCGGGTTTCCGACAGTATGTCGCAGAATATACTGTCTCAAATGTTGACGCTATCCAATCAGACGTCGCGTGACATACGCAAGTGCATTAGAATTATTATTATATTTGCCACCTCTTTGGGGAAAGTGCTGTCAACTCGACTTGACGCATGCGATTTTGTCAAGATCTGTTTGTCCGTATTTCCTTTTTATGTTTGGGTTTTGATTCATCAAGTTACAAAAGTATCTTTAGTTGATTTTTATATTGTATTGGAATTGTGGGAGAGGATTGAAAATACGTTAACCCCGGTGTTTAAGTCCCTAAGGTTGTTTCTCGGCAATAAGTCTTTTGCAATAAATTATGCGTTTATTAGAGTTGTATGCTAACGCATGTCCTTATTGTCCGCCTCTGTGTGTATCTTTATTTCACAAATCCGTTTTCTTCCTTTGTTTTGTAGCTTTTTCAGATCTAACCAACATTTTCTCCAATTCGGTAAAAGCCAGCAGACCATCTGTGGCCACGTGAGCTTGGTTGTAGTTGTATGAGCTTCATCCACTTTGGACTTCCTGTCAACACATTTCCCACAATAAGTTCGATAAAATCCGTTTAATTGGTTTTTAATTCCCGTCACTTATATTTTGCCTTTTCTGGATGAACGAACGTAAAAGCTTGTCTTTATCAAGTGTTTTACACTTAAACACTCTGCGCCGTGCTGTAGAAAACACAAGGTAAGACGGTCGCCATACTCCCACAACGTTCAAACAGGTAGTACGGATCGCTGTAAAATCCAACATTAAACATTTGAAGTCCCTTCAGACTTGTAGTTTAATGAATACAATTGATTTGACTAGATCCAGAAATAAATTCATGGCATGTCTTCAGACATCAACTTGCATACACGTGGTAATTAATCTAATTATTCTGCGCAAGTGGTAATTAATTTCGCTACGTTCTGTTGTTTTGCAAAACATATGATAAAAGCTATGACTTTCATATTAAGATAGAACAATATTCTTCCTGGATGGGGATGTTACTCGTGCGGCAGCCTACGGTGTTAATAAATCACAATCAACCGGTTCGACAGTCTCTAGTTATGCCACTGACTACAACAGTCGTAATTTCTGCTAAATGTCTTAATCGGGGTAACACTTTACACTAACCGTTCTGTAATATTATTGAGATAATTGGACTTATCGGGCCCATCGGAATCTAACTGTTGGTTTTCGTTTGCTCCAGAGTTTCAGTAGTTTCTTGCTGTCGAGTCCTCGTCGTTCTTTCATCACTGTGGTTGTTTGATTTTTGTGTTCACGGAGATGTTGCACTGATGTGTTAGGAGGCCTTGATGTGGACTGAACAAACTATTTCTCTTAATCGCGACGGAAGTAAGGGTGAGGATTGTGGCCACGTAAAATGGATTTAAGCCCCCCCCCCCCCCCCCCCACGCCACCCCCCATCCCCCACAAGTGGAATTCGTTTCCGCTGACAGTTCCGATGCAGTTCTTCTGTTGCGGTTTATTTTTGTTAGTGTTTGTCTTTGGGTGTTTGTGTCGCTGATGCTGTTTTTATTTTAGAAGCTATTGGCCATTTTGTGGGAAAGTAACTGTCCTTTTGGCTTTCCGCTGTTGGTGTTTCTGTTGGGATCTGTTGTTTCATGTTTGTTTCATTCCCTTTGATGTCTCTGATAGGAGCTTTGGGTAAATTGTATTGATTCCTAATCATTGCCGCCACTTCTACATTGACATGAGTCAAAATTCTAACTTTCTTCTCACGCTTGTTAAAATCTAGACCACACACTGCAATTAATTAGGTCTGCATATTTCTTTGATAATTGTAAGAGTTCCTACAGTTTGATTCTGAGCTTCATGATGTATACTTGTAAATAAGTATTGAATCCACATAAATATAAATAACATAACATGGTGGCAGCGGTAGCTTAATTATGAACTATAAAAGGACATTCAATTTTGGCAAATTCTGCAATACAAATGGCAAGTTTTCAGTTTTCAAAAAAATTGACTTTGCTACACCGCAATGATGGGGAAAATGGTTCTAGAGTTTCAGAAAAGCAAGAGGAAATTCAAGTGAACACCTTAATCTATTGTAAATGAAGTGAAGCAGATGACATTTTGAACGCCACAGAACAAAGAAAGTAGTATGAAACTATGTCAAAAAGGTTAAAGGATTATTTGATTCGAAAACGGAATGTTATATTTGAGAGGGTGCAGTTCAACCAGCGAGTTCAGTTTGAAGGGGAAAATATGGACTTCTTCGTGACAAGTTGGTATAAACTGCCCATCACGTCAACACGTCCGTGAAATGAACACCCCTTTAAACCCCACTTTATATAAGGAAAACTGGGGTTTACGGGAGTATACATTATTTTCCTTGTTTCTGCTCCAAGACATAGGTTGTGGGTACTCGTTAGAACCGCCTCAATTAGGCGGTTCTAACCAGCACCCACAACCTATATTTTTAGTATATATAAGAAAAATATCATTGATTTTCATCAGAAAAGTAGCCATTTTGGAGATGTGAAAAATACACTATGTCGCACGGGTGTGTTATCGTAACGCCGAGTACTGTTATTCGGTGAACTACATGACGAAATGATTATGAACAGGCTAGTCGTCGGACTGCGGGATCAAAAGGTCCCAGAAAAGCTCCAACTTGACGCGGCGTAAAGCTAGCAAACGCCCTTGCACAAGCAAGGCAGCATGAAGCAGTAAAAGTGCAACAACCTGGTGTCTGTGGATAAAAAAGTTGAATTTTCTTCTTTTAGACGCTGTGCTAGGAACAAAATGCACAGCTTGAAACAAAAACGGAAAACTAAACCAAAATATTCTGTGAACAGAGACAGTCCAGTGCTGAAAAACACTAGCCAACAAAAATGTAAACGTTTTGGCGGTAACTTTCATCCAAGGGACAAATGTCCAGCAAATGACTCTAAATGCCACAAGTGCAAGGGCAAAGGGAATTGGGCAAGAGCTGGCTTGTCGAAGTCAGCAGTAAATGAGATATTATGATGTCTATGATGAGTTTCTTGGCTCGGTAGAAGGTCAAGATCGACTGATGGCCCAGAGAAGAGCCTCGATTCATTGGATGCGAAGCCATGGTCAAAGTTGACATCAGGTTTAGTAATAAATTATTAACCGCTAAACTTCTTAATCATGGGTATCGGTTTCATAAACTACGTAAAGCCTTTTCTAAGTTTTATAGACGTCCTTCTGATTTGGTTTCAAAATTCAATGTTGGACTTAAAACACTTCTGCAACTAGGCCTATCGGAACCCGAATTCTATGGTGACTTAGTATATAAATTTAGAAAAATACATGCCTGTAATGACTTTAGTACCCAATTTCGTAAAATCGTTCGTCGATATATAAAGATTGGGTACAACATAAATGTTATAAAAAAGACTGCATGCATGGTGGTTAACCAATCACGGTTGGCAACTTTGCTTCCCTCTTTGATTGCAAACCGGTGGGTCGGACTTAGGATTATATGACGGTTCCAGCGTAAAAACATATATGGAATTTTATTTTAGTATTCTTTATGTTGGTTGGCGCCTGATGCTCCGTCTTTGGTCGGAATTCTTTCCACTGACCGTTCCAAGGCGGTTCTTCTGTTGCGGTTTATTTATGTCGTTATTTGTTACTTACTGTGTGTATCACTTGTGTCTTTTTGTTTTGGATGGCCATTTTGTGAGAAAGTAACTGTCCTTATGGCCTTCCTTTGTTTAGGTTTCCATTATGGTCTGGTGGCTTCATGTTTGTGTTTCTTTACCTTTGGTGTCTTTGATGGGTGGAGTACATTAATTGTATCCATTCCTGATCTTTGTTTTACTTCTACTTTTCTTACGATAGACAGTGGTGCCGACGTCACAGTCATTTCAGACTAGGAATTCGAATGGTTTCCAGAGATTACGCTTTTGAAGTCTAGTAAGATTCTGTATGGGCCTGGAAAATCAAAATTGAATGTGCTCAGAAAGTTTCAGTGCACTTTCGAAACAAAACGTTGTTTCAGGGTTCGGGATATATACGTGGTTAAGGGATTGTAAATACCACTTTATGGGCGGATTGCGATCGAATCACTTAGGAAAACTGACGAGGTAAACCTTGTTCTTTCGTCTGTACATGCGTAAGAAATGTACAAAGATAAATTTCCGAACTTTATAAGGGTTTAGGCAAAACAAACTGGGAATACACTATCAAACTTAAAAGCGGCGCGCAACTCTATTCCCCCAATCTGCTTAGCAGAGTGATGACAGAAGTGAAAGAAGAGCTGCAAAGAATGCAAGATATGGGAGTAATTTCAAGAGTAAACCAGCCTACCGAGTGGTGCTCTGGTATGGTCGCATTACCAAAAGCAAACAGTGACAATGTTCGAATCTATGTCGACTTGATCAAACTTAATGAAAGCGTGATGCGGGAAAATTATTCCCCCCCCCCCGCTGTAGATTTATCACTTCCCAATCTGGCAGGTGGGCGCTACTTTAATAGAATTGATGCAAACAGTGGGTATTGGCAAATAAATCATAAAAAAGAAACAATGGCTCTAACTACATTCATTACACATTGGGGATGAATTTGATTTGTAGTCGTATAACCATTAGAATTTCTAGAACCAGTGATTTTAATCAGAAAAAAATGCCTCAGCTCCTTGAAGGCATCCCCGGGTGGTATGTCAAATGCACGATTGCCTATTTGCGAGAGAAACACTTGGCAAACATGATGAAAGGTTATTTGAAGTGCTCAAAAGGCTTGAATTAGACGGAATCACATTGAATGTGAGTAAATGTGTTTTTGCCCAGCGATCATTAACCCTGGTGGGCGTTTGATTGATTAAAATGGTGTAAGGCCATGTCCTCACAAAGTTCGTGCTATAGCAGAGATGACCACTCCGCGTAATGTCTCGGACACACGGAGATTTCTAGGCATGATCAATCAATTGGCTAAATTCTCGCAAAATATCGCAGAAAAAAGCCAAACCTTTGCGTGACTTGCTGAAAATGCAGAATGCATGGTCATGGGGACCACCGCAAGAGTCTGCTTCAAATGACATTAAGCAGGAAATTAGCCCTAGCTCCGTTCTCGCTCATTATGAACCTAATAAGGAAATATTGTTTTCGGCAGACATTTCTTCATATTGATTAGGAAGTTTGATTCGCCAGAAGCACGGGAACACAAGAATACACGTTGCTATAGCGTCACGTTAAATCAGCGAGGCTGAAGGCAGGTACGCTCAGGTAGAAAAAGAAGCGTTGGCTATAACTTTCGCAAATTTGCAAATTATTTGATAGGGACCAAAGGAGCAGTCTCTATAAGGCTGTTTTCATGGCCACAGCCGATTTCCTTTAAACTTTGTGGATTCAAATTGGTACATATTGACTGTCTAATGGTGAATTTTTAGACTCTTTGGTCCACTGGTTTTTGATGTATACACTATTAAAGTGGGTGGGGTAATGTCACTCCATCAAGGGTATACCAACAAAAATGCTATTATTTTTGTTCAAAGTGCATGACTGGAGGCGATGTTTGCCGTATGCTTACTACCCTTTTAGGCATAACAGCCGGTGATAACAGTCTTATAAATATCAAACAAGAGAAGAGTTTATACGCGCTTGTAAGTTATACCCAAATATTAGTAATTTTTATTCCCCAACTTTACGAAAAACCACAACACCTTTACAGTTTTCAACTTATTTCAAAGATCTTTCATAAATATAATGTTGATGTAATAGTCATTCTAGGTATATGTCAGAATTATTGTTAGTTCATAAAACTTAAAAAGTTACCTGCCCCTGAAATTGGATTTTACCCATTTTTTTTAAATCAGAGTGCATTTATCCGTTTGTAGTACTCACAACTTCATTTAGAAGTAAATAAACCGATTCCATGCAAATATAATTATGCCTCCGCCTATTTGAAGAATAGCGCAAGGGCATTAAGTTTTACCCCTGTCCGTCCGTTCGTTCTTTCGGCCGTCCCGACATCGTGTCCGGGCCATAACTCCTAAACTGTATGGAATATATTCATGAAACTTCACATGTGCATTCATCACACTGCGACGATGTGTCATGAACAAGGAAGACAACTCCTGCTTGTTTAGTTTTTGAATTATCTGCCCTTGACTAACATCCATATATAGTCAAATGGTATGTCGTGTCTGGGCCATAACTCCTAAACCGTATGGAGTATGTTCATTAAGCTTCACAGGTGCATTCATCACACTTAGACGATGTGTCATGAACAAGAAAGACAACTCTTGCATTTTTGGTTTTTGAATTATCTGCCCTTGACTTAGTACCATATAGTAAACCGTGTCCGGGCCATAACTCCTAAATCATATGGAATATATTCATGAAACTTCACAGGTGCATTCATCACACTGAGACGATGTGTCATGAATAAGGAAGACAACTCTTGCATTTTTGGTTTTTGAATTATCTGCCCTTGACTTAGTACCATATAGTAAACCGTGTCCGGGTCATAACTCCTAAACCGTATGGAATATAATCATGAAACTTCACAGGTGTATCCGTCATACTTGGACGATGTGACATGGACAAGAAAGACAACTCCTGCTTGTTTAGTTTCTGAATTATCTGCCCTTGACTTACATCCATATATAGTCAAATGGTATGTCGTTTCCGGGCCATAAGTCCTAAAACGTATGGAATATATTCATGAAACTTCACAGGTGCATTCATCACACTTAGACGATGTGTCATGAACAAGGAAGAGAACTCTTGCATTTTTGGTTTTTGAATTATCTGCCCTTGACTTAGTACCATATAGTAAACCGTGTCCGGGCCATAACTCCTAAACCGTATGGAATATATTCATGAAACTTCACAGGTGCATTCATCACACTGAGACGATGTGTCATGAACAAGGAAGACAACTCTTGCATTTTTGGATTATCTGCCCTTGATGCATATATTTTATGATTGATTTGAAGTACATTTGTAATATTTTTATGAATGGCATTTGGCGGGGGCATCCGTGTCCTATGGACACTTTTTCTAGTTAAATAGATGTGGACAAAGAAGTCATTTGATTTAATAGTGCATGCTAGCAAGCACATGAGCACAACATCGCACGGTACGAGCACCACTTCTTCACCAACAGTACCATCCAGTGATTGGGTTCAGTCCTTGTGGTCTAAACACATTGCAAAATGAGCAAACAATTTTTACATAGTCGCCAACATATGGTATTTTACTATTGGATATTTTGTTGCTAAGGCCTTCCACTTTGTAAATCTCCCATTAGCTGATTCTACAACCTATCTCACTTTGTACGTAGCCTTGAATCATTCGCCTCTTCAGTCGTATATTGCTTCTGAGATTTGGTTAGGAAGTGAAGCATGAGAATTGATTTCATAACCCTTTAGTATTTCTCTAACATCCCTGAAGCCGCAGTCTTCAACGAGTACATCATCTTCTTCAAACCAGTCAGTATTATTTTCTGCATTATTCTTTAACATGTGTTCGGTAGTCTTAGCATCTGTGTTTTATCCCATCTGCAGGATACGGTCCCATCACAGTCAAAATATAACCATCAGTGGGCACAAGAATAATAGTTTTCAGAAAAAGCATCCTTACAAAACTGCCAGATGATTCCGTAGAGAAAACTTGAGAATTTCCCAGAGATGACTGAGGATGAACTCAGTGATTTGACAATGGGTATTTACAAGCTGAAACAAGCCAAATCCTACACAGATGAACATTTTGACGACAATGGATCATATGAGATAATGGCAAACAAAAGAGAAGATGGTGTTCTCAAAGCACAGATACGTTCTCGCCACACGTCTAATAAAACATATAACATGTGGGTTGAATATACAGAAGGACTGAACCCAATCACTGGATGGTATTGTGGGTGCATCAGTGGAGCTCGTACCGTGGGATGTTGCGCACATGTGGCTTCTGTTCTCTGGTATTTGGGATATTACCGGAACAAAACAGAAAAAAAGTGAAGCAAAACCAAGCCGGAACATATTGATTTTGTTTATGATGCTGCTGTTGACACATGGAGTACATCTAGCGATTCAGAGGAAGATCAGTAAATAAACAAATTCTTAAACATGTCCTGAGACCATACGGGCTTATATATAAGCACAGTATCAGTCTAAAATGAGGTTCCACAACATGAGCAAAGCCTGCTTTGGTGGTCAAAAATGTTTGACAGTTGACAAATGTTCCATTTGCACCTTGAAATTAAGAGTTCATAAATAACCCCCAAAAAAGGAAATACTAGCATGCACTATTAAATCAAATGACTTCCTTGTCCAGATCTATTTAATAATATTTGCATGGAATCGGTTTATTCACTATCAAATGAAGTTGTGAGTACTACAAACGGATAAATGCACTCCGATTTAAAACAATGGGAAAAATCCAATTTCAGGGGCAGGTAACTCTTTAAGTTTTATGAACTAACAATAATTCTGACATATACCTAGAATGACTATTACATCAACATTATATTTATGAAAGATCTTTGAAATAAGTTGAAAACTGTAAAGGTGTTGTGGTTTTTCGTAAAGTTGGGGAATAAAAATTACTAATATTTGGGTATAACTTACAAGCGCGTATAAACTCTTCTCTTGTTTGATATTTATAAGACTGTTATCACCGGCTGTTATGCCTAAAAGGGTAGTAAGCATACGGCAAACATCGCCTCCAGTCACGCACTTTGAACAAAAATAATAGCATTTTTGTTGGTATACCCTTGATGGGGTGATATTACCCCACCCACTTTAATAGTGTATACAGCAAAAACCAGTGGACCAAAGAGTCTAAAAATTCACCATTAGACAGTCAATATGTACCAATTTGAATCCACAAAGTTTAAAGGAAATCGGTTGTGGCCATGAAAACAGCCTTATAGAGACTGCTCCTTTCACTTTGGAACTGACCATAAACCCTTGGCACCCCTTCTCAGCACAAAGGATCTGTCTGATATTCCTCCAAGAATAAAGCGATTTAGATTGCGTTTGATGCGATTTCATTTCACAACTTTGCACACGGCTGGCAAAACCTTATTTTCAGCTGACGCACTCTGAGGAATCGCATTCATATTTATATTTAAATACACAAGCATTTGCTGATTCAGTAATTGACGGCTAGCCAACATTACCTTGAATTAGATCTCTCTAATTCTCAATAAAACCTTTATACTGGAACCGTCATAGAATCTGAGGCCTGACCCACAGGCGTGCAATTAAAGAGGGAAGCAAAGTTGTCAACCGTGATTGGGTTAACTTCCATGCATGCAGTCTGTCGTATAACATTTATGTTGTACCCAATCTTTTTATATCGAAGAATGACTTTACGAAATTGGGTGCTGAAGTCATTGCGGTTATAAATTTTTCTGAATTTGTATACTAAGTCACCATTAAATTCGGGTTCCGTTAGACCTTGTTGCAGAAGAGATTTAAGTCCAATGTTGAATTTTGAAATTAAATCAGAATGACGTCTATAAAATTTGAAAAGGCTTTGCGTAGTTTACGGTACCAATAACCCTGATTAAGAAGTTTGGCCGTTAAGAATTTATTACGAGTGTTGAAGTCAGTTACATGACTATGCACTCTGGCAAATCGAATTAATTGCGAAATATAAACGCAATATGATGGCGCACGAGGAACATCACCATCCAAAAAAAAGAAAAATTTACAATCTCAAAATCAAAATCATCGCGTTTATCATAAATTTTGCACGAAACAAACCCATCTATAATAGATAGATGTAAATCCAAAAACGGGGCATCGGTATCAGAAGCATTTGCTTTGTTTAACTGAAGTTCTGGGGGGGGGGGGTACATTTGAATGATCAAACCATCGAAATAGGTATTATCAATATTTAATAAATCATCCAAGTATCTAGAAATGGAGCTAAATGCTTCAATGATTTCAGACTCGTTTTCAGCCGAAAGGGACATCATGAAGTCTCTCTCATCATAACAAAACAAAAACAAATCAGCCACGAATGGTGCGCTATTAGTACCCATCGGAATACCCACAACTTGTCTAAGTAACTTAGTACCAAATCTTATGTAAATATTGTCAAGTATAAAGGTGAGAGCTTCACACACTTTCTGACAAGACCATAAAGTATAATTTTTATGCTCTTCAGAAGTGAAAAAGCATTTCTTACATAACATGCAAGATAGAGGGAGTCTCCCCTATGAAATGTCCATTCAATTAAATCATTAAGTTTTCTTTTATAAGATTATGAGGAAGTGTAGTGTAAAGGGTAGAAAAATCATAAGTAGACAGACTTGAAGCACGAAACTTCCTGGATTTCAATTTATTTAAAACTTCAATAGAACTTTTTGTAGTCCAAAAAAGATTTCTACCCGATCTTTCGAAGACTTTGTCGCAATATTTTATCACATTTTTTTGATGGCAGTCAAACATGAAGTTAATAATTTGGACAGTTCAGTGGTTGTACAAGAGCTTGAAGAAGTTTAGGTAACCAATATAACGTAGGAAGCTTGTCTTGGCCTTCTTTACCACAGACAGCAAACTTGGTGGCTGAATGACAAATGTGGTCATCAACTAAAGCCCTCTCTACAGCTAAAGGCTGAAGTTCATAGGCCTTGGTATCACCAAGTTCTTGCTGAAGAGTATTAACATAGTGAAGCCGTCAAACAACGACCACATTGTTAGCGGCCTTATCACCTGGAGCCAAAACAAACTTCCTATGAAATTCTTGAATACCTAGTTTAAGATGACGTAAAGACGTAAACTCCACTTAGCAATGGATTTAGTCCTGCAGAGCTATTGATGGGCCGTAAATTAAGATCAAATTTACCGGTTCAATCTAAATTGCTTAATTCAAAAAGGCCTAGCATGAAAAAACTTGGCCCACGCGAAAAGAAGATGAGACAAAAATAAAAGTTCTATCATGACAAACGCCATCGAGCTCATCTTTTCAGCCGACTTTTCAAGACGATTAAGTATGGTTGAAAGACCAAAAGAAAACTGGCATTGTACAAAATAAGAATGAATTTCCGCCTTCGTATCATGTATAGACAGATCAAGGCACCATACGGCGCACCATAGACGTTTTCTCGCGGCTTTGGCAAAATAACAGTGATTCAAAGAATAAATGCCATCCCCAGGAGCTTGTAGATACCACCCACGAATCACATGAACTAATAAACAGTGAGATTAAGGCGTAACTATACCAAATTTAGTGACACAGAGGCCTTTCTGATATCTAATCTTCATCAGTGTGTCTAAACCCCAAAGTTTCGAAACCGAAACGGAAGGTGGCCAAGACGCGGCAAACACAGCACATCCCCCTCCGAGCACACATCGACCGACGTAGCTCATGAGACAGGTCAGCTGGAGGCATCCGGCAAGAGACGCCTACCCTGGGACGTATAGGCGTCCCCACCGAGCCAACATAAGTAAACATGGCCCACACGCTAGGAAGTCCCGAGCATCAGGAAGGAGAAGTCCAAAGTAGCGAGACTTGCAAAATTTTAAATATAACAAAACGTGGCATTCAAATCCGCTAAGATACATGTTTCATCTGACAAGCCAGTCTAAGTTTTAGACTGAGAAAAAACAATAACAACCATGGCAACTCTGAATGTCAGAAAAAATAGAGAACAAAATCAGGTAGATGTGTTATACCCATTGATAGCCTGACATTTTAATGGGCTAGAACAGCTGCACCAATTCAACAGCATACATACATTATCTTGTGAAGTGAACTAAAACTATGGTGTGGAAAAATCTCAATTAACTGGAAACTTTACTTGCTTATTAAGCAAAAAGTGGGGGGTTGTATTAGTATTGAAAAAACGTCTCCCTGACCAACATCATAGTGTAGATTATATTTTCTTGTCCTTTGTGATCATTGATTCCATTGTGGAATTTTGAAAATATCTGAGGGTCACTGATGAGGCCTGATTGGCCGAAACTAGCTAGTCTGGCCCAGAAAACATATACACTCCATATTTTCAGTTCTGTGGTGTATTCCTTGCTTCCAAGGGATAACCCTTTTATAGAACATATTGTATTAGTATTGAAATAATTGGACTTGACATGAGTCAAGATTCTGACTTTCTCACACGCTTGACACAATCTAGACCACACACTGCAGCTAATTAGGTCTGCATGTCTCTTTGTTCTATGACGGCTCCAACCTAAAGGCTTATTGAAAATTAGAGAGATAATGTCGGTTGGTGCCTGATGCTCTGTCTCTGGTCGGGCTCATCGGAGTCTAACTGTTGGTTTTCTTTTGCTCCAGCATTTCAGTGGTTTCTTGCTGTCGAGTCCTCACCGTTGTCTCACCTCTGTGGTTCTTTGATTTTTGTGTTCACGGAGATGTTCAACTGATGAGTTAGGAGGCCTTCATGCGGACTGAACAAATTATTTGTCTAAATCGCGACGGAAGTAAGGGCGAGGATTGTGGCCACGTAAAATCGATTTAAGCCCCCCCCCCCCATAGTGGAAATCTTCCACTGACCGTTCCAAGGCGGCTCTTCTGTGGCGATTTATTTGTGTTGTTGTTTGTTACTTACTGTGTGTATCACTTGTGTCTTTTGGTTTTGGATGACCATATGGCCATTTTGTGGGAAAGTAACTGTCCTTATGGCCTTCCTTTGTTTAGGTTTCCATTATGGTCTGGTCGCTTAATGTTTGTATTTCTTTCCCTTTGGTGTCTTTTATGGGTGGAGTAAGTTAATTGTATCAATTCCTGATCTTTGTTTTACTTTTACGTTGTAAGAATTCCCTTAGTTTGTTTCTGAGCTTCATGTTGTATACTTGTAAGTATAGTTTGTTATTGAACCCACATAAAGATAACTGACATAACACGTTTCAAGGCGGTTCTTCTGTTGCGATTTATTTTTGTTATAGTTCGTCTTTGAATGTGTGTATCGCTTATATTGTTTTGTTTTGGATAGCTAATTGGCCATTTTTGTGGGCAAGTAACTGTCCTTTCGCCTTTCCGCTATTGATGTGTCCATAAGGGTCTAGTTATTTCATGTTTGTGTTTCTTTCCCATCGGTGTCTCTGATGCGAGGAGTTGGTTAACTGTATCGATTCCTGATCACCGCGATCACTTGTATTTTTATCAGAGTCAAAGACTTCGCACACGCTTTGCTTAGTTTTACAGACGTCACGCCACGTAAAATGAATTTAAGTGGCGACGTAAAATCGATTTAAGCCTTGCGATTCTAATGCGGTTATTCTGTTGTGGTTTGTGATAGTTATTCTTTCCATGTTTGTATTGCTAGTATCTTTTTATTTTGGATAGTTGTGTAGCCATTTCGCGGGAACGTAACTGCCGTTTGAGCTTTCAGCTCGTGACGTTTTCTTTATGATGAAGTTGTTTTATGTTGGTGTTTTCTCCTCTGGTGTCTTGAGTGGGAGATACGAGGAAATTGTAGCGATTCCTGGTCATTGACTTTGCTTTTATTTTGTCAGTTCGAGTCAGTTTAAAAATTCAATGTTGGTCTAAAATCTCTTCTTCAACAAGGTCTATAGGAACATGAATTTTCCGGCGACTGTCCTTATGGCATTCCTTTGTTTAGGTTTCCATTAATGTCTGGACGCTTAATGTTTGTGTTTCTTTCCCTTTGGTGTCTTTGATGGGTGTAGTAAGTTAATTGTATCGATTCCTGATCTTTGTTTTACTTCTACTTTGCATACCAGGGCTGTTTTGTTTGTGCCGTGTGGCGGCTGTAAAAGGTCTCCCCGTACATACATTTAATGCTCTTATTTTCCAAATCTTCAGGGATAGCTCTTGCAATTGCTTTTCACTGTTCCATCAATTAGATGCATGTTGAAGGTCATTATTAAACCGATGTCCGTTCCTCGTTGTATAACAACTGCTTGTTTGACATCCCTGGACTTTAAGTAGACTAAGATGTTTTGTGGGCTTTTGTTGTACCTTTCGTCTATTCGAAGGAATTATCTTCAGTAATTTTATATGCTGTTTTATTTAATGGCCGGTATGAAGATTGCTTTAGTTTTGACGATATCATAACCTTATTAACCCACATGAGTATCACAAATACATTTAAATATCAATATCACCCCTTAGGTTACACTCTGCTTCTTCTGTACGGATTCCCAATTCTATTAAGATTTTTAATACTATGTTGCCTTCGGTATTGGTTAGACCCTTAAATTTGTCTTCTGTAACTTCAGTTAATCTCAATGGAGCAGGCAATACCAATGTTTTTGGGAGTAGTCTTCGTATAAGACTATCTCCTCTAAAATCGCCCATTCTTCGAAAATATACTAATCCGTGGAAAAGAAGTGGAATGTACCCTAGTATTTCTAAGTGCAATGCCAAGAGGTGCAGATGTTGTTCGCATGTAAGCACTGCGTCTACCGTTACTTCATCTGTAAACGGTAGACGCTTCTCTGTAGTTAACATTTCTGATTTGACATGACAGTCTACAGATTTAATTTATCTAATTACATGACGTGCTGCAAACTGTAATATGCAGTACGTCGGTCAAACTAACCGCATGCTTAAAACTAGATTGAACGGGCATTATCGTAGAATGAGTAAGCCTAAGAAAACTGACACTTTCTTGTACCGTCACTTTCGACGTACAGGTCATTCTGTAAATAACATTGTTATACAACCAGTGGAAAAACTTTATTACGATGCAAATTTTACATCTAGATTCAAAATTATCAAAAGACATGAGGCTGAACTGAAATGGATTAAATCTTTACAGACCCCCTTTCCACTGGGATTTAATGACAACATTTATCATGAGGGTAATATTTCCAGAATGCCACACTTTGATATTTCCTCGCTCCTGGAATGTCGAAAACGCAGAACTAGATCTCACGGCACCAGGAAAAATGGTAACTTTAAACGTAAATTACGTGCGTTTAAACGAAACAATACTAGACTGAAGTGACTGTCAATTATATTATTAAATCATGGACGCCACTCTATGTTTTCTTTTTTAAGTTCATTACCCGTTTCTGTTTTACGTCTTCTGGACACCGAGGCAAATAAATGCTACGATAGTTCTAGTCAGTTATATGATGCGGCTCTCTTAACTAGAGGCTATACTCAGAATACTCTCCGTCCTTACATTGATTCTGAAATTAATCATAAACGCCAATTCTTCAAAATATCCTTCATTAATAAGGGTATGGATTTTATAGATTTGCCCAGTATCTTCCGTGAGAGCTCGGTGCTTTCTTCCATTCCTGCTTATTTTCAAAATACTGAAACACCTATAATTTGCTATAAATATAACAAACCTGTTAGATCTATCATTTTTAATTTCAATAAACTTGTTTCAGATCTTGATATTGATACTAATACTCCTGATTCATGTGATTGTAAAAACTCAGTGTATTGCTATCCTGCTGCTGGTCATGTAATTACTGGCAATTTGCAAGTTATTCCTGATTCTAGGATAAGGAATATAATTTCTAAAGGACCGAAATATCGGTTTCCTTCTAAAATTGATTTCAGTAAATGGCGAGATGGATTCGCTGCTTCCTTGAATGAACTCGGTATTCGATGGTGTAAGCTAGAGTATGTTGAGCATAAAGCCCTTAAGGTGTGGAAACTTAGCATTTTAAAACTAGTGAATAAACATATTTCTTTCTATTCTCAAAATACTAACTTATTACCTCCTAAGCTAAGACGTCTTTACGTCATCTTAAACTAGGTATTCAAGAATTTCATAAGGAGTTGTTTTGGCCCCTGCAGACAAAGCCGCTAACAACGTCGTCTTTGTGTGACGGCTCCACTATGTTAACACGCTTAAGCAGGTGCTTGGTGGTACTAACGGCTATGAACTTCAGCCTTTAGCTGAAGAGAAAGTTATAGTAGAAAAACATATTTGTCATTCAGCCACCAAGTTTGCTGTGTATGTTACCGAAGGCCAAGACAAGCTTCCTACGCTATACTGGTTACAAAACTTCATAAAAGACCTTACAAAGCACGGTTTTTTGCAAATTCTAGCTCTTGCACTACCACTGAACTTTCTATATTATTAACTTCCTGTCTTACTGCTATTAAAACGCATGTGATTAAATATTGTGATACAGTCTTTGAAAAATCAGGAAGAAATCTGTTTTGGTCTATAAAAGAATCGAATGAGGTTTAAATAAATTGAAATCCAGATATTTTCATGCTTCAAGTCTGTCTACTTACGATTTTTCCAATCTTTACACTACACTTCCTCATAATCTTATAAAAGAAACGCTTAATGATTTAATTGAATGGGCTTTTCACAGAGAAGATTCTCTCTATCTTGCATGTAATGTCAGAAATGCATTTTTCACTTCTAAAGAGCATAAGAATTATACACTTTGGTCATGTCAGAAAGTGTGTGATGCCCTCACCCTTCTACTTGACAATATTTATATTAGATTCGGTACTAAGTTATTTAGACAAATTATGGGGATTCCGATTGGTACGAATTGCGCACCTCTTGTGGCTGATCTATTTTTGAAGTGTTATGACAGAGATTTTGTCTTCTGTAACTTCAGTTAATCTCAAAGGAGCAGGCAATACCAATGTTTTTGGGAGTAGTCTTCGTATAAGACTATCTCCTCTCAAATCGCCCATCCTTCGAAAATATACTAATCCGTGGAAAAGAAGTGGAATGTATCCCAGTATTTCTAAGTGCAATGCCAAGAGGTGCAGATGTTGTTCGCATTTAAGCACTGCGTCTACCGTTACTTCATCTGTAAACGGTAGACGCTTCTCTGTAGTTAACATGTCTGATTTGACATGACAGTCTACAGATTTAATTTATCTAATTACTTGACGTGCTACAAACTGTAATATGCAGTACGTCGGTCAAACTAACCGCATGCTTAAAACTAGATTGAACGGGCATTATCGTAGAATGAGTAAGCCTAAGAAAACTGACACTTTCTTTTGCCGTCACTTTCGACGTACAGGTCATTCTGTAAATAACATTGTTATACAACCAGTGGAAAAACTTTATTACGATGCAAATTCTACATCTAGATTCAAAATAATCAAAAGACATTAAGCTGAACTGAAATGGATTAAATTTTTACAGACCCCTTTTCCACTGGGATTTAATGACAACATTTATCATGAGGGTAATATTTCCAGAATGCCTGACTTTGATATTTTCTCACTCCGGGAATGTCGAAAACGCAGAACTAGATCTCACGGCACCAGGAAAAATGGTAACTTTAAACGTAAAACACGTGCGTTTAAACGAAACAATACTAGACTGAAGTGACTGTCAATTATATTATTAAATCATGGACGCCACTCTATGCTTTCATTTTTAAGTTCATTACCCGTTTCTGTTTTACGTCTTCTGGACACCGAGGCGAATAAATTCTACGATAGTTCTCATCAGTTATATGATGCGGCTCTCTTAACTAGAGGCTATACTCAGCATACTCTCCGTCCTTACATTGATTCTGAAATTAATCATAAACGCAATTTCTTCAAAATATCCTTCATTAATAAGGGTATGGATTTTATAGATTTGCCCAGTATCTTCCGTGAGAGATCGGTGCTTTCTTTCATTCCTGCTTATTTTCAAAATACTGAAACACCTATAATTTGCTATAAATATAACAAACCTGTTAGATCTATCATTTTTAATTTCAATAAACTTGTTTCAGATCTTGATATTGATACTAATACTCCTGATTCATGTGATTGTAAATACTCAAAGTATTGCTATCCTGCTGCTGGTCATGTAATTACTGGCAATTTGAAAATTATTCCTGATTCTAGGATAAGGAATATAATTTCTAAAGGACCGAAATATCGGTTTCCTTCTAAAATTGATTTCAGTAAATGTAGAGATGAAATCGCTGCTTCCTTGAATGAATTCGGTAATCGATGGTGTAAGCGAGAGTATGTTGAGCATAAAGCCCTTAAGGACTGGAAACTTAGCATTTTAAAACTAGTGAATAAACGCATTTCTTTCTATTCTCAAAATACTAACTTATTACCTCCTAAGCCCAAGACGTCTTTACGTCATCTTAAACTAGGTATTCAAGAATTTCATAAGAAGTTTGTTTTGGCCCCTGCAGACAAGGCCGCTAACAACGTCGTCGTTGTGTGACGGCTCCACTATGTTAACACGCTTAAGCAGGAGCTTGGTGGTACTAAGGCCTATGAACTTCAGCCTTTAGCTGAAGAGAGAGCTATAGTAGATAAACATGTTTGTCTTTCAGCCACCAAGTTTGCTGTGTGTGTTAACGAAGGCCAAGACAAGCTTCTTACGCTATACTGGTTACCAAAATTTCATAAAAACCTTACAAAGCACGGTTTATTGCAAATTCTAGCTCTTGCACTACCACTGAACTTACTAAATTATTAACTTCCTGTCTTACTGCTATTAAAACGCATGTAATTAAATTTTGTGATAAAGTCTTCGAAAGATCAGGAAGAAATCTGTTTTGGTCTATAAAAAATTCGAATGAGGTTTTAAATAAATTGAAATCTAGACATGTTCGTGCTTCTAGTCTGTCTACCTACGATTTTTCCACTCTTTACACTACACTTCCTCATAATCTTATAAAAGAAAAGCTTAATGATTTAATTGAATGGGCTTTTCACAGAGAAGATTCTCTCTATCTTGCATGTAATGTCAGAAATGCATTTTTCACTTCTAAAGAGCATAAGAATTATACACTTTGGTCATGTCAGAAACTGTGTGATGCCCTCACCTTTCTACTTGACAATATTTATATTAGATTCGGTACTAAGTTCTTTAGACAAATTGTGGGTATTCCGATGGGTACTAATTGCGCACCTCTTGTGGCTGATCTGTTCTTGTATTGTTATGAAAGAGACTTCATTTTGTCGCTTTCCATTGATAACCAATCTGAAATTATTGAAGCTTTTAGCTCTACTTCTAGATATTTTGATGATTTATTAAATATTGATAATACCTATTTTGATGGTTTGATCAGTCAGATTTACCCCCTAGAACTTCAGTTAAATAAAGCAAATTCTTCTGATACCGAGGCCCCGTTTTTGGATTTACATCTATCTATTGTAGATGGATTTGTTTCGTGCAAAATTTATGATAAACGCGATGACTTTGATTTTGAGATTGTAAATTTTCCTTTTTTGGATGGTGATGTTCCTCGTGCGCCATCCTATGGCGTTTATATTTCGCAATTAATTCGATTTGCTAGAGTGTGTAGTCATGTAACTGACTTCAACACTCGTAATAAATTATTAACGGCTAAACTCCTTAATCAGGGTTATCGGTACCATAAACTACGCAAAGCCTTTTCAAAATTTTATAGACGCCATTCTGATTATATTTCAAAATTCAATATTGGACTTAAATCTCTTCTGCAACAAGGTCTATCGGAACCCGAATTTTATGGTGTCTAAGCATATAATTTCAGAAAAATATATAACCGCAATGACTTCAGCACCCAATTTCGTAAAATCATTCTTCGATATAAAAAGATTGGGTACAACATGGATATTATACGACAGACTGCATGCATGGTAGTTAACCCAATCACGGTTGGCAACTTTGCTTCCCTCTTTAATTGTACGCCGGTGGGTCAGGCCTCAGATTCTATGACGGCTCCAACGTAAAGGCTTATTGAAAATTAGAGAGATAATGTCGGTTGGTGCCTGATGCTCTGTCTCTGGTCGGGCTCATCGGAGTCTAACTGTTGGTTTTCTTTTGCTCCAGCATTTCAGTGGTTTCTTGCTGTCGAGTCCTCACCGTTGTCTCACCTCTGTGGTTCTTTGATTTTTGTGTTCACGGAGATGTTCAACTGATGAGTTAGGAGGCCTTCATGCGGACTGAACAAATTATTTGTCTAAATCGCGACGGAAGTAAGGGCGAGGATTGTGGCCACGTAAAATCGATTTAAGCCCCCCAGTGGAAACATTCCACTGACAGGTCCAAGGCGGCTCTTCTGTGGCGATTTATTTATGTTGTTGTTTGTTACTTACTGTGTGTATCACTTGTGTCTTTTGGTTTTGGATGGCCATATGGCCATTTTGTGGGAAAGTAACTGTCCTTATGGCCTTCCTTTGTTTAGGTTTCCATTATGGTCTGATCCCTTAATGTTTGTATTTCTTTCCCTTTGGTGTCTTTTGTGGGTGGAGTAAGTTAATTGTATCAATTCCTGATCTTTGTTTTACTTCTACTTTGCATATCAGGGCTGTTTTGTTTGTGCCGTGTGGCGGCTGTAAAAGGTCTCCCCGTACATGCATTTAATGCTCTTATTTTTCCAATCCTCAGGGATTGCTTATACAATTGCTTTTCACTGTTCCATCAATTGACATCCTTTAGATACCTGTTGAAGGTCATTAATAAACCGATGTTCGTTCCTCGTTGTATAACAACTGCTTGTTTGACATCCCTGTACTTTAAGTAGACTAGGATGTTTTGTGGGCTTTTGTTGTACCTTCCTTCCTTTCGAAGGAATCTTCTTCAGTAATTTTATATGCTGTTTTATTTATTTATTTAATAACCGGTATGAACATCGCTTTAGTTTTGACGGTATCACAACCTTATTATCCAAAATGAGTATGACAATTACATTTAAAATATCAATATCACCCCTTAGGTTACACTCTGCTTCTTCTGTACGGATTCCCCATTCTATTAAGAACTTTAATACTATGTTGCCTTCGGTATTGGTTAGACCCTTAAATTTGTCTTCTGTAACTTCAGTTAATCTCAAAGGAGCAGGCAATACCAATGTTTTTGGGAGTAGTCTTCGTATAAGACTATCTCCTCTCAAATCGCCCATCCTTCGAAAATATACTAATCCGTGGAAAAGAAGTGGAATGTATCCCAGTATTTCTAAGTGCAATGCCAAGAGGTGCAGATGTTGTTCGCATTTAAGCACTGCGTCTACCGTTACTTCATCTGTAAACGGTAGACGCTTCTCTGTAGTTAACATGTCTGATTTGACATGACAGTCTACAGATTTAATTTATCTAATTACTTGACGTGCTACAAACTGTAATATGCAGTACGTCGGTCAAACTAACCGCATGCTTAAAACTAGATTGAACGAGCATTATCGTAGAATCAGTAAGCCTAAGAAAACTGACACTTTCTTGTACCGTCACTTTCGATGTACAGGTCATTCTGTAAATAACATTGTTATACAACCAGTGGAAAAACATTATTACGATGCAAATTCTACATCTAGAGTCAAAATAATCAAAAGACATGAAGCTGAACTGAAATGGATTAAATTTTTACAGACCCCTTTTCCACTGGGATTTAATGACAACATTTATCATGAGGGTAATATTTCCAGAATGCCGGACTTTGATATTTTCTCACTCCTGGAATGTCGAAAACGCAGAACTAGATCTCGCGGCACCAGGAAAAATGGTAACTTTAAACGTAAAACACGTGCGTTTAAACGAAACAATACTAGACTGAAGTGACTGTCAATTATATTATTAAATCATGGACGCCACTCTATGCTTTCATTTTTAAGTTCATCACCAGTTTCTGTTTTACGTCTTCTGGACACCGAGGCGAATAAATTCTACGATAGTTCTCATCAGTTATATGATGCGGCTCTCTTAACTAGAGGCTATACTCAGCATACTCTCCGTCCTTACATTGATTCTGAAATTAATCATAAACGCAATTTCTTCAAAATATCCTTCATTAATAAGGGTATGGATTTTATAGATTTGCCCAGTATCTTCCGTGAGAGATCGGTGCTTTCTTCCCTTCCTGCTTATTTTCAAAATACTGAAACACCTATGATTTGCTATAAATATAACAAACCTGTTAGATCTATCATTTTTAATTTCAATAAACTTGTTTCAGATCTTGATATTGATACTAATACTCCTGATTCATGTGATTGTAAATACTCAAAGTATTGCTATCCTGCTGCTGGTCATGTAATTACTGGCAATTTGAAAATTATTCCTGATTCTAGGATAAGGAATATAATTTCTAAAGGACCGAAATATCGGTTTCCTTCTAAAATTGATTTCAGTAAATTTAGAGATGAAATCGCTGCTTCCTTGAATGAATTCGGTAATCGATGGTGTAAGCGAGAGTATGTTGAGCATAAAGCCCTTAAGGACTGGAAACTTAGCATTTTAAAACTAGTGAATAAACGCATTTCCTTCTATTCTCAAAATACTAACTTATTACCTCCTAAGCCCAAGACGTCTTTACGTCATCTTAAACTAGGTATTCAAGAATTTCATAAGAAGTTTGTTTTGGCCCCTGCAGACAAGGCCGCTAACAACGTCGTCGTTGTGTGACGGCTCCACTATGTTAACACGCTTAAGCAGGAGCTTGGTGGTACTGAGGCCTATGAACTTCAGCCTTTAGCTGAAGAGAGAGGTATAGTAGATAAACATGTTTGTCTTTCAGCCACCAAGTTTGCTGTGTGTGTTAACGAAGGCCAAGACAAGCTTCCTACGCTATACTGGTTACCAAAACTTCATAAAAAACCTTACAAAGCACGGTTTATTGCAAATTCTAGCTCTTGCACTACCACTGAACTTTCTAAATTATTAACTTCCTGTCTTACTACTATTAAAACGCATGTAATTAAATATTGTGATAAAGTCTTTGAAAGATCAGGAAGAAATCTGTTTTGGTCTATAAAAAATTCGAATGAGGTTTTAAATAAATTGAAACCTAGACATTTTCGTGCTTCTAGTCTGTCTACCTACGATTTTTCCACTCTTTACACTACACTTCTTCATAATCTTATAAAAGAAAAGCTTGATGATTTAATTGAATGGGCTTTTCACAGAGAAGATTCTCTCTATCTTGCATGTAATGTCAGAAATGCATTTTTCACTTCTAAAGAGCATAAGAATTATACACTTTGGTCATGTCAGAAAGTGTGTGATGCCCTCACCTTTCTACTTGACAATATTTATATTAGATTCGGTACTAAGTTATTTAGACAAATTGTAGGTATTCCGATGGGCACTAATTGCGCACCTCTTATGGCTGATCTGTTCTTGTATTGTTATGAAAGAGACTTCATTTTGTCGCTTTCCATTCATAACCAATCTGAAATTATTGAAGCTTTTAGCTCTACTTCTAGATATTTAGATGATTTATTAAATATTGATAATACCTATTTTGATGGTTTGATCAGTCAGATTTACCCCCTAGAACTTCAGTTAAATAAAGCAAATTCTTCTGATACCGAGGCCCCGTTTTTGGATTTACATCTATCTATTGTAGATGGATTTGTTTCGTGCAAAATTTATGATAAACGCGATGACTTTGATTTTGAGATTGTAAATTTTCCTTTTTTGGATGGTGATGTTCCTCGTGCGCCATCCTATGGCGTTTATATTTCGCAATTAATTCGATTTGCTAGAGTGTGTAGTCATGTAACTGACTTCAACACTCGTAATAAATTATTAACGGCTAAACTCCTTAATCAGGGTTATCGGTACCATAAACTACGCAAAGCCTTTTCAAAATTTTATAGACGCCATTCTGATTTAATTTCAAAATTCAATATTGGACTTAAATCTCTTCTGCAACAAGGTCTATCGGAACTCGAATTTTATGGTGACTTAGCATTTAAATTCAGAAAAATATATAACCGCAATGACTTCAGCACCCAATTTCGTAAAATCATTCTTCGATATAAAAAGATTGGGTACAACATGGATATTATACGACAGACTGCATGCATGGTAGTTAACCCAATCACAGTTGGCAACTTTGCTTCCCTCTTTAATTGTACGCCGGTGGGTCAGGCCTCAGATTCTATGACGGCTCCAACGTAAAGGCTTATTGGAAATTAGAGAGATAATGTCGGTTGGTGGCTGATGCTCTGTCTCTGGTCGGGCTCATCGGAGTCTAACTGTTGGTTTTCTTTTGCTCCAGCATTTCAGTGGTTTCTTGCTGTCGAGTCCTCACCGTTGTCTCACCTCTGTGGTTCTTTGATTTTTGTGTTCACGGAGATGTTGCACTGATGAGTTAGGAGGCCTTCATGCGGACTGAACAAATTATTTGTCTAAATCGCGACGGAAGTAAGGGCGAGGATTGTGGCCACGTAAAATCGATTTAAGCCCCCCAGTGGAAACATTCCACTGACCGTTCCAAGGCGGCTCTTCTGTGGCGATTTATTTATGTTGTTGTTTGTTACTTACTGTGTGTATCACTTGTGTCTTTTGGTTTTGGATGGCCATATGGCCATTTTGTGGGAAAGTAACTGTCCTTATGGCCTTCCTTTGTTTAGGTTTACATTATGGTCTGGTCGCTTAATGTTTGTATTTCTTTCCCTTTGGTGTCTTTTGTGGGTGGAGTAAGTTAATTGTATCAATTCCTGATCTTTGTTTTACTTCTACTTTTCATGTTGTCGCTTTCCATTGATAACCAATCTGAAATTATTGAAGCTTTTAGCTCCACTTCTAGATATTAAGATGATTTAATAAATATTAATAATACCTATTTCGATGGTTTGATCAGTCAGATTTACCCCCCAGAACTTCAGTTAAATAAAGCAAATTCTTCTGATACCGAGGCCCCGTTTTTGGATTTACATCTATCTATTGTAGATGAGTTTTTTTTCGTGTAAAATTTATGATAAACGCGATGACTTTGATTTTGAGATAGTAAATTTTCCTTTTTTTGGATGGTGATGTTCCTCGTGCGCCATCCTATGGCGTTTATATTTCGCAATTTATTCGATTTGCTAGTGTGTGTAGTCATGTAACTGATTTCAACACTCGTAATATATTATTAACGGCTAAACTTCTTAATCGGGGTTATTGGTACCATTAACTACACAAAGCCTTTTCAAAATTTTATAGACGCCATTCTGATTTTATTTCAAAATTCAACATTGGACTAATATCTCTTCTGCAACAAGGTCTATCAGAACCCGACTTTTATGGCGACTAAGTATATAAATGCAGAAAAATATATAACCGCAAAGACTTTAGCACCCAATTTCGTAAAATCATTCTTCGATATAAAAAGATTGGGTACAACATGGATATTATACGACAGACTGCATGCATGGTAGTTAACCCAATCACGGTTGGCAACTTTGCTTCCCTCTTTAATTGCACGCCGGTGGGTCAGACCTCAGATTCTATGACGGTTCCAACGTAAAGGCTTATTGAGAATTAGAGAGATCTAATTCAAGGTTATGTTGGTTGGTGCCTGATGCTCCGTCTCTGGTCGGGCCCATCGGAGTCTAACTGTTGGTTTTCTTTTGCTCCAGCATTTCAGTGGTTTCTTGCTGTCGAGTCCTCACCGTTGTCTCACCTCTGTGGTTCTTTGATTATTTGTGTTCACGGAGATGTTGCACTGATGAGTTAGGAGGCCTTCATGCGGACTGAACAAATTATTTGTCTAAATCGCGACGGAAGTAAGGGCGAGGATCGTGGCCACGTAAAATCGATTTAAGCCCCCCCCCCCCCCCCCCCCCGTGGAATTCTTTCCACTGACCGTTCAAAGGCGGTTCTTCTGTGGCGATTTATTTATGTTGTTATTTGTTACTTACTGTGTGTATCACTTGTGTCTTTTTATTTTGGATGGCCATATGGCCATTTTGTGGGAAAGTAACTGTCCTTAAGGCCTTCCTTTGTTTAGGTTTCCATTATGGTCTGGTCGCTTAATGTTTGTGTTTCTTTCCCTTTTGTGTTTTTGATGGGTGGAGTAAGTTAATTGTATCGATTCCTGATCTTGTTTTACTTCTACTTAGTATATAATTAAAAAAAAAAACGATTTCGGTACCTAATTTTGAACAATCATTGTTCGGTATAGAAACATTCGGTACAACATAAATGTTATACGGCATACTGCCTGTATGAGAGTCAACCCGACCAATGTTGATAACTTTGCTTCTCCATTAAGTAGCATGCCGTCGGGTTGGGCGTCACGTTCTGTGATGGGTCCGTTCTGAAGACTTACTTTTCAAGTAATGTCGGTTGGTGCCTGATGCTCCGTCTATGGGTGGGCCTGTCGTAGTCGAATTCTTTGTTTTCCCTAGATTAATATTCTATACTGTCGAGATGTTTCATCCCTGTATTCGTTTGGTTTTAATATTCTCGGAGATGTTGCACTGGCGAAATAGAAACCCTTCACGCATAACAATAATCGTCAAAAGCACACAGAGCCCCCAGTAAATGTTTCCTACGGACCGTTCCAAGAGGATGCTTCTGTTGTCGTTTATTATTTTGTTTTTAAACACAGTTGACCACAAAAGTTTAAACAACAGCAAGGTGATACTACGAGTTCCGGTATTTTTGCCAAAGTGTCTATCTTCTAATATCTACATGTATATTCTAATTCTGGGTCGGTAAAATGTGACCATATCACAGCAAATTCCTGGACAGAAACCAATACTAAGCAATGTGTATATAATGTCTTGCTGAAGGACATAACACATTTCTGGGTTGGACTCGTACCAAAGAACCTCAAGCACGAGTAAAGATTTTACCACTGCCACAATGCACCCAAACAAACCATTTCTAGTTTCATTCGAAGAGCTGTGAAAGGTTGACTGCTTACGCACATAAGCCGCTGAAAACGTTGAGAGAAATATTGCCACCTTGTTTCGGATGACGTTATGTTTTACATATATTTCATAAGAGCAATTATCAATCCACTTGGCAAATATTAGCTTTGAAACATTTTACATGTACCTGTATATGACGCCATAACGCAATGTGCAGGTTTGTTTTTATTTTAAGTTTGCATTTTATCCACATTGGATATAACCCCAGACTTAATAGAAATGCCAAAACTGGACTTAGCTTATATTTAAGACACAAAAACCAAGGGTTTAGAAGGGCAGCCAGGATTTCAGATTATTACCCGAGACGCAAATCAAGCTTGCGCCGAAACTGTCACTTAAAATTAAATCACCTGTATGTTGACTGTTAAAACAAAACAGCGTATAATGACGTTAAATGTTCTAGAGATTTTGATAAAGAAGAAAGTGCCTATTGTACGGAGCGTTAGTTAGACAGATTTTATTAGGTCTTTATTATACATGTAATGGGTATGAAATGGTTCGCTTACAGACAAGACACGGTTCCAGGGAATGCCGCATTTCAGTAAATATGATCTAGAAAGGGTTATCCTTTGGAAGCAAGGAATGCACCACAGAACTGTAAAATATAGTGTATATGCTTTATAGTAAGACGGATTCTGTCCCATTCCAACTGAAATAAAGGGATAGAAAATTTGTTTGCAATGGTACAGACTATATCTATTTCGATGGGATAATCAGTCAAATGTATCCCGAACATCCAGAACTTATGTTAAATTAAGAAAATTTTTCTAATACCGAGCCACCGTTTTTGGATTTGCATCTATCTATTGTAGGTGAGTTTGTTTCCTGCAAACTTTATGATAAACGCGATGATTTTGATTATGAGATTTTAAAATTTTCCTTTCTTGGATGGTGCTGTTCCTCGTGTGCATACTATGGCGTGAATAACGCAATGAATTCGATTTACTAGTGTGTCTAGTCATGTAACTGCTTCAACATTCGTAATAAAGTGTTAACTGCTAAATGTGTTAATCACAAAATGGTCGTTAGTCAGGGTTATCGGCATCATTAACTGCGCAAAGCCTTTTCTAAAATTAATAGATGCCATTCGGATTTAAATTCAAAATTCAATGTTGGACTTAAATCTCTTCTGCAACAAGGTCTATCGGAGCCTGAATTTTATGGTGACTTAGTAAATAAATTCAGAAAAAATATATACTCGCAATGATTTTAGTACGGTGACACCTAACTTCGTAAAATCATTCTTCGATATAAAAAAGAATGGGTACATTGTCAACCTAAATGTTGTACTACAGACTGTATGCATGGTAGCTAACCAAATCACGCTTGCCTCTTTAATTGCACACCTGTGGGTCAGACCTCATATTCTATTAAGATTCCAGCATAAAGGCTTACTAATGTAATGTTACTCTGTCTCTGGTCGGGCCGGTCGGAGTCTAACTGTTGGTTTTCTTTTGGTCAAGCATTTCAGTGGTTTGTTGCTGTCGAGTCCTAACCATTGTTTTATCCCTGTGGTTATTTGATTTTTGTGTTCGCTGAGATGTTGCTCTGTTGAGTAAGAAGCTATTTTCAATTATTTGCAGTATTGTTTGGTTCTAAAGGATCTTACCATTCAGAACTTATTCATGAGGACTGAACAAATTATTCGTCTAAATCGCGACGGAATTAATGGCGAATATTTCGGCCGCGTGAAATCAATTTAAGCCGCGCAGTGAAATTCTTTTCACTGACCGTTCAAAAATAGAAGGGGAGGAAATGATCAGAAATTGATACAAACAACGCACAGCTCCCACCTAAGATAGCATAGGGAAAGAAACACAAACTTGAAATAACAGACCTAATGGAAACATCATTAGCGGAAAGCCGAAAGGACAATTACTTGCCCACAAAATGGCCAATAGGCTATCCAAAATAAAATAATATAAGCGACACAAACACCTAAAGACAAACCATAACAAAAATAAACCGCGCCAAAAAAAACATCTTGGAACGGTCAGCAGAAGCAAATACCACCGGGGGGGGGGGGGGGCTTAATTCGATTTTCAGTGGCCACAATCCTCGCCCTTACTTCCGTCGCGATTTAGACAAATAATTTGTTCAGTCCGCATGAAGGCCTCCTAACTCATCAGCAGTCTGATGTGACATCTCCGTGTACACAAACAATCAAACAACCACAGAGATGAAACAACGATGAGGACTCGACAGCAAGAAACCACTGAAATCCTGGAGCAAAAGAAAACCAACAGTTAGACTCCGATGGACCCGACCAGAGACAGAGCATCAGGCACCAACCTACCTCATCTTGAATGAGATCTCTCTAATTCTCAATTAAATCTTTACGCTGGAACCGTCATAGAATCAGGGGCCTGACCCATCGGCGTGCAATTAAAGAGGGAACAAAGTTGTCAACCGTGATTGGGTTAACTACCATGTATGCCGTCTGTCGTATAACATTTATGTTGTACCCAATCTTTTTATATCGAAGAATGTTTTTACGAAATTGGGTGCTGAAGTCATTGCGGTTATATATTTTTATACACTAAGTCACCATTAAATTCGGGTTCCGATAGACCGTGTTGCAGATAAGGTTTAAGTCGAATATTGAATTTTGAAATTAATTCAGAATGACGTCTATAAAATTTTGAAAAGGTTTGCGTAGCTTATGGTACCGAGTGTTCTAGTCATTCACATGACTACACACTCTGGCAAATCGAGTTAATTGCCAAATATAAACGCCATATCATGGCGCACGAGGAACACCACCATCCAAAAAAAAAAAAAAAAAAAAAAACACAATTTACAATCTCAAAATCAAAATCATGGCGTTTATCATAAATTTTGCACGAAACAAACCCATCTACAATAGATAGATGTAAATTCAAAAACGGGGCATCGGTATCAGAAGAATTTGCTTTATTTTACTGAAGTTCTGATGGGTATATGTGACTGATCAAACCATCTAAATAGGTATTGTCAACATTTAATAAATCATTCAAATATCTAGAAGTGGAGCTAAAAGCTTCAATGATTTCAGACTGGTTTTCAGCAGAAAGGGACATCATGAAGTCTCTCTCATAACAAAACAAAAAACAAATGTGGTGCGCTATTAGTACCCATCGGAATACCCACAACGTGTCTAAATAACGTATTTCCAAATCTTATGTACATATTGTCAAGAAGAAAGGTGAGAGCTTCACACACTTTCTGACATGACACTGAAGTATAATTTTTATGCTCTTCAGAAGTGAAAAAAGCATTTCTTACATTACATGCAAGAGAGAGGGTGTCTTCCCTATGAAATGTCCATTCAATTAAACCATGTTTTTCTTTTTTAAGATTATAAGAAAGTGTAGTGTAAAGGGTGAAAAAAAACAACATGCATTTCGTCATATCCTTCAAACTTTGTGTACGAAATTGAAATGCTTGAAATGGACCAATATACATGTAGGCATAGGCAGATTTCGCGGAGAATCACTTATAACGCCTTCAACTCTACTAATTTCCTTTCTCCGATTTTCGCGGAGAAATTGCGCGGCGTTTCGCGGAGAAATTCACCACTTGGAAACGCGAAATGTTTTTCTTCTCGGAGAAATTTCTCGCTTGTTCTTCGATAAAAAAGCCTATAACCGCGGAGAAAAAAAGGTTTTTACCGCCGGCTGGTCTGTATATTTGATAATCAAGAATTCGTGTCTGGTACGCAAAAAATACTCTTCTCACTCTGTTCATCTTACCCTTGATACCACACGTTACCTGCACTTCTATTTGCACGGTTTGTTGACAAAGAACGACAGACAAAACTACAATTATTAAAAAGTAGATTTTATTGCATTTAAGCACTGTAGATATACACTGGCCAATATAGATTACTTTTGCTATCTTTTCATTTTCGATATTACTCGAGTCCTATGTTTTACCTTATTTTCATGGAGCACTGCTTACAGCATGTATGATTACGCCATATAAAAATCGAAAAAAAAAAAAAAACAATCATACGAGAGCAGACCCCGAGGCTATACTATATTTTTCATGGACAACTCAGCTGAACATGAAATTCGTAATGATCATAACTTTTTAAAATACAAACAAATTAGGTAATTTATCTGCTTACGTCAGCACAATATCCCATTTATCCTGCTAGCAAATTTAAATGGCATCGTATGTTGGCATTTTAAAATTTATGAGCAGTGTAAATTTCATGCATGAGAGAGTTGAGCATGAAAAATGTCTTATAACCTTCTGACCTGATCGGGTTCTACGAAAGATAATGAATAAGTTCTCTTTGTAAGTAAAAAGAATCTTCCATCGCTTTCCTAGTGTTGCTTGTTGCTAAACGGCACATTGTCTTTTAACTTTTTATTGGTAAGTGTTAACACTGAGTTAGACATTAGCTGAAGTTACAGTTAAACAGGTTTTATATTTGATCAACGATCGGACGAAGGTAGAAACGAGTTGATATAGCCGTTAAAAACGAGTATAATGACTATCGAAAAAGTGTGGCACATCTATCGGCGAGAAAGTCCAAATAGTGCGTACAGCAGCACAATCACAACCGAGCTCCGGTGCTTGTTTCCCGATGCGTTTTAGTTTCTGAATGTCTGCATTGCAATATCGAAAAAAAAGTCACCCTGTTATTAAAGGAAAACTGTTGGCCGTTAATGTGTAGCAAGGATTGGTGAATATGTAAAGGTTTTATTCCCCACCATTCAAAAAATTGCGTGGTATTATGTAATACCCTCCGAAGTTTTGAGTGTCCGTCCGTCCGTCAGCGCCTCATAGTTCCATGTCCGCTCCATAACTCTGATACCGTTTGAGATATTTTCACGAAACTTCACAGATATGTAAAACTCTATCAGAAGACGTGTCGAACATATAAACCGTAACTCTGATTTTCCTACTGTTGGAGTTGTTGCCTTTTGAACATTGAACTAGGCATTTCTATCATAGTTTTGTGTCCGCTCCATAACTTCGACCCCATATGAGATATTTCCATGAAACTTCACAGATATGTAGATTACTATAAGACGACGTGCAGATCATATGAAGCGTAACTCTGATTTTCCTACTTTTGGAGTGATTGCCCTTTGAACTTTGAATATAGCTGCTACTATGAGTTTTGTGTCCGCTCCATAACTCTGATACCTTTTGAGATATTTTCACGAAACGTCACAGATATATTGAGCACGATCAGACAACGTGCAGAACATATGAGCCGTAACTCTGATTTTCATACTTTTGGAGTTATTGCCCTTTAAACATTTTAAATTGCCATGTCTATCGTAGTTTCGTGTCCGCTCCATAACTTCGATTCCCGTGAAACTTCATAGACATGTAGAGCATCATCAGACGACGTGTCAGACATATGTACCATAACTTTGATTTTCCTACTTTTGGAGTTATTGCCCTTTGAACTTTGTATAAAGCTGTTGCTATCAGTTTCGTGTCGGCTCCATAACTCTGATACTATTTTGAGATCTTTTCACGAAACCTCTAAGATATAAAGAGCACTGTCAGACAACATGCAGAACACATGAACCGTTACACTGATTTTCCTACGTTTGGAGTTATTGCCCTTTGAACATTAAACATAGCCATTTCTATCGTAGGTTGGTGTCCGCTCCATAACATGGATACCATTTGAGATATTTCCATTAAACTTCAAAGATATGTAGAACACCATGAGACAACGTGCAGAACATATGAACTATAATATTCTGATTTTCCTACTTTAGTAGTTATTGCCCTTTGAACTTTGAATATAGTATTTATTTTCAGTTTTGAGTTCTTCTCATAACTCTGATACCATTTGAGGTGTTTTCACGAAACTTCACAGATATGTAGAGCAGCCTGAGACGACATGCAGAACATATGAACCATAACTCTGATTTTCCCACTTTTGGAGTTATCACCCGTTGAACATCGAACATAGTCATTTCTATCATGCACCTTGTTGTCTGTTTGAAGCACTATATCTCCTGATCTTAATGATTGATTCTGACCAAACGTGTATGGTTACATCACTAGGATGGGGAAAAACAGCCTTTAGGTTTTGTTTCACTGTGATATGGCACTTGCTTGATGTAATTATAGTGGCGGGGCATCATACAGTTTTATAATATTATGTTTTTTTTTTTTTTTTTTTTTTTTTTTTTTTGTATTTTGACAATCTTTCAGCTAAAGACAAAATGGAGTCGGATATGAACTACGATGTGATCAGCAGCCTTGAACTGGACGATTATGAAATATTCGAGGAAAACGAACGAACTGCACAGGTGAGAAAAAGACCCAAAGAGCTTTCGGTTGCATTGATTCGCACTTTGTTATTAAAATTTGACAATACCTATTTCGAAGATTTGAACAGTCGCATTTACCCTAAGAACTACAATTGATAAAGCAAATTCTTCCGATATCGTACTCTAGTTTTAGGATTTCAATTATCTTTTTAGATGGGTTTGTTTCATCCTAAATGTATGATTAACGCGATGGCTTTGGTTTTGAGATAAAACATTATCCTGTTTTGGATGGTTATTTTCCTCGTGTAGCATCCTACGGTATATATATCGCAATTATTTCGGTTTGCCATGTAACTTACTTCAACACTTGTAATGGGCCCTGCCCATCCGAACTTTAAGAAATAGATTGGGCGGAATGGTGTTTCCACGCAGAGCTCAAACCGACCGCACATGAGTATTGGTACAATAGAAGTGGAGGTGTAGCGTGGGACCTTTAAGCCCGTGCGAAACTTACTACCAAGGTATATCTGTGCATGCGAAAGAAGGCCGTGAGAAATACCATCCATTTCCTGTTAGCCCCTGCCCCTTTCATATTTAGCCTATGTTTAAAATGTCTAAAGAAATCTGCTTACATTACGAACTTTATATAGAACACTTTTTATTACAAGCGTTTTTTCTTTCTTTCTTTTTATTTATTTATGACGATTATATGTTAAACCCAATTAAACTCCTGTTTTATACAGTAAATATTTTTCACTTTCTGTAGTGTATTCCTTGCTTCGAAAGGATAACCCGTTTATAGAACATATTTAACTTCACTACAGCTGGTGTGTGGGAATGTGTGGCGGCGGTAAAACGTCTCCCTGCCCTACATCATAGTGTAGATTATATTTTCTTGTCCTTTGGGATCATTGATTCCATTGTGGAATTTTGAAAATATCTGAGGGTCACTGGTTGGGCCTGATTGGTCGAAACTAGCTAGTCTGGCCCAGAAAACATGTACACTCCATATTTTTCACTTCTGTAGTGTATTCCTTGCTTCGAAAGGATAACCCGTTTATAGAACATATTTAACTTCACTACAGCTGGTGTGTAGAAATGTGTGGCGGGGGTAAAACGTCTCCCTGCCCTACATCATAGTGTAGATTATATTTTCTTGTCCTTTGGGATCATTGATTCCATTGTGTAATTTTGAAAATATCTGAGGGTCACTGGTGGGGCCTGATTGGTCGAAACTAGCTAGTCCGGCCCAGAAAACATGTACACTCCATATTTTTCACTTCTGTAGTGTATTCCTTGCTTCGAAAGGGTAACCCGTTTATAGAACATATTTACAGCTGTGTATATTTTTTTCATATTTCCGCTGGAAAACATAGATTGTAGGTACTCGTTAGAACCGTTTCGAAGAGGCGATTCTAACGAGTACCTACAATCTATTTTTGCCAGCGGAAATATAAAATTTCAGAATATTTTATCTAAAAATTTGATGATAAAATTTCAATATATTTTTAATAGGCGTGTTTTCGCAATTAATACTATAAGTTCTTTGGAAATTTTAAAAGTATTATTCTGCCTAAATGGATTGGAACACTATAGCATAAGCCTGATCTCAATATAAGTGCTCTTTTACAATAATAATAATAACAATAATATAATAATTATAATAATAATAAAATAACAATAATAATAACAATAACAATAATAATAACAATAACAATAAATAATAATGATAATATTTATCATAATCCGAGGCCTAGAGAAAACATGTGCACTCTTACCTTTTTCAGTTCTACGGTGTATTCCTAGCCTCCAAAGGATATTGAACCTCTTCAAATATGGGTTTCATGGAAATGAAATTTTAGCCACATACCAATGTGCGATTTATGGTTTGACATTTCCTGTTATCCCCATGCTTATCAAAACACACTGATTAATTTTTACACCTTTCTGCTTATATAGGGTGCTGCCTAATGTCAACCAAACAGGTTTTCCCCTAACCGTTTCAATAAAAGAACAAAAAAAAAAAAAAAAAAAACAGAAGTAGTTACCGAACCCAGTGCTCACTATCAATCCCTCAAAATCGGCCCCACCCACCGAGGCTTGAAGAAACAGATGGTAGGTAGGTAGGCAGGTCGATAGGCAGGTAGGTATGTAGGTAGGGGAAATGGTCCGGTGGGTGCGTGGCTGGATGTGTAGGTAGGTAGGTAGGCTGACATTTAACTTATTCTTTCGACGTTGTAGGTAGGTAGGATGGATTGGTTTTGTTTGGTTTGAAGTTTAACGTCCCCGTCATCACGACACAGGCAATTTTTGAGACGTTGCTTTCATTTTAGTGTGGCTTTTGTCCGACATTGAGATGAAATGACATCTCAATCCTGTCGCCGAATGAAACCAATAGGGTTTATAAGCATAAACGGTCCGACTCCGACCGCTTTGCCTGGGCAGGCTTAGAGTTTACATGTACTCGTGTGCTGTCGGTTTCAGCCCTGCGCGGAAACATCATGCAGCCCATATATATGTTCAAGCCACGATGGGCGGGAACGGCATGTTGGTAGAGTGGCGGTATGCATGTATGTAAGTATATAACACAAAACACGCAAATTCAAATATATTGGCAAAATTTTACCACCAAGAACGAAATTTTTCAGATAAAAACTCCTGATATTTTTCATAGTTCGGCACAAAATATTGAGTGTGGGTACTCGTTAGAACCGCGTCGGCAAGTCGGTTCTAACGAGTACCCACAATCTATGTTTTTGAGCAGAAATAAGACAAATAACAAATATCCCTGTAAATCACAGTTTTACTATCTAAAGGTGGGGTTTTAAGGGGATTAAAATTATATAGGCGTGTTTGCGTGATGAGGTAGGGTTGGGCTGGTGATAATGGGTAGCTAGGTAGATTTATAGGAAGGTAGTAGGTAGGAACGTATATTTGTTTGTTTTGGTAGGTAGGTAGGTAGGTAGGTAGGTAGGTAAGTATGCAGCAATGTTGGTAAATAGGTATTACTTACGTATATAGATAGGAAGGTATGTAGACGTATAGGTAGGTAGGAATGTAACTAAGTATGTATGTTTTTGTTTGAGATGGGGTTTAATGTGCCCGTCAACACTATTTAGGTCATTTTGCAGACGTTGCTTCCAATTTTGTGGGACGTTTACCCGACACTGAGATGAAATGACAGCTCCAGCCTGCCACCTAATGAAACCAAAAGGCTTTGAACGGGCTGACTCATACCACTTTGCCTGGGCAGGCTTAGTCCTTCTAAGCGGTTTACCAGTACTCATGTGTGGTCAGTTTCAGCCCTGCGTGGAAGCACCGTACAGCGCCTCTATTTACCCAAGCCCCGATGGCCGGGGGCGACTAAGACGGTGTGTACGTAGGTAGATAGATATGTATGCAATCCGGCCCCGCCCACCGGGGCTTGAAGAAATAGATAGACTGCATGGTAGCTAGGTAAGTAGGTAGCTACGTAGGTAGGGTAAATGGTCAGGTGGCTTCGTGGCTCGGTGGGTAGGTAGATAGGTAGGTACGGAACGACGGACGAGGAAAGTGGTTATTGTTTGTTTGATTTTAGGTTCAACGTCCCCGTCAACACTGTAACGGTCATTTTGGAGACCTTCCTTCCAATTTTGTGGGACTTTTACCTGACGTTGAGATGAAATGACATCTCAAGACCTGTCGCCCAATGAAATCAATAAGGTTTATAAGAATGGACGGTCCGACTCGCACCGCTTTGCCCGGCTTAAATCCTCTAAGCAGTTTACCAGTACTCGTGCGCGGGTCGGATTTAGCTCTGCGTGGAAGCATAGTGCAGGTGATAAATTTCTTCAAACCCCTACGGGCGGGGGCCAAGGAAAGTGGTTACGTAGGTAAGTAGGTAGGTAGGTGCGTAGGTAGGTAGGGGAGGTAGGTAGGAATGACAGGTTTGGCTTTGTATTGAGGAAAGTAGGTAGGTAGGTGGGTAGGTAGGTAGGGACGCAGTTCGTTAGTTAGGCACGTAGGTAGGTGCGGGATGGTGATGTGGTAGGTAGGTAGGTAGTGAGGGACAGAGGGTGGAAGGCCGTAGGTAGGTAGGTAGGTAGGTAGGTAGGTAGGTAGGTAGGTAGGTAGGATCATAGGCAGCTAGGATCGTAGGTATGTATGTTTTGGTGAGTAGGAAGTGAGGGACAGAGGTTGGAAGGCCGTAGGTAGGTAGGTAGGTAGGTAGGTACGTAGGTAAGAGGATCATAGGTAGCTAGGATCGTAGGTATGTGTGTTTTGGTAAGTAGGTAGGTTGGTATGCAGGAAGGTAGGTAGGTGTGGGATGGTGATGATGTAGGTAGGTAAGTAGTTAGGACGGTCGTAGGTAGGATCCTAGGTAGGTAGGATCGTAGTTATGTATGTTTTGGTAGGTAGGAATGTAGGTATGTAGGTATTACGTACGTATATCAGTAGGAGATAGGTGTAAAGATAGGTAGGTAGGAATATAGCTAAGTAGGTAGGTAAATAGGGGGTAGGTAGGTAGGGCGGTAGAGTGGCTAGGTATATGTAGATAGGTTGGTAGGTCCGGACTGACGGCCGGACGGACAGACAGACTGACATTAATTTTTCTAATTTCGAACTTCATTTTTATTCTTTCCGCTAACTTCAAACCTTCTGTCTTCTAACTTCGACATTGTAGGTAGGTAGGTACGCACGTACATACGTAGGAAGGAAGGTAGGTGTGGTGTGTGTGTGGCTGGGTGTAGGGAGAAAGGTATGCAGACAGGTAGGTAGGTAAGTAAGTAGGTCCGTAGGTATGTAGGCAGGATCGCAGGTAGGTAGGGAAGTTAGTACATATGTGTCCATAGGTAGGTGTGGGATTGTCATGCGGTAGGTAAGAATGTAGGTAGGCAGGCCGGTAGGTAGGTAGGTAGGTACCTACTTGAAGAAATAGATGGGCTGCACGATGCTTCCACGCAGAGCTGAAACCGACCGCGTACTAGTACTGATAAACCGCTTAGAGGATCTAAGCCTGACCAGGCAAAACGGTGCAAGTCGGACCGTCTATGCTTATAAACCCTATTGGTTTCATTGGGCGACAGGGCTTGAGATGTCATTTCACCTCAATGTCGGGCAAACTTGGAAGCAACGTCTCCAAACTGACCCTATACAGTGTTGACGGGGACGGTAAACCTCAAATCAAACAAAACAAACAAGAAATGTCCCTACAGTTTTTCTTTCATTTTTCTTTTTTTTTTCGGTAATTTGATGATCAACACCACTATGAATACGGACCATTTCGACCCTAAGTCCAGTCGCCCTGAGTGATCTCGGGCGTTGCAGTTTGGCTTTGGTCAAATCGGACCCCAATTTAAGTCCAGCTTTACAGTTGTCTTTAATCAAGATAATACTCTTCTACATTCTATAGTATATGTTTGTCATTGGAACCCCCCAATCGGGGCTTGGTGAATAAATAAATAAATATTATCATGTTATAAAATCACCAGTAACACAGCTTCTAATTTCCTTGGATAGGCTTCTCCAGCATAAAATTAAAGTTTAATTATTGTGCCAGCATTATTTATCATTTAATATACTAAGATAGTTTCGATAACCCAGTCTTTTATAGAGTTATCGTATTACACTTCTCACGGCTGAATTCTCTCACACCTCTCCATGAGAGATTTCAGCCGCTTCCGGTGCGACTGAAGAATCTCACGGGATCAATAACCTCACGCCACACCGACAATTATCAGGAATCGATACAATTAACACACATCTCCAATCAGATACACCAAAGGTAAACCGCTTAGAAGGTCTAATATGTTCTATAACAGGGTTATCCTTTGGAAGCAATGAATACACCACAGAAGTGAAAAATATGGAGTGTACATGTTTTCTGGGCCAGACTAGCTAGTTTCGCCCAATTAGGCCTCATCAGTGACCCTCAGATATTTTCAAAATTCCACAATGGAATCAATGATCCCAAAGGGCAAGAAAATACAATCTACACTATGATGTAAGCCTGTCCAGGCAAAGTGATGCTAGTCGGACGGTCCATTCATTAAACCCTATTGGCTTCATGGGCGGCACGGCTTGAGATGTCATTACATCTCAATGTCGGGTAACAGTCCACAAATTCTAAAGCAACGTTTCCAAAATGACCTGAATAGTGTTGACGAGTAGAGGTAGAGGCATTGATCAGGATCCGATACAATTAACCCACAGCTCCCATCAGAGACACCAAAGGGAAAGAAATACAAACATGAAGCAACAGACCCCAACGGAAACGCCAACAGCGGAAAGCCAAAAGGACAGTCACTTTCACACAAAATGGCCAAAAGGCTATCCAAAATAAATTAATATAAGCGACTCAAACATCCAAAGACAAATGGTAACAAAAACAGAACAAAAACAAAACAAAAACAAAAAACAAAAAAAAAAAAAAAAAAAAAAAAAAACCGCGACAGAAGAACCGCCTTGGAACGGCCAGCGGAAACGAATTCCACTGGGGGACTTAAATCGATTTTACATGGCCACAATCCTCGCCCTTACTTCAGTCGCGATTAAGACAAATAATTTGTTCAGTTCACATGAAGGTCTCATAACTCACCAGCGCAGCATCCCCGTGAACACGAAAATCAAACGAAAAAATCAACACTCTTTATGAATTATTAACTGTTAAACTTCTTAATCAGAGTTAGCGGTATCATAAACATCGCAAAGCCTCCTTTTAGTTTTATAGACGTTATTGTGATTTAGTTTTAAAATTCAATGTTGGAATAAAATCTCGTCTACAGCAAGGCCTGTCTGATCCTGAATTGTATGGTAATTTCGTAAAGGTTTCAGGACCCAATTTTGTAAATTCATTCAACAGCATAAATGTTATACGCCATATAACATGCAACGTAGTATACCACATCACGGTTGACAAATTTGCTTTCCTCTTTAATTACATGCCTCAGACTCTATGACTACTCCAGCCTAAAGACTTGCTTAACCATGTTGAGCTTTTGTGATAGCCCGATGGCCGTCATCCGTCGTGTATCGTACGCCGTGCATCTGTTAACATTTTACTTAAAGACATATCCTCCTGAACCGGTAAATGGATGTTGAAATAATTTACAGGAATTTGCCCCTACCTCTACCAAAATTGTCAAAATGGTTTAACTAAATAGCACGAAAACTTCAAACGACATCTGATCCTAGGCCACTGGCCCTATATTTCAAAATAATTTCAAGGAATAATCTTTGGAGATCATCTACGAAAATTGCTCAACATCACGAAAACACGCCTATACAATTTTGACCCCCTTGAACCCCACTATTATATAGTAAAACTGGGGTTGCCGGGGGTATACCTTAGTTTTCTTATTTCTGCTCTAAAATATAGATTGTGGGTACTCGTTAGAACCGCCTCATCGATTTAAGCCCCCCCCCCCACCAACCAGCCCCGGTGGAATTCGTTTCACTGACCGTGTCAAGGCGGTTCTTTGGTTGTGGCTTCTTTTTGTTATAATCCGTCTTTTAATGTGTGTAGCGTTTATACCGTTTTACTTTGGATAGCCAATTTGCCACTTTGTGGGTAAGTAATTGTCCTTTGGCTTTCCGCTATTGATATTTCCATTATGGTCTAGTTATTCATGTTTGTAATTCTTTCCCTTTCGTGTCTCTGATGGGATGTGTGGGTTATTGTATCGTTTCCTGGTCATTTCCTTTATTTCTATTCCCCTCTGTAAAGACATTTATTATTGTAACAGTAGCACACACCGTATGTTCATAATTGTTTTATTTCCCTTGTGATAAACTGCCTATAGCAGATCAAAGGTGGCCCGTAATAGGGTGATTTGTAGCTCTTGTTTTATCTCCTGACTGAGACACTTAGGGAAAATCAATAATGTACACTTTAGTCAACAGTGAGTAAACTACTGATTTTTCCCAAGGAGACCCCTTACCTGTTGAAGACAGGGGACTTACCTTTAGTCAGCACGGAGGGCTACATAATATTATATAATGAATTGAAAGTCGTCAATAATTAAGAATACATGAATACATGAAGTGGACTACTTCTGCAATATTTCACAAATTCGTTCCTTGGGTGACCCTCTACCATAATTTCTCAAACCGTTACGCTCCGATGAAAAATATGGCCAAAAAAGCTAAACCTGAAAATATATAATGACTTATTCTTGTTAACCAGTTTACGGATATTGAAATAATTTCATTTTGTTTTGGATTGCCAACGTTGGACATTTTGTGGGAAAGTAACTGTCCTTTTTTTGTTTTCCGCTATTGATGTTTCCATTAGGGACTAGTTATTTCATGTTTGCGTTCCTTTCAGTTTGGTATTACTTCTGGAAGCTGTGGGTAAATGTATCGATTCCTGAACATTACCTTCAATTCTATTTTTCATAGGAAAAATGCAGAGGTGAGCCTCTTACACAATTAATCAAACTACCTTTCCCCCATTGAACATAATGTCCACCAGAGGTTGAAATGTCCAAACCTCTAAATGACTTCTGCTCCTAAACAGCTAGGCTGATTTTGAAACAATTTCAAAGAAATGTTCCTCGGGTCACTGTCAATTATAATTGCTCAAACTCTCAACTCCAACTTATATTACCTACCATTTCTTTGGTATAATATGGATCAGGGAGGGACCCTCGGCCATCATGGCCCTCTTGTTTCAAGTTGTGTAATTCGGTTTTTCGATGCTCTATATCTTGTCCGGCCCATCGGAGTCCAACTGTTTGTTTTCACCAGCATGTCAGTTATTTCATATTGTCGAGTCCCAATCGTAGTTTCATCACTGTTTTCTTTTGATTTATATGTTTCCGGAGATGTTGCACTGATAATTTAGAAATCCTCAGTGCGGACTGAACTAAAAGCGAGGATTGTGGCAACGTAAAATTGCTGCGTTCCAGGGCGGTTCTTCTGTTTCTGTTTTGGTATTTTATTGTTATAATTCGGCTTTGCATGTATGTATAGCTTATATCTTTTTATTCTGGATATCAATTAACTTTTTTTGTCTGGGAAAGTAACTTTCCTCTATTAGGCTTTCAATTTTTTTTATGTTTTCATTATGGTGAAGTTTTTTATTTTCATTTTTCTTTCCCTATGATGTCATGGATTGGAGATATAGAGGATCTTACATGATCTTACATGAGTGTTCATGTATTATTGAATTTATTAAACTAGTTGAGGAAAAGGGATAAAATGTGAGGCTTTGCCGAGCATTTTATCCCTTTTCCTTAAAGAGTTTGATTAATTTAATAATAATTGAACACGAATGAAAAATTGTATTTATCATATGACTTTTAAAACGCATTTTATTCCAGATTTATGTCAATATTCTGCCATTAGTAGTCGCGTCGATAAGGACGTCGTACATGTAACGTTATGAGGCGTATCTAACTGATTTGCATATTTAATCTACTAGTGGATTATCGAATTTATTACATGGCGTAATTACACTCTCAGACGCGACGTCATATGATAAATGAGGTATTGTAGCGATTCCTGATCATTGCCTTCACTTTTATTTTTGAAATAATTGAAACTAATATTTTGCAAATTGTTCATAAGCACATTTCCTACTTTTGTCAAAGCGCTCATTTATTTCCTCCTTAACCAAAAACGCCTTTACGTCATCTTATCTTTAGTCGTTCAAAATGTCATTTAAAGTTCATTTTGACTTCGCCAGGTCGCAATCAATATCGCCATTGTCGTCCCATCTACTCTATTACTAACCGGCAGTAAGAACTTGGTGGTACAAAGGCTTTCGAGCTACAATCCTTGTCTGAAGAGAAGTCTGAAGTTAATGATCAGATCTATCATTCAGCCACCAATTTTGCTATTGCTTGTTTGATTTTAGTTTTAACGTACCCGTCAACACTATTTAGGTGATTTGGGAGACGTTGCTTCTTATTTTGTGGGACTTTAATCTGACACTGAGATGAAATGACATCTCAATCTCTGCCGCAAAAAGAAACCAATAGGGTTTATATGCATGGACTGTCCGACTCGCACTACTTTGCCTGGGCAGGCTTAGACCTGTTTTCATTTGCGTTCGGTTTCAATTTGCTCTTAGTGTTCAAAAAGGTCAGGATAAGCTTCAACTTTATATAAATTACCTAAACTTTTCCCAACAAAGCACAGTTTAGAGCAAATTCAAGCCAAGGTGCCATTACTGAACGACTTTTTTCTGACCGCATGTCTTATTTAAAAAGCCTGTGATTAAATATTCTGACAATGCCTTTGACAGAACAGGCAGAAACATAAAAAGATGTCCAAGAAAAAACACAATCAAAGATAGCCTGCCAATAATACCATGAGGAATAGAAACAAAACAGCAAATTAACGAGTCACAAACGAGCCAAGCAACTGGCTCCCTCTTCCTCACAAAAGGTGTTCACGGTGCAACAGACCCAGGTAATGAAAAGTAAATAATTAAATTATACACAACCATATGAGCATACATCATGAAAAGTTCCGTCGGAAAATCCGACAAGGTACAATAAAAATAACATCAGAACCATCGCCTTAGGACCGTCAGTAGAGCGAACTACTGGTGCTTTTAAATCAATTCTATGGACCCAACGTTCACTCTTGGTTTGAATATTAAAAACAAGACACAAAATAGTTGGACTACCAAGTCTGAATTGGTCTTTTAAAATTCGGATGAGGTTTCAATTAGATTAAAATCCAGATTTGGAGTCTAACTGTTGGTTTCTTTTGCTCCAGCAATTCTGTAATTGTATGCTGTCGAGTCCTCAACCTTGTTTCATCTCTGTAGTTTTTTTATTTGTATGTTCTCGAAGATGTTACACTGATGAGTTAGGAAGCCTTCATGCGGACTAAACAAAATTAGTGTATACCGCGACAGAGGTAAGGGCGAGGATTATGGCCATGTAAAATCAATTTTAACCCCCCAGTGGAATTCTTTCCACTGACCGTTCCGAGGGGTTTCTTCTGTGGCGGTTTATTTATGTTGTTGTTTGTTCTTACTTACCGTGTGTATCACTTGTGTCTTTTTTTTTATTTTGGATGGCCATTTTGGCCATTTTGTGGGAGAGTAACGGTCCTTATGGCCATCCTTTGTTTAGGTTTCCATTATGGTCTGGTCGCTTCATGTTTGTGTGTCTTTCCCTTTGGTGCCTTTGATGGGTGGAGTAAGTTAATTGTATCGATTCCTTATCTTTGTTTTACTTCTACTTTTCACTGCATCAATTATAAGAAGAAAAATACAGGGACAGCCACAGTCACAAGATGAAGTCTACCCTTGGCACCAACAAGAAGGGAATTCAACTTACTTTAGAGTTACAATGAAATATTTCTCGTCCAAAGCCCATGTTTGGATTTACATTAATAAACGTTTGTTAGTGCTCGAAGAAAATTTTCATGCAGAATACGAAAAAACGATGCTATTGGTTTTGAGAGCAGAAATTACGTCTGGAATTTCGATTTTCCCCATGCGGCATCCCATGGTTTTCATATATAATAACTAGTTCGGTTAGTCAGAGTCATGCTACCGGCTTACTGATTCAACAGTCAGTTGATTAAACCTTTTAATACGACTTCAAAATATAGGGAGATTGGGTGCAGCATGGATAGGTTGGCCCAGTCGCGGTTGGGGGCTTTGCTTCCCTCTTTGGTTGCACGCCGGTGGGTCGGGCCTCAGATTCTATGACGGCTCCAACGTGAGGGCTTATTGAGAATTAGAGAGATAGTGTCGGTTGGTGCCTGGTGCTCTGTCTCTGGTCGGGCTCGTCGGGATCTGACTGTTGGTTTTCTTTTGCTCCGGCGTTTCGGTGGTTTCTTGCTGTCGGGTCCTCGCCGTTGTCTCGCCTCTGTGGTTCTTTGGTTTTTGTGTTCGCAGAGATGTTGCGCTGGTCGGTTGGGGTGCCTTCATGCGGGCTGGGCGGGTTGTTTGTCTAAATCGCGACGGAAGTAAGGGCGAGGATTGTGGCCACGTAAAACCGATTTAAGCCCCCCCCCCCAGTGGAAATCTTCCACTGACCGTTCCAAGGCGGCTCTTCTGTGGCGATTTATTTATGTTGTTGTTTGTTACTTACTGTGTGTATCACTTGTGTCTTTTAATTTTGGATGGCCATATGGCCAATTTGTGGGAAAGTAACTGTCCTTATGGCCTTCCTTTGTTTAGGTTTCCATTATGGTCTGGTCACTAAATGTTTGTATTTCTTTCCCTTTGGTGTCTTTTATGGGTGGAATAAGTTAATTGTATCAATTCCTGATCTTTGTTTTACTTCTACTTTTCAAAACTCGAAATAGATTATTAACTGTTGAACTAGTGTTGATATCTAAATTTAGATTCATGGTATCTAAACCCCCTTAAAGCTTTTTCTATTTAATAAACGTCATTTAAAAGATATCCTTTTGATTAAGTTAAAAAACATACAGGTCATAAATCCTTTCCGCGATAAATCCTATTGGAACCTAAATTTTATAGCGATTTAGCATACTAATTCACACAAAAATATATGCATTTAACGATTTTGTACTACCTTATGTAAAGTACCCTTTCGACATAAAAATTGGTATAATATAAATGTAATACGACACAGTGCATGTTTGCTGATTGGCCCATCGTAAATTGCACGCCGGAGTATCCGGCATAAAAAACTTTTAAGTAATTCAGACGATGCTGTTGCTCTGACTCTTGTCAGACCAACCGGAATGCAATTGTTGGTCTTCTTTGGTTTCAGCAGTTAAGTGCCATTTATTTCAAGCTTTCGAGTTATCATCGAATTTTATCTCTGTATTCGTTTGTCTTTTTTATGTCTAGGTGATGTTGCACTGAAGATTTAGAAATCCGTCAAGAACACAGAATAAATTACATTTTTCATATGACGTCGCGTCTGAGAGTGTAATAATGCCATGTAATATTTTCGATAATCCACTAGTGGATTAAATATGCAAATTAGCTAGATACGTTCCGTAACGTTATATGTGCGACGTCCTTAACGACGTCGCATTTACTAATGGCGGAATATTGATATTTTTGTAAGCAATCGTGAACAAAATGCGTTTTAAATGATAAATATAATCTTGCATTCGTGCTAATGTATAATTGAATTTATTAAAGTCGTTGAGAAAAAGGGATAAATTGCTCGGCAAACCCTCGCATTTTATCCCTTTTCCTCAACTCGTTTAGTTAATTAAATAATACATGAACAATCATGTAAGATCTCTATGTATAAACTACGAAAGAACTTAGGGAAAGGATTCTGGTCGCTTGAAAGTAGTCAAAAATATCTTAACAAACAGGAACATCACGAAACACGCCTATATAATTTTGACGCCCTCGAACCCCGCTTTTATATAGTTTAACTGGGGTTTGCAGGGGTAACCCTCATTTTTCTTATTTCTGCTCTAAAATAAAGATTATTGGTACTCGTTAGAACCGCCTCATCGAGGCGGTTCTAACGTGTACCCACGATGAGGCGGTTCCAACGTGTACCCACAATCTATATTTTGAACAGAAATAAGAAAAATATTACCAATTTTCCTCTTAAAACTTTCATTTTTCGGCCATAAGGGTTACAATGTATTTGTATAGGCGTGTTTTCGTAATGAAATCTCAGGCGGAAAGTCGAGCAAGCATCTTTATTTACAACGAAAATTCAACTCAGTTACCTTTGTTGATCTAAATAATTTGGACACAGAGAAGTAATAAAATGAAAATATTTGAAAACCGAAGAGCACAAAACATAAAACAAATGAACCGCAACAAATGTACCCCATTGGGGCGGCCAAAATGATTACCGGGCGTTTAAAACTGGTTAAAGCGAGGCCACAACAGTCAACTTCATCTTCCGCTGTGATTTATACTATTGCGTTGTGCGTTCTGTAAAGGCCCCCGGCAAAGGTATCCTTTGTTAAGGTTTCCATTATGGTCTGGTCGCTTCATGTTTGTGTTTCTTTCCCTTTGGTGTCTTTGATGGGTGGTGTAAGTTAATTGTATCTATTCCTGATTTTTGTTTTACTTCTACTTTGCAATGATTTCAAAACCCAATTTCTTAAAATCACTCTTCATTAAAAATATCGGATACAACATAAATGTTAAATTCAAACTGCATGCATGGCAATTAACCCATTCACGGTTGACAACATTGCTTCCCTCTGTAATTGCGCGCCGATGGGCCGGGCCTCAGATTCTATGACGATTCCAGTAAAAAGGCTCATTTTTGATTTTTAATTGATGTTTCCATTAGGGTCTGTTGCTTCATGTTTGTGGTTTTTTCTCTTTGGTGTCTCTGATGGGAGCTGTGGGTTAATTGTATTGATTCTTGATCATTGCCTCCACTTCTACCTTACCGAGAATTAGAAAGTATCTCATTTAGTGTAATAATGGTTGGTACCTTATGCTCTGTCTGTGGTAGGGCCCATCGGAGTCTAACTGTTATTTTGCTCCAGCATTTTAGTTGTTTCTTGCTGTCGAGTCCTCAACGGTGTTTCATCTCTGTGGTTGTTTGATTTTTGTGTTCACGGAGATTTTGCAGCATCTAGTAGGGTCTAGTTCTTTCATGTTTGTGTCGCTTTACCTTAGGAGTCACTGATGGGAGCTGTTGGTTAATTGTATCGATTCCTGATCATTGCCTTCACTTCCATTTTGAAGTACGAAAGCGTCTGGATTTTAATTCATTTAAAACTTCATTATATTTTTTATAGACCACAACAGATTCCTTCCTGATTTTTAAAGATTTTGTCGCAATATTTAATCACATGTTTTTTAAGGCAGTAAAACATGAAGACAATAAGACGTCTTTACGTTACCTATAATAAGGTATTCAAGAATTTCATAAGAATAGAAGTGAAGGCAATGATCAGGAATCAATACAATTAACCCACAGCTCCCATCAGGACAACAAGGGAAAGAAACACAAACATGAAACAATTAGACCCAAATGGAAACATCGCTAGCGGAAAGCCAAAAGGACAGTTACTTTCCCATCAAATGGCCAATTGGCTATCCAAAACAAAATAATATAACTGATACACATACTCAAAGACAAGCCATAACAAAAATAAACCACGACAGAAGAACCGCCTTGGAACGGTCAGTGAAACGAATTCCACTTGGGGGACTTAAATCGATTTTACGTTGCCACAATCCTCGCCCTTACTTCTGCCGCGATTTAGATAAATAAGTTGTTCAGTCCGCATGAAGGCCTCCTAACTCACCAGTGCAACAAGAAGAGGTCTATTTTGGCTTCGGCAGACAAGGTCGCTAACATTGTCGTCGTTGTTTGACGGCTCCACTATGTGAATGCTCTTCAGTAAGGGTCTGGTGCTACGAAGACCTATGAACAACAGCATTTGACTGCAGAGAGACTAGTTAGTTAATGACCACATTTGTCATTCAACCACGTGCGCTGTATATGTTACCGAAGGCCAAGACAGGCTTCCTTCCTTGCGACTGAACTGTTCATTTATGTTAGCCAGGCTGAAATCATTGAAGCATTTAAGCTCAACCTCTAGGTATTTTGACGATTTATTAAATATTAACAATATCTATTTCGATGGTTTGATCAGCCAAATTCATCCCCCAAGAACTTCAGTTAAATAAAGCGAATTCTTCTAAACCGAGGCTCCGTTGTTTACTTACATCTATGTATGTTTCCTGGAAAATGTATGCTAAACGGGACGATTTTGATGATGAGATTGTATATTTGACCTTCTTGGATGACGATGTTCATCGTGCGGCATCCTATGGCGTTTATGTCTCGCAGTTAAATATTGACATTACCTGTTTCGATTGTTTGATCGGCCAAATCCCCCCCCCACCCGCAGAACTTCAGTTAAATAAAATAAATGCTTCTGATGCCGAGGCCACGTTTTGGGATTTACATCAATCTATTGTAGATGGGTTTGTTTCTTGCAAAATTTATGATGGTGATGCTCTTCGTGCGTCATTTCTATGGCGTTTATGTTTCTCGATTAATTCGATTTGCCAGTGTATCTAGTCAAATAACTGGCTTCCTCAATCGTAAATCGTAATAAATAGTTAAATTGCTAACTGCTAAGCTTCTTAATCAGGGTTATCGAAGTCTTTTTCTTTTTCTTTTTTTTTTTTGGCATTTCGGGTCTTTCTTGATTAAGAGTTCTCACCGTTGTTTCATCGCAGTGTTTTTTTTTTTTTTTTTGTTCTCGGAAATGTTGCACTGATGATTTAGGAGGCCTTCATGCGGACTGAAAGATGTATTTGTCTAAATCGAGGCGGAAATAAGGGCGAGGATTGCGGCCGCGTAAACTCCATTTACGCACCCCCGCCCCCGTGAATTTGTTTTCTCTGACCGTTCCAAGGCGGTTATTATGTGGGTATTATTTTTGTTATGGTTGTTCTCTGAGTGTTAGAATCGCGTACATCTTTTTGTATTGGATAGCAAACTGGCCATTTCGTGATTTTTGTGTTCTCGGAGATGTTGCACTGGGAGGCCTTTACGAATTGTATGGTGATTTAGTATAGTAATTTAAGCAGAGGGTGCTAAAATCGATTTTACGTGGCCACAATCCTCGCCGTTACTTTCGTCGCGATTTAGACAGATAATTTGTTCAGCCCGCATGAAGGCCTCCTAACTCATCAGTGCAAAATCTCCGTGAACACCAAAAAATCAATCAACAACAGAGATGAAGCAACGGTGAGGACTCGACAGGATAGCAAAAGTAAACCGACAGCTAGACTCCGATGGGCCCGACAAGACACCAACCAACATTACATTCAATTAGATTCTCTCTAATTCTCAATAAGCCTTTACGTTAGAACCGTCATAGAATCTGAGGCCCGACACACCGGCGTGCAATTAAAGAGGGAAGCAAAGTTGTCAACCGTGATTTGATAAACTACCATGCATGCAGTCTGTCGTATCACATTTATATTGTACCCAATCTTTTTATATAGAAGAATGATTTTACGAAATTCGGTGCTGAAGTCATTGCCGTTTTTATATTATCTGAATTTATGTACGACGTCACCATAAAATTCGAATTCCGATCGACCTTGTTGCAGAAGAGATTTAAGTTAAATATTGAATTTTGAAATTAAATCAGAATGACGTCTATAAAAATTTGAAAGGGCTTTGCGTAGTTTTTGGTACCGATAACCCTGATTAAGGAGTTGAGCAGTTAATAATTTATTACGAGTGTTGAAGTCAGTTACATGACTACACACTCTGATGGCGCACGAGGAACATCACTATCCAAAAGCGGAAAATTTACAATATCAAAATCAAAATCATCGCGTTTATCATAAAGTTTGCAAGAAACAAGCCCATCTACAATAGATAGATGTAAACCCAAAAACGGGGCCTCGATATCCAAAGAATTTGCGTTATTTAATTGAAATTCAGGGGGTAAATTTGACTGGTCAAACCATCAAAATAGGCATTGTTAATATTTAATAAATATCGAGAAGTCGAGCTAACAGCTTCAATGATTTCAGATTGGTTTTCAGCAGAAAGGGACATCATGAAGTCTCTCCCCGAACAAAACAAAAAACAGATCAGCCACAATGTGTGTGCAATTAGTATCCATCGGAATACCCACAACCTATCTAAATAAGTTAGTACCAAATCTTATATAAATATTGTCAAGTAGAAATATCAGAGCTTCACACACTTTCTGACATGGCCATAAAGTATAAGTTTTATACTCTTTAGAAGTGAAAAAAAAAAAAAAAAAAAAAAACATTTCTTACATTACATGCAAGAAAGAGGGAGTTTTTCCTATGAAATGTCCATACAATTAAATCATTAAGTTTTTTTCCTTTATAAAATTATGAGGAAGTGTTATGTAAAACGTTGAAAACTCATAAGTAGCCAGACTTGAAGCACAAAACCTTCTGCATTTAAATTTATTACAAAAATTCATTAGAATTGTTTATAGACCAAAACAGATTTCTACCTGATCTTTCGAAAACATTGTGACAATATTTTATCACATGTTTTAATGGCAGTAAACATGAAGTTAATAGTATTGAAAGTTCAGTGTTGGTACAAGAGCTTGATTTGCAATAAATCCTGCTTTGGTCTTTTATGAAGATTAGGTTACCAATATAACATAGGAAGCTTGTCTTGGCCTTCTGCAACACAGACAGCAAACATGGTGGCTGAATGACAGATGTGGTCATCAACTAAACAGAAGTAAAACAAAGATCAGGAATTGATACAATTAACTTACTCCACCCATAAAAGACACCAAAGGGAAAGAAATACAAACATTAAGCGACCAGACCATAATGGAAACGTAAACAAAGAAAGGCCATAAGGACAGTTACTTTCCCACAAAATGGCCATATGGCCATCCAAAATTAAAAGACACAAGTGATACACACAGTAAGTAACAAACAACAACATAAATAAATCGCCACAGAAGAGCCGCCTTGGAACGGTCAGTGAAAGATTTCCACTGGGGGGCTTAAATCGATTTTACGTGGCCACAATCCTCGCCCTTACTTCTGTCGCGATTTAGACAAATAATTTGTTCAGTCCGCATGAAGGCCTCCTAACTCATCAGTGCAACATCTCTTTGAACACAAAAATCAAAGAACCACAGAGGTGAGACAACGGTGAGGACTCGACAGCAAGAAACCACTGGAATGCTGGAGCAAAAGAAAACCAACAGTTAGACTCCGATGAGCCCGACCAGAGACAGAGCATCAGGCACCAACCAGCATTATCACTCTAATTTTCAATAAGCCTTTACGTTGGAGCCGTCATAGAATCTGAGGCCTGACCCACCGGCGTGCAATTAAAGAGGGAAGCAAAGTTGCCAACCGTGATTGGGTTAACTACCATGCATGCAGTCTGTCGTATAATATCCATGTTGTACCCAATCTTTTTATATCGATGAATGATTTTACGAAATTGGGTGCTGAAGTCATTGCGGTTATATATTTTTCTGAATTTATATACTAAGTCACCATAAAATTCGGGTTCCGATAGACCTTGTTGCAGAAGAGATTTAAGTCCAATATTGAATTTTGAAATTAAATCAGAATGGCGTCTATAAAATTTTGAAAAGGCTTTGCGTAGTTTATGATACCGATAACCCTGATTAAGGAGTTTAGCCGTTAATAATTTATTACGAGTGTTGAAGTGAGTTACATGACTACACACTCTAGCAAATCGAATTAATTGCGAAATATAAACGCCATAGGATGGCGCACGAGGAACATCACCATCCAAAAAAGGAAAATTTACAATCTCAAAATCAAAGTCATCGCGTTTATCATAAATTTTGCACGAAACAAATCCATCTACAATAGATAGATGTAAATCCAAAAACGGGGCCTCGGTATCAGAAGAATTTGCTTTATTTAACTGAAGTTCTAGGGGGTAAATCTGACTGATCAAACCATCAAAATAGGTATTATCAATATTTAATAGATCATCTAAATATCTAGAAGTAGAGCTAAAAGCTTCAATAATTTCAGATTGTTTATCAATGGAAAGCGACAAAATGAAGTCTCTTTCATAACAATACAAGAACAGATCAGCCACAAGAGGTGCGCAATTAGTACCCATCGGAATACCCACAATTTGTCTAAATAGCTTAGTACCGAATCTAATATAAATATTGTCAAGTAGAAAGGTGAGGGCATCACACACTTTCTGACATGACCAAAGTGTATAATTCTTTTGCTCTTTAGAAGTGAAAAATGCATTTCTGACATTACATGCAAGATAGAGAGAATCTTCTCTGTGAAAAGCCCATTCAATTAAATCATTAAGCTTTTCTTTTATAAGATTATGAGGAAGTGTAGTGTAGAGAGTGGAAAAATCGTAGGTAGACAGACTAGAAGCAGAAAACTGTCTAGATTTCAATTTATTTAAAACCTCATTCGAATTTTGTATAGACCAAAACAGATTTCTTCCTGATCTTTCAAAGACTTTATCACAATATTTAATTACATGCGTTTTAATAGCAGTAAGACAGTAAAGCCCTCTCTGCAGGTAAAGGCTGCAGTTCATAACCCACCTCTCCCTAACTACTATGCATTAGGATCAGCAGAGTTCCAAAATGTTAACATCTTAATATGTACAGAAATTATTGAAGATAAATATGTTTAGTGTGACAGAAGCAACCAAACACACAGCAAGAAAAGAACTCTGTTCTAGTGACAATATTTTAGGATCAAAACACTATTCATTTTCACGCACAGAAACCCTGAGAATTGGCCGATGGAGACTTCATTAGCCTACCTTGGAAAACCATAAGTGTAGTAGTTCTATTTGTTTTTCAAAGTCGAAGTGAAGGCAATGACAGGAATCGATGCACCAGAGACACTAATGGTGTGTGTGTGTGTGTGTGGGGGGGGGGGGGCACGAACATGAAATAACTAGATCCTAATGGAAACATCAACAGCGGAAAGTCAAAATGACAGTAACTTTCCCACAAATTTTATTCAAGTCTTCGAAGTAGTTGTAGGATTCTGACTTTGGACATCAAGGCAGTTACAAACAATGTAAAAATAATAGAAATATACTGATCACAAGAAGTAGGGGATATTCGGGTTCCTTCGAGCCCATAGGAATAATCAAATATCGGGTATTTCATGTCAATTGACTATCATCTGTGTATATTCTATCGTTTAGCAGCGTGGTATTTATGCTCGAGTGGCTTAGCACAGGGGCATAAATTGTACATGGGGTGGCACTAGTGACAAACCGATTTATTGATGCGATATTTCGATAAAACTTTCTGTTGAAGTGTTGGATGAAACGATTTCATTAACAAATTCTTTATTAGAACCATGATTCGGCTAAGTGGAGGTCGACGTTGGAGAACCTTTGATATGCTCCAGACCGGAAGTACGCAGTTGCAGACGGCAAATGTTTTAAATACGTCACAGTCCGTTGTCATCCAACTATGGGCGCGCTATCGTGGGGCAGGAGCAGTAGCGGATTTGCAGAAACGTGGACTCAAGACGAGTACTTACGGATGCGATGGCCGCCTTGTTGTCAATCAAGCGTTACGCAACCGGAAACTAACGTCAACAGGTCTTCAGCGATACCTGCGTCGAGGAAGACTGTTTATTGTCTTTAGACAGACGATCCGAAATCGCCATCACTCGAATGACCATACGGCACGGCGTCCGCAAGTTGCCCTGCCGTTGAAAGCTAGGCACCGTAGATCACGTTTTGCGTGGTGTAAACAGGAACATTATTCAGTGGTCTCACTTTATGTCCAGTGACGTATCCCGGTTTAACTTGGACTTTCATGATGGTCATAGGCGAGTCTGGCATCATACTGGTGAACTTTATACAGACCAGGCTAGAGTTGCTCATGATGAAACTGGAGCAGGGTCAGATATGTCATGGGGTGTATCAACATGACTGGAAAACAGACTTACAGGGTCACTGATGAGGCTTTATTAGCCGAAACTACGTAGTATGACCCATCTTCTTTCTTATGAATGTTTTCATTGCTCTTAAAGGAACTCTTTTTTTATTTTTATTTGCCTTCACTGTAGCTGGTGTTGTGCCGTGTGGCGGCCGTAAAACGTCTCCCCGTACATCAACCATAGTGCAGTTTATATTTTAGTTTTGATCCTTTGATATCAGCGTGAATATTCTGAGAAATCGGAAATGAATTATTGGTTTAGACTCTTTTTCTAGACGGGTTTTTATTTATTTGGACCCCATTTTGATTTATATCAGTCTTTGAATCGACTGCCTATTCGAAATTCGCAGAATTGCAGTATGTTTCCTCTGGCTTTCTTTGCCGGATCATTACAGGGTCACTGATGAGGCTTTATTAGCCGAAACTACGTAGTATGACCCATCTTCTTTCTTATGAATGTTTTCATTGCTCTTAAAGGAACTCTTTTTTTATTTTTATTTACATGTGTGCCAAGGCAGAGTTACAGGAGTGTACTTTCGCGATAACGTGTTGGCTTAACACATGATACCGTTTGCGCGACGCCATGGTTCTGGATTCATCGTTCAGGACGAAAACGTTTGGGGTCACGGGCATGTGTCGTCACTGAGTACCTTCAGCGGCAAAATATTCGGACAGTATCATGGCCGGCAATGAGTCTAGACGTATCTCACATCGAATACGTATGTAACACCCTCGGTGAACGAGTCCGAAGCCGCACTCCACCTCCAAGGACCCTAGGTGAGCTTGGCGCAGCACTCAAAGAAGAGTGACAAAAGAACCTCCAGTTCACGATTCGCAGACTAAATGGAAGTATATGACGTCGATCCATTACCTGCTGTGACAATCGAGGCGGTCCAACAAGTTATTGAGGGCTTGTGAAAAATGACTTTGACGCTTAGAAGATTGGTCGCCGTGTCGCTACATAATGACGTGAGTGAGTAATCGAGTTTTACGTCCCACCAACAGCTAAGGTCATACGGAGACGGGACCTCGCTTTAAAGACTCATCCGAAAGTCTGGAGAAGCCCGGGATCGATCCTTCGATCCCTGGTTTACAAGGCGAGTTGTGTGATCACTGGAATTAATGTGTGGTTCAATTTATGGATATATGATAGTCCTTTGTATTAAATGCATCTTAGCCAGGTAACGTTTTATTTATTTCCCAATATTCAGTAAAATATCCCCCACTTTTTGTGAACAGTATAGATTTCCAGGAAAAAACAACAAACAAAGATTACAGCCTACAAATGACACCAAGAGGAAGGGGCACTAACTATGAGAAAAGAGAAAAATAAAACAGAAAAACTATAAAACAGCGCAGCAACCAGCTCCTACTTCCCCACAAGAGGTGATCAAGGTGCAACATGCACAATTAATGAAAATTAAATAATTAATAATTATAATACGCATCCATATGCATTTACAACACGAAGAGACCGGTTGAAAAGTCCGATAAAGCTAGATTTGAAATAGACAACATTAGTACCATTGCATTAGGACGGTGAGATGTCATTTCATCTCAATATTGGGTAAAAGTACCAATGTCTCCAAAATGACCTAAATAGTGATGACGGGGACGTTAAACCAGAAATTCAACTTCGGTAAAGTTGATGTCGCACCTGCTCCCCACCTGCCCAACACAAAAATAAAAGTTTATATAAGGCAGAAGAAATGAATACATGGGCTTTGAGAAGAATCCATAGCCTATATATGGGGGGGGGGGTTAAAAACTGACTAAGTTCACAATGCGATAAAAAGAACTAAAATGATCCAAGAATTATACCCAAAGCACAGGAACAACCTCATATGATGGAGAAAACACATGCTAAGTTTCAAAATGTTTAGTATAAAACTGTAAGAGGAGTTGCGATGACGAGGTACCTATCATATATCAATTGAAGGTTAACAATGACTAAGTTCATAATTTGGAAAAAGTGACAAAAATTGATCCGAAGATTAAGTCCTAACCACATGCACGGCCTCATGCCATGGCAAAAACACATGCAAAGTTTCAAAATGATTAGTATAAAACTGTAAGAGAAGTTGTGGTGACAAAGAGGTACCTCCTGTATATCAATTAGAGGTTTAAAATGACTAAATTCACTATGTGCAAAAAGTGGAAAAAAAATTCCAAGAATTATGCCCAAACCGCATGCACATCTTCATATCATGGTGAAAGCACATGCAAAGATTCAAAATGTTCGGTACAAAACTGTAAGAGGAGATGCGATGACAAGAGTTACCTATCGTTATCAATTGAAGCTTAAAAATGACTAAGATCACAATGCACAAAAAGTTAAAAAATGTACTCTGAGAATTATGTCGAAACCACATGCACATCCTCATACCATGGAAAAACCACACGCAAAGTTTCAAAATGATCGGTATAAAACTGTAAGAGGAGTTGCGATGACAAGAGGTACCTATCATATTTCAATTGAAGGTTAAAATGACTAAGTTCACAATGTTGACAAAAGTGATAAAAATTGATCCAAAGATAAAGTCTAAACCACATGCACATCCTCATACCATTACAAAAACACACAAAAAGTTTCAAAATGATGGATATAAAACTGTAAGAGAAGTTGCGATGACAAGAGGTACCTATCGTATATCAACTGAAGCTTAAACATGACATCTACTGAAGCTTAAAAATAACTAAGTTCACACTGCACAAAAAGTGAAAAAAATATTCTAATAATAATATCGAAACCACTTGCACATCCCCATACCATGGCAAAAGCACAAGCAATGTTTCAAAATGATCGGTATAAAACTGTAAGAGGAGTTGCGATGACAAGAGGTGCTTATCACACATCAATTGAAGGTTAAAATGATTAGGTTTACAATGTGGAAAAAGTGATGAAAATTAATTCGAAGATAAAGTCCAAACCACAAGCACATCCTCATACCATAGCAAATCACACAGAAGGTTTCAAAATGATTGGTATGAAACTGTAGGAGGAGTTGCGCTGACAAGAGGTACCTATAGTATATCAACTGAAGCTTAAAAATGGCTAACTTCACAATGTGTAAAAGGTGAAAAAAATATTCTGAGAATTATGTCGAAACCACATGCGCAACCTCATACCATGGCGAAAGCACACGCAAAGTTTCAAAATGATTGGTATAAAACTGCAAGAGGAATTTCGATGACAAGCGGTACCTATCCTATATCAATTGAAGGTTAAAAATGACTAAGTTCACAATGTAGAAAAAGTGACAAAAATTGATCCACAGATAAAGTCCAAACCACATGCACATCCTCATACCATGACAAAAACGCACGCAAAGTTTCAAAATAATCGGTATGAAACTTTAGGAGGAGTTGCGATGACAAGACACCCAGTGTAAAATGTTGACGGAAAAACGTACGGACAGACAACCGGACGGACGGACGGACAGACGGACGGAATCTTGCATGCCTATGTCTTCCTGCTAAAGCATGTGCGACAAAAACCAAACCAAACGAACCAAATTATTATAACTGATTTATTATTAAAATTATAAGTAGTTGTAGTAGTAGTTGTTGTTGTTGTAGTAGCAGCAGCAACAGTAGTAGTAGTAGTAGTAGTAGTTGTAGTAGTAGTAGTAGTAGCAGCAACCGTAGTAGTAGTAGTTTGTTTGAATCCACAGCAATACTATTTGTGTCATTTTCGAGACTTTGCTTCGAATTTCGTGGGACTTTTACCCTGCATTGAAATGAAATGCCGTCTGTCTGAAACCTTCCCGCCTAAATTAAGCAAAAGGTTTTATATGAAGGGACAGTGCAACTCACATCATTTTGCCACGGCAGGCTTAGACCGTCTAAGCAGTTTATCAGTACTCCCGTGCGGTCGATTTCAGCTCTGCGAGGAAACATCATGCAGTCCAATTTATTTCTCTAAACCCCGATGGATAGGAGTCCATGTAGTAGTCAGTTAGTAGTAGTTCAATTTTTATCCTCACTGTTTTCATTATTTACATTATTATCAGTATTAGAAGTAGTCGTAGTAGTAGCAGTTGCATTATTATTATTATTAATATTATTATCACCATTGCACAGTCCTATAAACAATATTGGCTAGTGTTTATCCAATTTCATTTTTATCGCATTACCATGTTGATGTAATGCCCTTGTCGATTCGGGTTAATTAGCCGAAACTACGTAGTATGGCCCATCTTCTTTCTTACGAATGTTTTCATTGCTCTTAAAGGAACTCATTTTTGATTTTTATTAAAATGGTCAAGAAAAACCGTTTTACATCATTTTGGCAATACTTCAACCCGCAATCTACAACCGTATCGTTAGAAAATGTAATTTTTACAGTCACAGCATTATGATGGGTGGATTGTAAATGTCTAACCTTTTCAATAGACTATTATAAACTTCCTTTGAAACAAACGAGAAAAATATTAAAAGATATCTTGTGGACAGCATTGTATCCCCCGACCGAAAAGGTTCGGCGGATATAGCGATCAGCCTGGTGTCCGTAAACGCAACCTTGTGATGGCCATAACTCCAATACCCTTTGGGATCATTGATGGTACTTGGCACAATTGTTCACAAGGCTGAGATAGCACGTCATGTACAAGAACCACAACTCTGTGATATGGTCTTTTTGTGATTTCTCCCCTTCCAGTAAAATAGAATCACTCCCTTGTGGTGGTCATATCTCCAATACTCCTTGAGATATATTGATGTTACTTGGTACAGTTGAACGTGAGGTTTAGCAGGTGTAGACTGTATCAACACATGACTCTGGGTGCTCTGGTTACTGAATTATCTCCCCTGACAATACAATATCATGATGAACATAACACCAGTACCCTTTGAGATATATTGATGGTACTTGGCACAATTGTATACTAGGTTGAGACAGCGTATCATGCTCAAAACCAACAACTATGGGTCCTATGGTATTTATTAAGCCCGCCCAATATAATATACTACTCAAAGTTTGAAAGGGATCAATTTTTTAACGCAAAATAAATTTTGGTTAAATTAATCAGCTGAATCCTAATTTTATATATAATGATAGAAAACATATCCTTCACAAAGACTAGTGATTAATTTTGTCAACTTGTACTGCATTCAAGCGTGACAACAGCAAACTTCTAGGCATCCACAAAATTTGCCGTAACACGAAGGGATTTGGACAATTGATTTTTCACAAATTTTCAAATTTGTTTTGACAAAATTGCCTAATAACGTTTATGGCGTCCAAGGGCATCCATTACAGCACGACATCGCATGCACATGTTCGTAATCAGAGTGTGTATCAGGTTTTGTGGAATCAGCCTCCATTCAGTGCATCTTTGAGCTCTTGTAAAGTCCTCGGATGCCCAGGTCGGGCTAAAACAGCATGTCCCACGCATGCTCAATCGGATTTAAGTCCGGTGATCGAGCAGACCAGTCCATACGAACGATTGTCTCGCGTTCAAGATAGGCATCAGTGACGTGAGCACGGTGGGGACGGGCATTGTCCATTAGAATAAACTCCGTATGGCGTATGGTCTCACAAACTGATCAAGAATTCCATTACAGTACCTAACTGCCGTTAACGTTCCGTTTCAACGACGTACAAAGTAGAAGTAAAACAAAGATCAGGAATTGATACAATTAACTTACTCCATCCATAAAAGACACCAAAGGGAAAGAAATACAAACATTAAGCGACCAAGTCAGTTTTACTATCCACGCTTATCCCAGCCAAACCCATGACTGATCCCTTTCCATAGCGGTTATGCTCTGCCACATTCAAGTCATCGACTCGCTCTTTAGTCATTCGCCACACTAATTGACGTTTTTCAGTGATGTCTAGACAGAATCTGGACTCATCAGTAAACAGTACTGGCGTCCAGTCACGAATCGTCCACCTGGCGTGAGTTCTGGCAAAGTCCAACCGGTCTTGCACGTGCTGTCTCGTCAACGGAACACATACAGCAGGCCTCCTGGCATTCGGTCCGGAATCGTGGTGCCTGTTTCTGACAGTTTGTGTAGAAATTCGTACTCCAGTTCCGTTCCTAAACTGGATATTCAACAGCGTAGCGCTCAGGAACCGTTGACGTCGATACTGAATCAACAATAAACGGTCCTGACGTTGAGTTGCAGCCCTTTCTCGACCGCCGCAGTGTCTGTGTGAAGGATTCCCGTGGAAAAGATGCTGACTCTACATACGGGAAACCACGGTCTGCGACACATTCAGAATCCCAGCAGCACGACGTTGAGGGACGCCAGATTCCAACATTCCGACGCCACGGTTCATTTCTTCGGGGCTCAGGCGGTTTCTTAACTGTCCCCTAGGCATTTTAAAAGTTCACAAATCAAATGAATTCCTTTTTACGCTTGGTAAAGGAACACTGACAAGTTTGATTTTTTCTGTTGAAATGCAGTTTTACGCAAGATTTTTGGGGTGCATGAGTTCATTTGCTGGGTGTGAGAAGTGTGCACTTTCATGTGTACTGAATTGCACATGAGTTTCTGCTTAAGATATGTATCAATATTCGGAGTACAAATTCTGTCATGAAATTTTAAATTTTCTGTGCAAAATTTGGTTTATAAAAAGTGATCCCTATCAAACTTTGAGTAGTATAGTATGACCTGCTTGTTATCACCATATCTTCAATACCCTTCGAGACAAACTGGTGGTACTTGGTACAGAGGTTAAGCAGGTATGTCATCTGAAAGAATTACAACTGTGGGAGCCATGGATTTTGAGTAATCTTTCCTGACAATACAACCTTGCGATGACCATAACTACATTACCCTTTGAGATGTATTGAAGGACCTTTGCACAATTGTGGTGTATTTTAATTATGATGCACTTTCTATTTGTGATCAGACTTCTGAAAAGTAGAAGTAAAATAAAGATCAGGAATCGATACAATTAACTTACTCCACCCATCAAAGACACCAAAGGGAAAGAAACACAAACATTAAGCGACCAGACCATAATGGAAACCTAAACAAAGGAAGGCCATAAGGACAGTTACTTTCCCACAAAATGGCCATATGGCCATCCAAAATAAAAAGACACAAGTGATACACACAGTAAGTAACAAACAACACCATAAATAAACCGCCACAGAAGAACCGCCTTGGAACGGTCAGTGGAATGATTTCCATGATAGCCTATACTAGCTTTTGATCGGGGGATTTGCCATATTTTACGTTTTAGTTTACGGCCCTTTCAAGAATATATAACTCATATCGAGCCGATCATTAGTCAAAGGTAGGCTAAAAGCGTCGACAGCTTTATATTTGCCTACCATACTTGCAGTTTGTCGTATAACATTTATGTTGTATCCTATCTTTTTATTTTATATCGAAGAATGATTTTACGAAATTAGGTGCTGAAGTCACTGCATTTATATATTTTTCTTAATTTATATACTAAGTCACCATATATTCGGATTCCGATCGACCTTGTTGCAGAAGAAATTTAAGTCCAAAATTGAACTTTGAAAATAAATCGGAATGACGTCTATAAAATTTTGTATTAGCTTTGCGAAGTTTGTGATACCGATAACCCTGATCAAAAAGTTTAGCAGTTAAGAATTTATTACGAGTGTTGAAGTCTGTTACATGACTAGACACTCTGGCAAATCGAATTAATCTCGAAATATAAACGCCATAGGATACTGCACGAGGAACATCACCATCCCAGAAAGGAAAATTTACTATCTCAAACATAGAAATAATCGCATTTATCATTAATTTTGCAAGAAACAAACCTCTCTACAAAAGAAAGATGTAAAAAGGGGGGCTCGGTATCAGAAGAATGTGTTTTATTTAAATGAATTTCGGGGGTTGGGGTTTAATTTGACTGATCTAACCATCGAAAAACTTATTGTCAATACTGTCGAAATATCAGAATATGTTCTATAAAAGTGTTATCCTTTGGAAGCAAGGAATACACCACAGAAGTGAAAAATATGGAGTGTACATGTCTTTTGGGCCAGAATAGCTAGTTTCGACCAAATAGGCCTCATCAGTGACCCTCAGATATTTTCAAAATTCCACAATGGAATCAATGATCCTAAAGGACAAGAAAATATAATCCACACTAGATCCAAAGTCGCGCTAAAGGCTTCAATGCTTTCAGATTGGTTCAACGACCCTTTAATAACAAAATAAGAAGAGATCAGCCACAAGGTGTGCTTAGTTGTATCCGTCGGCATACCCATGGATTGTCAAAATAACTAAGTACCAAATCTTATGTAAATATTGTTAAGAAGAAAGGTGAGAGCTTCACACACTTCCTGACATGACCATAACTTATAATTTTTATGCTCTACAGACTTGAGAAAAGCATTTCTTATAGTACGCGCAAGATAGAGGAAGTCTTCCTTATGAAATGTCCATTCAATTAAACCATTAAGTGTTTCTTTTATACGATTGTGCGGAAGTGTAGTGTAAAGTAGAAGTGCAGGCAGGCAATGATCAGGAATCGATACAATCAACCCACAACTCCCATCAGAGACACCAAAGGGAAACAAGCACAAACATGAAACAACAGACCTAATGGAAACATCAATAGCGGAAATCCAAAAGGACAGTTACTGTCCCACAAAATAGCCAACATGCTATCCAAAATAAAATAATATAAGCATCACAAACACCCAAAGACAAAACATAACAAAAATAAACCGTGACAGAAGAACCGCATTGGAACGGTCAGCGGAAACGAATTCCACTGGGGAGCTGAAATCGATTTTGCGTGGCAACAATCCTCGCCCTTACTTCCCTTGCGATTTAGACAAATAATTAGTTCAGTCCGCATGAAGTCTCCTAACTCATCGGTGCAACATCTCCGTGAACACAATTAACCAAACAACCACACAGATGAAACAACGGTGAGGACTCGACAGCAAGAAACCACTGAAATGCTGGAGCAACCGTTAGACTCCGATGGGTCCGACCAGAGATAGAGCATCAGGCACAAACCAACATTACCTTGAATTAGATCTGTCTAACTCTCAATAAGCCTTTACACTGGAACCGTCATAGAATATGAGGTCTGACCGACCGGCGTGCAATTAAAGAGGGAAGCAAAGTTGTCAAAGGGCGGAAAAATCAAAAGTAGACAGACACGAAGCACGAAAACGGCTGGATTTCATTTTATTTAAAACGTCATTAAAACTTTTCACAGACCAAAAACAGATTTCTTCCTGATCGTCCAAAGCCTTTGTCGCAGTATTTAATCACATGTTTTTGATGGCAGTAAAACATGGAGCTAATAATTTAGAAAGTTCAGTGGTGGTACAAGAACTTGAATTTGTAATAAACTGTGCTTTGTATGTCTTTTTTAAGTTTAGGCAACCAATATAACGCATGAAGCTTGTCTTGGCCTTCTGGAACACATACAGCAAACTTGGTGGCTGAACGACAAATATTGTCACCATCTTAAGCCCTCAATACAGCCAAAGGTTGCAGTTTATAGGCCTTAGTACTACAAAGTTCTTGCTGAAGAGTGTTATCATAGTAGAGCCGTCAAACATCGACCACATTTGTAGCTTCCCTATCTGCTGGAGCCAAAACAAACTTCTTATGAAATTCTTGAATACCTAGTGTAAGGTGACGTTAAGACGTTTTAGGTTTACGAGGTAATTAGTTCGTATTTTGAGAGTAGAAAGAAATGCATTGGTTCACTAGTTTCAGAATGCTAAGTGTCCATTCTTTAAGAGCTTTATGCTCAACATACTCTCGTTCACACCATTCATTCAAGGCAGCAGCGATTTCATCTGTATACTTATTGAAATCAATTTGAGAAGGAAATTGATATTTCCGTCCTTTAGAAATTATGTTTCGTAACCTAGAAACAGGAGTATTTTTTTTTAAAATTTGCCAGTAATAATATTACCAGCAACAGGATATCAATACACTGAATTTTTTATACTAAGAGGTATCAGGAGTTTTAGAGTCAATATCAAGGTCAGAATTAAGTTTATTGAAATCAATAATGGTAGCTCTAACAGGTATATTGTATTTATAGCAAATTATGGGTGTTACCTTAAAATGACCTACTCAAAAACAGCTAAATTGATTTTGTTAGAATTTTACAGACATGTTCCTTGGACCACTGTCAAACAAAATGGCCAAAACTCTCCACTCAACCTTACTGTATTACATACTATTACCTACAATTTCATATACACAGCGTGGATCAGGTGAGCGATCCTGGGCCGTCATGGCCTTCTTATTTATTTATCTATCTAACTATTTATTTATCTTTTGTTTATATATTACAGCCGTCTAGTGTGCGGGATACTGACGTAAACGAACTAACACAGAACGACAATACGGCGGATATAGAGGCTTCAGATGAAGGTATTTGTTGCAAATAGTCAAACAGGCGTCGCGATCTACCTTGTGGTTTCCTTCAGCTCCAGCTTACCGAGTGTGGAAGAAGCTCGAGCTCTCATCTTTGTTTCATTACAGTTATTTAATTTGATTTGTATTTCAGTTTTTTCTAATGTCTAAACATTTTTGTAATGATCTATTGATTGATTTAGTTACCTTCAGATGGAACAACCATTTTGTGTGTGTAGAAAATGACATAGAGATAAAATCGATTAAACCCCCACCCCCTAGTAGTTTTCGCTACTAACCATCCTAAGGCGGTGGTACTGATGTTGGTTTTCATTGCTTTCTATAGTGTATGTGCTTATGATTGTGTTAAATTATTATTTATTTGATTTTCATAACCAGTGCCTGTTGCACCGTGATCAACTCTTATGGGGAAGAGGGAATTGGTTGCTGTGTTGTTTGCGGTTACAGTCGAACTTCACTGGCTCGAACACCTTTGAGCCCTCAAAAATGTGTTCGATACAGGGGTAGTTCGAGCCACTGAGGTTACTGTCAGGAGGCATAAAGAGATACATTTTGACATCTTTTCGGTGTTCTATAATGAATATGTATGCTGTGTGTACTCATTAGAATCGCCTCATCGAGGCAATTCTAATGAGTACACACAACATGCATTTGCAAGATAAAAAGCTAAAATCTCCTTAATTATCCCCCACTATTTCTTATGTAGAGGATTTAGCTAGGGGCTCAAGAATTGGTTCGACTCATCCATGGTAAATGAGCCATCGGTGTTCGAGCCATCGAAGTTTTACTGTATATTTTTTCCTGGTTACGTTTGTTTTCTTCACTGTTATTGGTTTTCCTCTTGGTACCATTGTACGGCTGTAATCTTAGATTGTGCCTTTACCTGGGCATCTATTTCTATAATTATTTTACATGATGTACAGAAAATATCACGATCATAGCCATCGTAAACCACCGAGATATAGAAAAGGCCCCGTAAATCATCATAGTGCAGATTAGTGCAGATTATATTTTCTGGTCCTTTGGGATCATTAAGTTCATATGGTATCATTTTGAAAATAGAGTTCTGCTTAAGCTGGTGCCAGAGGGCATGGCCGGTGTTGCACATTTCAGTACTGGTCAAGAACAGACTTAATAAAACCGAACGGGCCTCCGTGGCCTAGTGGATAAGAGCGCTGACCCTTAGTCATTAGGTCTCTCACCGCCGTAGGTTCGAGCCTCGCTCGGGCCACGTGTGAGACGCCAAGTTCTGCAACGGAAGGTCAGGTGGTTTTTCTCCGGGTACTCCGGTTTTCGCCCACCTCTGATTAACGATCGGCTCGATATGAGTGAAATAATCTTGAAAGGGCCGTAAAACCCAAACCAAAAAACAAAAAAAAATAAAACCGAGTCTGCTATTTTCGTTTATTTGGCGTATTCCTTGCTTCCATAGGACCTGATTTAGAACTTATTTATGTTCACTGTAGCTGGTGTTGTGTCGTGTGGCGGCCGTAAAACGTCTCCCCGTACATCATCATAGTGCAAATTATTTTTTCTGGTCCTTGAGGATCATTGTGTTCATTTGCTATCATTTTGAAAATAGAGTTCTGCTTAAGCTGATGCTAGAGGGCGTAGCCGGTGTTGCACATTTCAGTACTGGTCATTAACAGACACAATAAAACCGAATCTGCCATTTTCGTTTATTTGGTGTATTCCTTGCTTCCAACTTCAGAACTTATTTATTTTCACTGTAGCTGGTGTTGTGTCGTGTGGCGGCCGTAAAACGTCTCCCCGTAAATCATCATAGTGCAGATTTTATTTTCTTGTCCTTTGGGATCATTGAGTTCATTTGGTATCATTTTAAAAATAGAGTTCTGCTTAAGCTGGTGCTAGAGGGCGTGGCCAGTGTTGCACATTTCAGTACAGTGTTTTTCGTTTATTTGGTGTATTCCTTGCGTCCAAAGGATCTAACTTCAGAACTTATTTATTTTCACTGTAGCTGGTGTTGTGCAGTGTGGCGGTGTAGCGTGAGATCTTTAAACCCGTGAGAACCTTAATACCAAGGTATATCTGCGCATGCGCAAGAAGGCGGTGAGAAATATCATCCATTTCTTGTTAGCACCTGCCCCTTTCATCTTGAGCCTATGTTTAAAATGTCTTAAGAAATCTGCTTACATTACGAACTTTAAATAGAACACTATTTATAACAGGCTTTATTTCTTTATTTTTATTTATTAAAACCCGTATTAAATATGCCATAAATAGGTTTCCATGTGTTCAAAAAGAATATGCGTATATGCGGGTACATGTATTTTCTTGAAATTATTATGAAAACACGCATTTATTTTAAACCCCATTAAACCCCACTTTTATACAGTAAAACTGGGGTTTAGAGCGATGTATATTATTTTCATATTTCCGCTGCGAAACATAGATTGTAGGTACTCGATAGAACCGTCTCGGCGAGGCGATTCTAACGAGTACCTACAATCTATGTTTTCCAGCGGAAATATGAAAAATATCAGAATATTATACATGTATCTAAAAATTTGATGGTAAAATTTCAATATATTTTTAATAGGCGTGTTTTCGCAATTAATACTTTTAAAAAGCAAGTTCTTTGGAAATTTTAAAATTATTATTCTGCCTAAATGGATTGGAACACTGTAGCATATAAGCCTGATCTCAATATAAGTGCCCTTTTACAATAATAATAATAAGAATAATATAACACTAATTATAACAATTATAATAAATAATAATGATAATATTAATCATAATCCGAGGCTTAGAGAAAACATGTATACTCTTACCTTTTCAGTTCTACGGTGTATTCCTGGCTTCCAAAGGATATTGAACCCTTCATGGAGTTTAAATTTTAGTTATATGCCAAGGTGATTAACATGTGTGATTTATGGTTTGACATGTCCTGTTGTCCCGATGCTTATTAAAACACACTGACTAATTTTCACACCTTTCTGCTTATATGTGGTAATAATGCCTAATATCAACCAAACAGGTTTTCTCTTTACCATTTAAACAATAATAATAAAAAAACAGAAGTAATTACCGAACCAACTGCTCAGTATCAACAAATCAAAATCGACCCCACCAACCGGGGCTTGAAGAAACAGATGGGCTGCATGGTAGCTAGGTAGTCAGGTATGAAGGTAGGGTGAATGGTCTGGTGGGTACGTGGCTGGATGAGTAGGTAGGTAGTCTTACTTTTAACTTCTTCCCTCGACGTTGTTCGTTTGTTTGTTTTGTTTGATTTGAGGTTTAACGTCCCCGTCAACACTGTAATGGTAATTTTGGAGACATTGCTTCCAATTTTGTGGGACTTTTACCCGACATTGATATAAAATGACATCTCAAGCCCTGTCGCCCAATGAAACCAATAGGGGTTATAAGCATGGACGGGCCGACTCGCACCGCTTTGCCTGGGCAGGCTTAGATCCTCTAAGCGGTTTATCAGTACTCGTGTGCGGTCAGTTTCAGCTTAATGTAATGACTGTTCTTGGCATCACCATATTACATATATCAGATAAACCCAAGTTTTCTCTATATAAAGTTGGGTATGGGGGGTCTTCATTTCAGGGGCTTCATGGGTGGCGGCGGTAAAACGTCTCCCTGCCCTACATCAACGTGTAGATTATATTCTCTTGTCATTTGGGATCATTGATTCCATTGTGGAATTTCGAATATATCTGAGGGTCACTGATGAAGCCTAATTGGCCGAAACTAACTAGTCTGGCCCAGAAAACATGTGCGCTTCATATTTTTCACTTCTGTGGTGTAGTCCTTGCTTCCAAAGGATAACCCTTTTATAGAACATATTTAACTTTACTACAGCTGGTGTGTGGGAATGTGTGGCGGCGGTAAAACGTCTCCCTGCCCTACATCATAGTGTAGATTATATTTTCTTGTCCTTTGGGATCATTGATTCCATTGTGGTATTTTAAATATATCTGAGGGTCACAGATGATGCCTAATTGGCCGAAACTAGCTAGTCTGACCAAGAAAACATGTACACTCCATATTTTTCACTTCTGTGGTGTATTCCTTGCTTCCAAAAGATAACCCTTTTATAGAACATATTGTTCACGTGATGCCTTCCGGTGATGCTTTTTTCACCGGCACTTTTATTGCGAATCCTTCACAAGAGAAGAAGATTGCATATAATACCTTCTTGGTACTCAAAATAGAAGTGGAGGCAATGATCAGAACGATCGACTACTATTGTGCATTTGATGTGTTTAGTGGCCCAGATCCTATTGATAACCTTTCTGACTAGCTCAAAATAATAGTCTCTGGTTTCATCACCTGTGATGGCTTTGACAAACTGCTTTTTCATATTTCGGAAACATTTGAAGCTTTTGGAGGCCTTCATGCGGAATGAACAAGTTATTTGTCTTAATCGCGACGGAAGTAAGGGCGACGATTGTCGCCACGTAAAATCGATTTTAGCACCCCCCCCCCCCCCCCACCCCGCCCAATGTGGAATTCGTTTCCGCTGACCGTTCCAAGGCGGTGTTTCTTCTGTCGCGGTTTATTTTTGTTAGGGTTTGTCTTATGGTGTTTGCGTCGCTTATATTATTTTATTTTGAATAGCTTTTTGACCATTTTGTGGGAAAGTAACTGTCCTTTTGGCTTTCCGCTATTGATGTTTCCAATATGGTCTGTTGTTTTATGTTTTTAGAAGCCTCCGTGGTCTAGTGGTTATGCTACTCGCCTTGTAAACCAGGGGTCGCAGGATCGATCTCGGGCTTCTCCAGACTTTCGTATGAGTCTTTAAACCGAGGTCCCGTCTCCGTATGACCGTAGCTATTGGTGGGACGTAAAACTCAAACACTCACTCACTGTTTTATGTTGTGGTTCTTTCCCTTTGGTGTCTCTGGTGGGAGTGTTGGTTAATTGTATCGATTACTGATCATTGTCTCCACTTCTATTTTTGCGAGTTTTACCCGTTGCCTCTTTTGCTCATCAGTCAACAAATATGGCACTCGTCTAGCAGAAATCTTTCTGACCTTCAGATGCATCTTCAAAATAAGGTGAACCGTTGATAGAGATATGCCCACCTTTCGTGGAACATCACGAACTGTAAATCTGACATCGCCTTCATGATTTCCTTTATTTTGGAAACGTTTTCTTTACGAGATGCAGATTTTGGCCTACCTGATTTCGTTGCATTTTTGATGGACTCTACACCAAACTCACTTTTTTCCACCGCCGAACTGTGTCTTAAGACACACAAGAAGGTCCATAAGCAGTAGAAATTTCAATCATCAGCTTCTTCAAATAACAACCAAGTTTATAGCTAGCTTTGATATAAGCCCGTGTTTTATCTTTCTTGTCGGCGCTTCTACCAACCATTTTTAGCTCACCTGTCACGTAGTGACAAGGTGAGCTTTTGGGATTACTTTTTGTCCGCCGTGCGTCCGTAAACTTTTTCTTCAAACGACATCTCCTCCTAAACCACTGATCAGATTTTGACCAAACTTCACAGGAATGATCCTTAGGTGGTCCCCTTTCAAAGTTGTTCAAATGTTTCCGGTCCGTTGCAAATATAGGTCACAAGAGCCAAAAATTGATTTTTTTCATTAAAAACTTAAAAAATCTTCTTCTCTGAAACCGCAAGGCCCAGGACATTGATATTTGGTATGAAGCTTCATCTAGTGGACCCCTACCAAGATTGTTCAAATTATTGTGCTGGGGCCGAAGATGCCCCCGCACCGGGGCCCTTTTGTTTTACATGGGCTTATATAGGGAAAATCTTTAAAAATCTTCTTCTCTGAAACCACAAGGCCCAGGTCTTTGATATTTGGTATGAAGCTTTATCTAGTGGTCCCCCACCAAGATTGTTCAAATTATATTGCTGGAGCTAAAAATGCCCCGCACCGGGGCCCTTTGGTTTTACATGGGCTTATATAGGGAAAATCTTTAAAAATCTTCTTCTCTGAAACCACAAAGCCCAGGTCTTCGATATTTAGTATGAAGCTTCATCTAGTGGACCCCTACCAAGATTGTTCAAATTATAGTGCTGGGGCCAAAAATGCCACCGCCCGGGGGCCCTTTGGTTTTACATGGGCTTATATAGGGAAAATCTTTAAAAATCTTCTTCTCTGAAACTGCAAGGCCCAGGTCTTTGCTATTTGGTATGAATCTTCATCTAGTGGACCCCTACCAAGTTTGTTCAAATTATAGTGCTGGGGCCAAAAATGCCCTCGCCCCAGGGCCCTTTGGTTTTATATAGGCTTATATAGGGAAAATCTTAAAAAATCTTCTTTTCTGAAACTGCAAGGCCCAGGTCTTTGATATTTGATATGAAGCTTCATCTTGTGGACCTCTACCAAGATTGTTCAAATTACAGTGCTGGAGCTAAAAATGCCCCCGCACCGGGGCCCTTTGCTTTTACTTGGGCTTATATAGGGAAAATCTTTAAAAATCTTCTTCGCTGAAACCACAAGGCCCAGGTCTTTGATATTTGGTATGAAGCTTCATCTAGTGGACCCCTACCAAGATTGTTCAAATTATAGTGCTGGGGCCAAAAATGCCACCGCCCGGGGGCCCTTTTGTTTTACATGGGCTTATATAGGGAAAATCTCTAAAAATCTTCTCTGAATTTGCAAGGCCCAGATCTTTGCTATTTGGTATGAAACTTCATCTAGTGGACCCCTACCAAGTTTGTTCAAATTATAGTGCTGGGGCCAAAAATGCCCCCGCCCCAGGGCCCTTTGCTTTTATATAGGCTTATATAGGGAAAATCTTAAAAAATCTTCTTTTCTGAAACTGCAAGGCCCAGGTCTTTGATATTTGATATGAAGCTTCATCCTGTGGACCTCTACCAAGATTGTTCAAATTATAGCCCTTGGGCCAAAAATGCCCCCGCTCCGGGGCCCTTTGGTTTTAGATAGACTAATATAGGGAAACTCTTGAAAAATCTTCTTCTCTGAAACCACAAGGCTTAGGTCTTTGATATTTGTTATGAAACTTCAGCTAGTGGACCTCTAATCAAGATTATTCAAATTTATATCCCTGAGACCAAAAATGCCCCCCGCCATGTGGCCCTTTGGTTTTACATAGACTTATATAGGGAAAATCTTTAAAAATCTTCTTCTCTGAAACCACAAGGCTTAGGTTTTTGATATTTGTTGTAAAGCTTCAGCTAGTGGACCTCTACCAAGATTGTTCAAATTATAGCCCGTGGACTAAAAGCGCCCCCCGCTTCGGGGCCCTTTGGTTTTACATAGACTTATTTAGGGAAAATCTTGTTTTACATAGACTTCTTTATGCAGGGTAAACCTTTAAAATCTTCTTCTCTGAAACCACAAAGCCCAGGTCTTTCATATTCGATATGAAGCTTCATCTTGTGGACCTCTACCAAGATTGTTCAAATTATAGCCCTGGGACCAAAATTGACCCTGCCCGGGGCCCAACATTATACATTGGATCAGGTGAGCGAACCAGGGCCCTCTGGGTCCTGTTGTTTACTGTAGTAGTCAATGACTGCGTGTATTCAAAAGGTAAATTTTATGTCTTACACTTAGTCTAACATGTACATTTTTACACCGTTGTGTAGGTATTGAATAACCCTATACAGGTATGTATTGGTTTTTTATCGAGCTCAACGTGGATATCGAGCTAGAGGACAATAAGCAATTCTTTTCGAGCATCCCTCGTATATATATATTGTGGGATAGTGAGTGATTGTTTGAGTTTTACGTCCTACCAACAGCTAAGGTCATACGGAGACGGGGCATCGGTTTAAAGACTCATCCGAAAGTCCGGAGAAGCCCGGGATCGATCCTGCGATCCCTGGTTTACAAGGCGAGTAGCGTAACCACTACACCACGGAGGCTTCTAAATATATTGTGGGAGAAGGACCGTATAAGTATCCAAATGCTTTCGTTCTAACCCTGTCATTATTGCATGTGTTGTGTATGTCTGTCTTGTATATCGAAAAATGAAATACATATGTTTAAACTAAGTCAGGGTTAAATTCGAAAACTAGCGATGTCGGTCGAATACTTGCGGAGTTATGTCCTGCTAAAAATGCATTATTGACCTTGTCATCACCGTATCCCCTTCAGTTTTGATCGGATCTTCTTGAAACATTTAGAAGCCTCCGTGGTGCAGTGGTTACGCTACTCGCCTTGTAAACCAGGGATCGCAGGATCGATCCCGGGCTTCTCCAGACTTTCGGATGAGTCTTTAAACTGAGGTCCCGTCTCCGTATGACCTTAGCTGTTGGTGGGACGTAAAACTAAAACTCACTCACTCACTCACTCTTGAAACATACAAAAAATAAGTCAGGGATAAAAGCTCGATTGTGTTCGAAACCTAGTAATGTGGTCTATTACTCACATAGTTATGTCCCCTACTTAGCTGATAATGCTTATTTCTGACCTTGTGGTCGCCTAAGCCCCTTCAGTTTTGATCAGATCTTTTTGAAATTTACAAATAAGTAAGTCAGGGATAATCATAAAAAGCTCAGATGAGTATAAAAATTGCGAGGTTGGCCTATCTATCATAGAGTTACGTCCCAGTGACAGCCGAAAATGCCTATGTTTGACATTGTCATCACTGTAGCCCCTTCAGTTTCCATCGGATCTTCTTGAAACATACACGTAAGTAAGTAAGGGATAATATCTCAGCAGAGTTTAGAAATCGTTGAAGTCCGACTATATTTCAGAGAGTTATGTCCCCAGTGATTGCAGAAAATGCATGTTGTTTACCTTGTCATCACTGTAGCCCCTGTAGCTTGGATTAGTTCGAAAACTGATGAGGTCAGTCTATTTATCATAGAGTAACATCCCTTTGATTGCAGATGTTTGACCTTGTGATGACCGTAACTCCTTCAGTTTTTATTAAGTCTTCTTGAAAATTACAAACAAGTCAGGGATAAAAGCTCGGATGTGTTCGAAAACTAGCGATGTATGTCTATTACTCACAGTGTTATTTCCTCTCCTTTGCTCAAAATGCTTATTTTTGACCTTCTCATCACCGTAGCTCCTTCAGGTTTGACCGGATCTTCTTGAAACTTACATATAAGCAAGTCAGGGATCAAGGCTCGAAGGAGTTAAAAAAATCGGTGAGGTCGGCTTTTTTATCATAGAGTTACCTCACTTTTTGCTGATAATGTCTGTTATTGACCTTGTCATCACCGTAACCTCATGTAAGTTAGTCAGGGATAAAATCTCTGATGAGTTTTAAAAACTGGTGACGTCGGCTTATTTACCATACAGTTATGCCCCTTTGATTGCTGAAAATGCCGATTTTTGACATTGTCTTCATCATAAGGCCCTAAATTTTGAACGGACCTTCCTGAAAATTATATATACGTGAGTTATAGATTAAACTTGAATGTGTTTGCAAACTAACATTGTTGACATATTATTCATGTTCCCTTTGGTGCTGAAATTGTCTATTTTGTACCTTTTCATCACCATACATCCTTTAGGTTTGATCGAATCTTCCTGAAACTAGCATATAAGTAGGTTGGTAATGAAAGTTCAGACGAGTCTCAAAACTGGTGATGTCTGCCTATCTCGCATAGAGTTACGTCTCCTTGAATGCTAAAAATACCTGCTTTCGACATTGTCATCAACATAAATCCTTCGATAAAGATTGGAACTTTCTAAAACTGTTAATCTGTGAGCCCAGATGATCGATCTTGTTTGTGAAATTTGGCTCATTAGTTTGGTCGCTATGTCATCTCAGAGTTCCCATAGAATTTTAATGATTTAAATTGGAAAATGGTATTTTCAGCCAAGCCTTTGCACATATTTTGACAAGACTTCCATAGAAATGTTCCTTAAGCAATATACTATTCGCGATATAATTTATTGTCAACAGTTCTTTTTTATGGTTGCCGTGAGAACCAAAAATGCAAAGACATACAAAAAACAAAATACTTACAAAAATCATCTTCTCAAAAAATCATATGCTGTACGACGCTCAGGCTTTATGAAAATATTCACCATATTTTACTCAACATGTTTTTCTTGTATGAAAATCGGATAATTAGTTCGGTTGCTATGGTAACATAGAGTTTCCATTGACTTATAATGTGGAAAACTGAAAAATGTCATTCCCTACCTAGCCTTTGCAGATAATTAGACAGGCCCCCGCCAATCGGGGCTCGAAGAAATATGTGCTACATGATGCTTCCATGCAGGATTACGTTATACTTTATACGTTATACCTAACACCTGGTGACGGCCCCCGCCCATCGGGGCTTGCAGGAATAGATGGACTGCATGATGCTTCCACGCAGAGCTGAAACCGACCCGCGCACGAGTACTGGTTAACTGCTTAGAGGATCTATGCCTGCCAAGGCAAAGCGGTGTATGTCAGTCCGTCCATGCTTATAAACCCTATAGGTTTCATTGGGCGACAGGTCTTGAGATGTCATTTCACCTCAACGTCGGGTAAAAGCCCCACAAAATTGGAAGCAACGTCTCCAAAATGACCAATACAGTGTTGTCGGGGACGTTAAACCTCAAATCAAACAAACAAACAACACCTGGTGGTATATTCGTTTCGTCACACCTGCGTTTGCCAAGCTTATTGGATTTATTGGTTTTCACTGTTATATGATATTCAAACATCTGCGGTGTTATTGTTTGGCTTAAAACATTATATCAACACACCTGCTTAGAACCTGACGGGGGTGGTGGTGGGGGGGGGGGGGTTAATCATTCATAAGAAAGACCAAAACAAGTAAAGTGATCATTTAGATGTCACGGCTAATGCTATTTAGTATAATATTTCCCATAAATCTGCCAAGATTGTTAATGAAAGAAACATGAGTTTTTTAAGTAATGAGCCAGGTGGCCAAGTCCCGCATCTCCCATATATGGTAAAGATACTCTAAAGATAGAAAGAAATGTAATGTTCTGTTGCTAAGTTGCTAAGTTAAGGTATGATGTTTGGATCCAGAGAGAGGCTGAAAGAGAAGTATGAAAGGATGTGTGCAGTGCGAGAGAGAGGAGAACGGTACAGGAACTCAAGAAAGAACTGTGTGGGTGCTAACAGCGAACTGTTAGAGAGCGGTAAAGCAGAAGGATAAGGAACGATATGAGAACCGCACTTGATTTCTGCTTGTTAAGGTTTCTCCTGTGGCACTTGACTTAAACAGAATATGCTACATGTTAATAAATACTGGAAATAGTAAAAGGACTTATGTGATTAACTTCACACCCAAAGCTGACTAAACACAACACAAAGCGACCCCTGCTCTGACTCTGGCTACGCTACAGCAGAACTTAAACGGACCCGTACACGAGTACAGGTTAACCGCTTAGAGGATCTAAATAGAAGTAGAGGCAATGACCAGGAATCGATACAATCAACCCATAGCTCTCATCAGCGGCTACGAAGGGACAGAAACACAAACATGCATCAACAGACCTAATGAAAACACTAACAGCGGAAAGCCAAAAGGACAGTGCCCTGCCCAGGCAAAGCGGTGCGAGTCGGCCCGTCCATGCTTATAAATCCTATTGGTTTCATCGGGCGGCAGGGCTTGAGATGTCATTTTATCTCAATGTCGGATAAAAGTCCGAACCCACAAAATTGGAAGCAACGTCTCCAAAATGACCTTCACAGTGTTGACGGGAAATCAAACAAACAGATAATTAAACAAAATTTTCATAGAAATATTCCTTAACAGTCTACTGTCTGCCATATGATTTTATGCCTACTGCTCCTTTTTATTGGTTGCCATGTAAACCAAAATGAAAATAATAATAATAATAATAATAAAATAAAATAAAAATCATCTCCTCAGAAACCATATGAGGCTGAGATTTTATGAAAATATTCGCCATATCTTATTCAACAGGTGTGATGTTTTTTTTTTTTTTTTTTTTTGTTTTTTCTTTTATTAAATTCGGCTCATAAGTTTGGTTGCTATGGCAACTTATAATTTCCATTGATTTATAATGGGAAAAATTAGAAAATGGCATTACCTGCCAAGCCTTTGCAAATATTTTGACAAAACTTTCATAGAAATATTCCGTAAGGAATCTATTTTCTGCCATATGATTTTAGGCCTACTGCTCCTTTTAATGGTTGCCACGGAAACCCAAATGCCCCCCAAAATAGAAAAGAAAATGCTTAAAAAATCATTCCTCAGAAACTTGAGACTGGAAATATTCACATTATCTGCCTCAACCAGTTTTATGTTTTGTTTTTTTGTTGTTAAATTCGGCCCTTTAGGTTGGTTGCTATGGCAATTTAGAATTGAAAATTGAAAAATTGTATTTACTGCCATGTTTTGCCAAGTGTTTGCTGATATTTTGAAACACTTCTCACAAAAATATTCTTTACAAGCAATCATATATCTTGCACATGATTTTTATTGGTTTCCATGAAAACTATAATGCCCCCAAAAATAATTGAAAAAAAAAACTTTAAAAATCTGCGCGGTTGCGCGGCTTAAAACGTCTCCCCGTACATCATCATAGTGCAGATTATATTTTCTGGTCCTTTGGTATCATTGAGTTCATTTGGTATCAATTTGAAAATAGCGTTCTGCTTAAGCCGGTGCTAGAGGGCGCGGCCGGTGTTGCATACTTCAGTACTGGTCATGAACAGACTCAATAAAACCGAGTCTGCTATTTTCGTTTATTTGGTGTATTCCTTGCTTCCAAAGGATCTAACTTCAGAACGTATTAAACATATTCCGGCGGGCGTACTGTACCCGTCTATAGATTTTAATGAAACTTGTCATAAAGAATATAGGGACTTAGTGCTTTTGAACACGAAAGGAAAATCGATGGTGCATGGATGAGTTTTCAAGAGACAAAGTCACAAAAGTAGGGGCATAGAGCATAAATTTGAGAATTAAAAATACACGCTTTCGGAACAGACATTGCATTCACGGTAACTGATTTCTCAATAAATGGACAATAGAACAGCCATCACGAAAACACGCCTATATAATTTTGACTCCCTTGAACCCCACTTTTATATAGTAAAACTTGGGTTAACAGGGGTAAACCTTATTTTTTCTTATTTCTGCTCTAAAATATAGATCGTGGGTATTTGTATTCGATGAGGCGGTTCTAACGAGTACCAATAATCTATATTTGGAGCAGAAATAAGAAAAATATCACAATTTTTCATCTAAAAAAATCGATTTTTTTGAAGGTAACGTTTACAATGTTTTAGTATAGGCGTGTTTTCATAATGTTGGGAATCATCAATATTTAAAATGTTTCATAATATTTATTCATAGTGAGAAACTGTCAAATCTAAGAAAAGAATAAAACTGAAATATAAATGTTATGGTAAAGCATTCAGTCACTGACAAGTTTTACTGCACACACGTTTAAACAACATCTGTTCGGTAAAAATACTACTTAGATTACTGTGAAAAAACTACTATATTAATACAAGATGTTTGTGTTGTTTAATAGTAGACAGAGAAAATTACATGTACATTAATTACTTTTTCATATATTTTTGCAAGATATTTATATATCTCCAAATAATAATAAATAAAAAAGATTTTATTCAAAAATACACACTGAGCAACATTTTCATCCTTTGCATACTATATATATGTACCATTTTAAAATAAAGTAATGAGATAATGCATAAATACATTAGCGTCATTATTTGTTTCTTTGAATTGAGGTTAACACGTCCCCGTCAGCACTGTAAATCCAATTTTGGAGACGTTGCTTTCAATTTTGTGAGACTTTTACCCGACGTTGAGATGAAATGAAAACTAACATCCTGCCAAAACCAATAGGGTTTATAAGCATGGACGATCCGACTCACACCGCTTTGCCTGGGCGGCTTAGATCCAGCGGTTTACCAGTACTCGTGTGCGGGTTGGTTTCAGCTCTGCATGTAGCATCATGCAACCTATCTATATATTGAAGCCCCGATGGGCAGGGCCCGAAATTAGCGTCATGGACAGTATCTATTCCCAGCACTGCCAAAGAAACAGGGGTACAGGGTGCAAAGTACCCACCCACTATTATAATAATGTGTGTGCAACCATAGTAAATTTTTTATTTAATATAAGACCATAGGAGCAATGAACAAGTTTTAACGCAACACAACTTTCACTCATAGTGATATTGACATGCATAATTTCATTATGGCTTATTCAAATAGAAATTCTATATAAAATATATATTTCTTGCCAAATAGTTCTCTTCAATATTTTAATATGTAATCGACATTGTATGTGCATCATTGCGAAAATTTAACATTTGATTTGATTAGCTAATTATCTGATATCAAGCTGTCTGAAATAGAGGCATTATTCTTTATCAGTTTTGTAGGATTACTACCCGCCTAGATATTTTTATCATGCTTCGGATTATATAACCACAACAGGAAGCAAGGTGACATTTTTTATCTTCATTTAAGATAAAATTTAACCGAAGGTTAATTTTTTATAACTTTATCAAATTTAGTAAATGAGTCCAGTGCAATATGGTTTCTCTCAAGCATTGGCGATCGAGTAGTTCTTACAGCATGAAACCCTAAAATTCAATCTTCATCTCTCCACATTTAATGTCCTGATTTTGTCAGTTATTCATTTAGAACCTTAAAATTTTGATATCATGACACTCGTTAGTAAACACACTTTATACAGAGGATTGTGGGTTACAAGGGTATGCTTTTATGTTCTCCTGCATTATCGATACGGTAAATAAAAACACAAATGAGGACATTCTAAGAAGCATACATGTACCACAATCTACCATATTGTGGTAGTATAGACAAGTAAAATATCCCGAAATTTAGATAGAAATAATGTCATTTTGACAGCATCATCTCGGTTTCAGCTCTGTGTGGAAGCATCATGCAGCCCCTCTATTTCTTCAAGTCCCTATGGGCGTGGGGCTATGCCATTTTAAGGGCATGTGCATGATTTCAGGAATATTTGTTCATATTTCTCCACTAAAATATGTCGTTGATAATCTCTGGATCAACTCGATTAGGCAATTCCAAAAATGTACCCTCAGCATAGTAAAAATTGGAATTGGAACAATAGTGATTAACATGCCATTCTATCTCAATGGCAGGGAAAAAGTCACATCAAATCAGAAGCATTGTTTCCAAAGTGACCTTAATAGAATTGACTGTGATGCAAAATCTTAACTCAAACAAAACTGCTCAGGCTCAGCCACTGCAGATAAGGGTGTAAATTATCAACTGTATAAGCCTGTCAAGAACAAAGGTTTACAGACCTGATAGACATGACCTAAAAAGTGTTGTGCACTGGGTCTATCATGATTTGATTTGATATCTCAACTGTGAAAAAAAGCAAAGATTTGGCACTTAATGCACATTTATTTTTCTCACAACAGCAGATACAAACAAACAAAAATACCACATCTAGTGAGAATGTGTCTTCAGATGTGTCTATAACAAGCATGGGTACTGTACACAAAAACAAAACCATCCCCACTACAAGCGAAAAGCCATAATGACAGTTACTTTCCCACACCATGTCCTAACCTCTATCGATATCAGCAATACATACATGCAAAGGCGAACCATAACAATAAAAGTCCAGGTACTGGGGAGGTTGGGGGGTGGCTTTGATCGATTTTGCGTGACCAGAATCGTCGCCATAAGTGATATGCTGGAACGAAACAAACGAAAACCAACATCTAGACTCCAGTGGGCCGACCAGAGACGCCTTGTTTTGGTATTTGTATGAACTTCCCATTGTTTCGGTGGCTCAAGATATTTTTTTTTTTCAGTTTTGCAGTGATCGTGTATTTTCTCACTTGTTTCTTTGTTCTATGTGCAGTTCAGGAACTGCTTGCGGAGAACGAAATAGTGGAATACAACATAGATGATATGACAGACAGCATTCTAGGCTGCTAGTTAATACGAGGGTTCCTGATGGAGCATTTTTAGTTTGTCTGGCTTAAATAGTGTGTGTGTGTGTGTGTGTGTGTGTGTGTGTGTGTGTGTGTAGTGTGTGTGTGTGTGTGTGTTCTTTGCGACATATATAACTTAATTCATTAACCGGCTTCTGTGATCCGACATGGTTTTTATATTGATTATGCTTATGTATACTCGTCCAACAAAAGTGGAAGCAACGTCTCTAAAATTACCTAAATAGTGTTGAAGGGAAGGTTAAACCTGAAAGCAAATAAACACAATACTCTATAGCTATTCAAGCTAGGGTATTTCATTAAAACACCCATATTTCTTTCTTTCAGCTTTTCGATTTCCGGTTAAAGTTAAAAAGAAATCATTGGCTACGACGTGCAAAATGTCAGGAAAGTACAGTCTTTTCATCGGGAGAAAGGAATTGCAGTTTATTGAAGACTGTAATGGCAAATTAAAGTATGAATTCCCATACGTATGGATTGAAACATTTAGGATTGGTAAGAAACGTTTTTATATCAAAACTGGAAGCGTGTGTCCGATTGGAATGGGTTACATTTGCTGTAAAACTAACGACGAGAAAAGAATCTTCTCAATGGTTCAGTTCAGATGTGGAGAGCTACGTAAAAATCAAATACATCAAAAACAACGACCACTTCCACAACAACCGGATGCAAGTTCAGCCTCTGTAGCGATCTCGGCTCCTGAACTAGACCACACAGAGCCTGAAGAATGTAAGTTTGAAATTATTCCCTTTCATCATATGAGGGCTCGTCTGAGAGTGTAATAACGCCATGTAATAAATTCCGTAATCCCCTCGTGAATTAAATATTCAACGCCCCTTAACGTTACATGTACGACGTCCTTAACGACGTCATGTTTACAAATGGCGGAATACTGACATGTTTGAAAAACGATCGTGAACAAAATGCGTTTTAATTTCATATGATAAAACGAGATTAATAATAACTGTCTTGCTCTAAGATTATCTCATTTAAATCTTGAGTTTCAATAAATAAACATATACCCTGTACAAAAGACAGGATAGTTTTCTTTCTTTCTTTATTTATTTTTTATTTTTTATTTTTTTTTTTTTTTGGTTTCATTTTTTTCATTTCGAAGAATTTATAAATTGAACCCATACAAAAAATTAAGCGACCAGCTAAGATGGACTAGCCTGTGCATCTATGCAGCCTGGTCAGTGTTCGTAGGAGTCTTCTACAGTCTTAAGGATATCATAAAAGCAATAACCGAAAACTCTGTCACACAGCCTGGTCTAAGTCTCGTCATGAGACAAACGTCTTCATATAGATTCTGTCAAAGCGACGTTCCAATGATTAACCCATCAATGACTTGAGCGTTATTGATTGAAACCAGTGCTTCAGCTGAAGTGCAAGACCCGCCGGATGCTTTTAGCTTTATGAGTGTTACCATATATGGGTATGGCGGCCATTTTGGTCATGTGACCTGGACCTAAAACGGTTCCCCCAATAAATGCGCCTTATCGTAAGGAGCAAAAATATATCTTATACTTTAGTACTGTATTCTGAATCGTTTGCAGGATAAAATGCATTCTCACTTTTCCAATACAAAAGCATACGTGTCAAAGTTTGACCTAGGCACAAAGAAGGTCAAGGTCAACCCAGGGTCACCATTTTAGCAATTTATGATGGGCCTACGTCCCAGATGCTATTTATCAAGTTTCGAGGAAATCTGTCCAGTGGTTCTGGAGAAGACTATTTTTGAAGGGTTTTTACCATATATGGTTTGGCGGCCATTTTGGTCATGTGACCTGGACCCCATGAGCAATGAAATTTGATTTCAATCGGCCCAACGGTTTCCGAGGAGAAGCAGTTCGAAAATGTTCACATTTTTCGCCTCGGCGAGGCTATACTAAATGGAATGTAATATTTCGCAATTTCATTGGTTAGATCTCATTGATATATATCAGTATGCCAAAAATTGTTTAAATATTCCAAGCGGTTAAGTCACTATAACCAATTTTCACAAACGGGTTTCGGACAGACCCAAAGAAGGTCAACCCAGGGTCACCATTTTAGCAATTTATGATGGGCCTACGTCCCTGATGCTATTTATCAAGTTTCGTGGAAATCTGCCCAGTGGTTCTGGAGAAGACTATTTTTGAAGGGTTTTTACCATATATGGCTTGGCGGCCATTTCGGTCATGTAACCTGGACCCCATGAGAAAATTTTGGTTTCCCCCATCCCATAGAGGCTCCATATGAAATTTGACTTTAATCGGCCCAACGGTTTTCGAGGAGAAGCAGTTCGAAAATGTTCAAATTTTAATATTTCGCAAGTTCATTGGTTAGATCTCATTGATATCTATCAGTATGCCAAAAATTGTTTAAATATTCCTAGCGGTTAAGTCACTATCACCAATTTTCACAAACGGGTTACCGACCGACAGACAGACAGACCATATATGGCTTGGCGGCCATTTTGGTCATGTGACCTGGACCCCATGAGCAAATTTTGGTTTCCCCCATCCCATAGAGGCTCCATATGAAATTTAACTTCAATCGGCCCTACGGTTTCCGAGGAGAAGCAGTTCGAAAATGTTCACCTTTTTCGCCTCGGCGAGGCTATACTAAATGGAAAGTAATATTTCGCAAGTTCATTGGTTAGATCTCATTGATGTCTATCAGTATGCGAAAAATTGTTTAAATATTCCAAGCGGTTAAGTCACTATCAACAATTTTCACAAACGGGTTACGGACGGACAGACTGGCAGACTGACAGAATGACAGAATGACCGAATGACAGAATGACACGGTGATTTTAGGGCACTCTTAGAAATCCACCGACTTCAGTCGGTTGCTTTTTCTGCGGGTCGTGCAATCTTGCTTATTGTTGAGACAAAGGAAATTCAGTGTTGAACAAAAGACCCGGACAATAATCAGACGCCGCATCCGATTAGGTTCTCCTCTATTTGTGTACATCAAAGCAAAATTGATTGAATGCTAAAAAAACGACATATGTACATCCCTAAGTTGTACGAGTCAAAATGGGCATAAATGGGCTATTTGTCATTATTATACCTCACGTGACTTTCCCATAAAAAAACTCCCATAGACCTGGGGGTGATACTTTTTCCTATCATCCTGCGATTATTTCGACTATCACATGTGCGGAATAGGGTGCGCGTACGTTTCGGTTCGTTCTTCTGCCAAGCTGGAAAAAATGAGTCTAAACCAAAAATTGTAACAAAATCGAGAGACTTTGGTACCAAAATGTTTTTTTTTTTTTTATTTAATAAAGAAAACGCATACTCACACTTAAGGGGTTTTGTTCAGAAATAACGAGTTATAAGCGTATGAATTTCTGAATTCCTTTTCCTTCACCTAACGTCGCATATGTAGGAAGCCGACGAAATCCGATCTTCGGAACGTCATTGCGACAAAAGTCGCGTGTGAGCTGTCCTGTGTATTTCATTAAAAATCCCTTAGCGTAATTATTAGTGTTTTTTTTTTTTCGGGATAATAAAATGTTTTTATATTCCTGAGAGGGTGATTTTTCACTATCACCCTCTCAGGAATGTAGTATTTATATCATAAACTTCACAAATCTTACTGTACTTGGTCAATTTATAACCTGCATGAAGAAGAGTTCAGATTCTGACTCGGGGGTTTCTTGTGATGCCATCGGATCTGGATCTGCGCCGCTTGTAACGTCTTAATGACTACCCGATGATGACCTTAAAAGAAGTTGTTGCATTTTGCCGATATCGGAGATATACTTAATCCGCACCATTACGCAAACACGCATATACAAATACATTGCCACCTTTATCGCCGAAAAAATGAAAATTTTATGATAAAAAATTGTGATATTTTTTCTGATTTCTGGTCCAAATATAGATTGTTGGCACATGTTAAAATCGCCTCATCGAGGCGGTTCTAACGAGTACCCACAATCTATATTTTAGAGCAGAAATAAGAAAAACAAGGTATACCCTCGGAATCCCCAGTTTACTATATAAAAGTGGGGTTCAAGGGGGTCAAAATTATATAGGTATGTTTTTGTTATGATATTATTTGTGTTATTATGTGCAATGTACGATTAGCTGATTATGCAGTAAGTTTTTACAACTACTAGACTCGGTACGAAATATAATTTTGGAAACATGTTTATGGTCATAAGATTTATTACACTCTGCTACTCTTTAATTGCACGCCGGTAGGTCAGGCCTCAGATTCTATGACGGTTCCAACGTAAAGGCTTATTGAGAATTAGAGAGATCTAATTCAAGGTAATGTTGGGTGGTGCCTGATGCTCTGTCTCTGGTCGGGCCCATCGGAGTTTAACTGTTGGTTTTGTTTTGCTCCAGCATTTCAGTGGTTTCTTGCTGTCGAGTCCCCACCGTTGTCTCACCTCTGTGGTTCTTTATTTTTGTTCATGGCGATGTTGCACTGATGAGTTAGGAGGCGCGGACTGAACAAATTATTTGTCCAAATCGCGACGGAAGTAAGGGAGAGGATTGTGGCCACGTAAAATCGATTTAAGCCCCCCAGTGGAAATCTTTCCACTGACCGTTCCCAGGCGGTTCTTCTGTGGCGATTTATTTATGTTGTTGTTTGTTACTTACTGTGTGTATCACTTGTGTCTTTTTATTTTGGATGGCCATATTGCAATTTTGTGGGAAAGTAACTGTCCTTATGGCCTTCCTTTGTTCAGGTTTCCATTATGGTCTGGTCGCTTAATGTTTGTGTTTCTTTCCCTTTGGTGTCTTTGATGGGTAGAGTAAATTAATTGCATCGATTCCTGATCTTTGTTTTACTTCTACTTTAATCAATGTTCATTTAAATTGGTGTGTTATCGTAATGTTTAGTTTCTTACATGCCACATCAAGTCAGTTTGCTTTATATTTCAGTCACAACACACACACACACACACACACACACACACACACACATGTGCGCCAACGCGCATACGCTAGCGCACGCACATTAGTATATGCACACATGCACGCGCGCATACGCAAGCGAAGTTGACTGAGACCGACGCATATGAAATCGAACATTTGCTTCTCAGGTAACCCGCAAGTATTCACGCAGCTTTATTGCCTTCATTTGTTTAGATATGTGCGCTATTTTCGTGTTTTTTTTTTTTTTAAGTGTAATTTTTTTCTTTCAATATTTTGTTTCATGTTCGTTTGGGAATCGTTGAGAAGAGTATGGCAACACTACTATCTCATATCAGCAGTAACAGGAAGTACTCCTTCCGGTATGACAGCACTTGTACTTTTTCTACCTCATGTGTGTACAATTACAATAATTATTACTTGAAACCGTCACATAAACTGAACAAGATTGCTGTCATACCGATATATAGTCGCATTTGTGTCTTCAACTTTAGTTTACTCTTCTACTTTCATTAACATTATAGTTTCAAACAGCTTTTGCATACTCCTTACTTTTTCTGGTTACTATCCGACACATCAAAAACAAAAACTTTGAGAAATTCCTCTCCAATACAGAATTATAGAACCGAGTAGAAATGCAAGGAAAAACTCCAACTTTACCCTACAATGTATATTTTTACTGTTTATGACCGATTCTGCTATCTGGCTTTCAATACTGTTGCTTCGAGCTGGCGATGTCCAACCCAACCCTGGTCCTAAGTCCATATCCTTCAGCAGCTATTCTACCTCTCCAACATCACTGGTGATTTAGTCCTATCTCAAGGTATGAGTCGCAACCTTTCGTTCGTTCAGAACAATGTTCAATGTATCATTTACAAAGTTTGTGTATTTCACGCAGAACTATTTGAAGTAGACATTTAAGCATCTGATATTAAAACATTTCTTGTTGGGCTTCAACTTTGATGGTCACATTAAATCCATCGAAGAGCGAATTTCTAGTAGTATCTTAAAGTCAACAGACCTGACTAGCCACCTCTGATCATGCATAGTGTTCAGATAGAAAATGTCGATTGCCTTAAAAAAACACCTTGGACTTTATCTTTCTCAGGACTGCACTTGGCACCAGCATAATGATTTTATAAAAGAAAAGGCGTGGTGTAGGATAAATATTATAAACTTGGTAGACACAGTCGCTTGAACCTATATATACTGCCTTTATCAGACTTGTGTAAGAATATGCCGACGTTATTTGGGATAACTACACACAATACGAGAAAACCGAATTTGAAAAGATCCAACTAGAAGCAGCAAGAATAGCAACAGGAGCAACAAAACTAATCTCACTGAATAATTTATATAAAGAAGTGTGTTGGGACACAGTAGAAATGAGACGACACGATCACAAGTACATTTATTTTTCAAAATGATAAATAATCTATCACCTGTATATCTTTCATCTCTAATCCCGCAACAAGTATACGCTATTTCAAGATACAGTCTTAGAAACTCGAACGATCTCCAAACTTTCAGAGCTAAACCAAGTCTTTCTTACCTTCATCGATAAGAGAATGGAATAGCCTACCGACAGAAGCAAAACAGTCTATTTTGCTGAATTCCGTCAAAACTTCTTGACAAAAGATAAACAAACTGCACCAATTTACTATTACTATGGCAACAGAAAAGCCAGGAGTTTGCATACACGTTTGCGAACGAATTGTAATTCGCTCAACCTAGACCTTTTCCTGAAAAAAAAAAAAACACAAAAAAAACTTAACAAACTCTCCTATGTGCCTTTGTGGGTAGCATCGAAAATGCACAACATTTTTCTTTCATTGTACATTCTGTCAGGAACTTCGCGACATACTTCTAAATGCTGTATCAATGCATCATACACCTGCAATCATTTTTTATTGTATGATAATCCTGCTCTGTCACGGAACAGCAATGAAAATATATTGAGGCACGTCCTACTGAACACAGGGCGTTATAACTAATACCAAGTCCAAATATGTGACGCCGAAACAATGTAAATATATTGGGTTAAGTAATGTTCCATTACTCCGCTTCTCATTTCCTCAGTCATTTTCCAAAAATTTCTTTTTTTCAAATATTTGTTTTTGTCATATTGTTTGTCCAAAATCGAATCCTTTTTATGTTACTATCATGTCGACTTTCGCTATTTTAATGTCTCCTAAGACATCTATTGTACGCTATTTAACATGTTTTTTATAATCCGTCATATACAATACGTGCGTACGTTTGCAAAGGAGAAGAATAATATTAGCTCAGCTCCCGCTCTGATCCATTTCTTTTGTTCTCACATTTAATTATCGGTAATTAATATCATTGTATATATCTTTAAAATAAAATATGTTTAAACTAATAAACTTAAGAAAGCGATTTGTTTTGCGATCTGTAAGACCAGATCGACCTGATCACTAACTTAGTCTGTGCTACTGTCTATCTGCAAACACCACAGATCAGATCAGTCTGAAGGTTCAAGAGGTCTGAGAAGTACCTTTGTGTGCTGTTCGAATAGTTGCACAGACTATCTGCAAACAACACAGATCAGATCAGTCTGCAGGTTCAAGCGGTCTGAGAAGTACCTTAGTGCGCTGTTCGAATAGTAGGACAGACTATCTGAAACAACAACGGTCAGATCGGTCTGTAGGATAGGGATTACGAAAACACGCCTATACAAATACATTGTGGCATTTATCACCGAAAATATGAACATATTAAGATTAAATATTGTGATATTTTTCTTATTTCTGCTCCAAATATAGATTATGGGTACTCATTATGGCGGTTCTGACGAGTACCCACAATCTATATTTTAGAGCAGAAATAAAGAAAAATAAGGTTTAACCCTGTAAACCCAAGTTTTACTATATAAAAGTGGGGTTCAAGGGGGGTCAAAACTATATAGCCGTTTTTGTAATGGTTTCGTAGACTATCTGCAAACAACAAAGGGCAGATCGGGCTTACGGTTTGCGCGGTCTGATCTGTACCTTAATGCGTGCTGCTCAGAAAGTAACAAAGACTATCTGCAAACAATAAATATCAGGTCCACCTGCACATTTGCCAATCTGGGGCCAGTTGTTCAAAACTAACGACGTCGTTAGTTAACGTATCGTTAAAACTTTGATCATTAAATATGGTAAATATGCTAATATTTTTGCTGATAAAAGTTGCAAAAGCTGCTCACATTTTTTCAGCAAAAATGCCAAAATTTTCGATATTGTACTTGCTAGAAGAGTTAACAATATAACAACTAACGAGCTCGTTAAGCTAACAATGCTTTGAACATCTGGGCCCTGATCAGTACCTGAGTGCTTGCTATTCGAATAGTAGCACAGACTATCTGCAAACAACAAAGATCAGATCCGCCCGCGAAATTTCCGACCCCACTGCGAGCTGCTCGATAAGTAGCACAGACTATTTGTAAACAGCAAATATCTGATAGGCATGCACGTTTGTTCAATACCTTAGCGCTTGCTGCTCGGAAAGTACCACACAGTATCTGCAAACAACAAAGATCAGATCGGCCTGCACATTTGCCAATCTGATCAGTACCCGGCTGCTTGCTGTTCGAATAGTAGCACAGACTATCTGCAGCCAACAAAGATCTGATCGGCCTGCGCATTTTGATAATTAAATAATATTTATCCTACATTTAATTAATCTATTAATCTCTAATCCATGTATATGTTTCAGTGTGCACATATTTCTTAAGCGTAATTGTGTAATGAATACCCTCGAAACCTCTTTTATATAGGGGAAAATGGGGTTCCTAGGATATACTTTTACTAAAACATAAAGGTTGCGAATAGTCATTAGAACAGTTTTAACAATGCGGTTCAAACGAGCACGTACAATCTATATTTTGAGCTGAAAATTGTTTGTACCTGTCTTTATTGTATAACAAATTCAAGTACGCTCAATCGGATTTGAGAAAATGAAGACGTCTGTGCACGGTGCACCATGGAGACTATGTTTAGAGACTGCACTGATGCATAGACTAATCTGTGTCTTCAGTGCAGAGGGAATAACTGTGCTCTGGCTCAGTGAAAGTATAACACAAGAGTGTGAATATTACATTTATGTCAAATTAAATCCCTAATAAAATATTAATATTTATCACAAAAACACACCTATATAATCCCCTTAAACCATACTTTTATAAATAAAATTGGGTTTACAGGCGTAAAACTTATTTTTTTTTATTTCTGCTTTTAAATATAGATTATGGGTATTCGTTAGAACCGCCTCGATGAAACGGCTCTAACGTGTACTCAAAACCTCTTTTTTGAGAAGATATAAGGAAAAAATCACAATTTTCATCCTAAAATGTTCATTATTTTTACTTTAAAAGTTACAATAAATTATATATATCCTAGAGTGCCCAAAGTTCGTTACACTAAGCCAAAGTGGTCTACATATAATAATATAAAGCAGTACAAATCAAATCAATTCACTCACCTCACTAGCTTATCATACCGTATTTCTGAGTAACAAAGCAATTCCCCTATTTTCGTTCCCCGTACAATTATATAACAACAGTTTCAAATGTAAACAAATATGGCCTCTGCAACATTTTCTGGTCCTACGTTCGTGAACCCATGACGTCATCATTTTTGTGCTCAACTGCTAGGCTACAGTACGTAATTCTTAGGTTTTCGGTATTTATACTCAATATTTGAATAAAAGACCAGTTAAAAGTTTAAACAGCAGACTGCTCAGTATGAAGGCTTGACTTAAAAAAAATGATAAAACAGAATTTTTTACTTTTTCAACATCAAAGACAGTAAAAAACAACTTGGAAACATAACTTGTATTTGATAACAGATTTATTCCTTATATGGGGCAACTATGCACAAAAGGACACAAGAACACTATGTGACGCCTTAGAACTGAGATATCAGTGCAGTATTTGAGATGCACCCAGTGTTTACATGTGTACCCGTTACACAAACCGTCCCTCTGTACTGTAAGAACCAACCGAATTTTTGGAAACGATTAATTTCTTTATTTTGGCATGTTTTTATTTGACAGGTCACGTGACCTTAACCCAGAAATTGTAAAAAAAAAAAAAAAACAGACGACAGGTCGTTACCGCACATCGGATTGAAAAATATTTGTATTAGTATTTTTCCAGATGACGAATTTGGGAATAGTGAAAATGGCTTTCTTACAATAGGAAAATAAAATATGGATGTTAACTCATTTGTATGAAAACCATTCTTGACAAAACTTTGTCCAGGAAAACTTCTAGTCGACAGTAAAAAATAACCGCATATGAAAGTTACGTGAGAACGAGTTCAGCGCGAGGAGCACAGAAAATGATGACGTCACGGGGTTAAGGCGGTGTCGAACTTAGGGCACCCGACGATACGTGTTTTCGTAATGTTGCCAAACACTCCAAGCGCTACAGAATATCACAGAGCAGACCACAATCTTATTTCATTTTTTCAACCAAAAAATGAAGATTGACATTTTATCTGCAGTAGATGCAGGTAATTCACATGTCAGTCAAACCTTATTATTGCTGGAAAATAAGATAAAAAGCCCTGGAAACGTGCTAAGCACCTGAAAGTTAAGTCCTGAATAAGCAGAAAATAAAATATCAAAGTAGGGCATTCAGGCTTATCCATATTACATTTTTATCTGTGTATGAACACCAATTGCAAGCCCCATCATTACGCAAACACGCCTATACAAACACATTGCCATCTTTATCGCCGAAAAAATGCAAATTTTATGATGAAAAATTGTGATATTTTTCTTATTTCTGCTCAAATATAGATTGTGGGCACTCGGTAGAATCGCCTCATCGAGGCGGTTCTAACGAGTACCCACAATCTATATTTTACAGCAGAAATAAGAAAAATAAGGTATACCCCGGAAACCCCAGTTTTACTATATTAAAGTGGGGATCAAGGGGGTAAAAATTATATAGGCATGTTTTCGTGATGAATTTCGAGAGAAATTGAGTTTACAAGGGTATACGTTAAATTCTTGTTTCTGTTCTGAAACGGTTGGTGCTGGATGGAAACACCACACCGAGATGGTTCCAGCGTGCACCTTAAAATTATGTTAGTTCAACTTATAACGTAAAACTTTGTGTAATGCACGACTTTTCAAACCCCCTACTTATATAGCAAATACGGTGTTTACACAGGGAGATTGCAGAGTATATTTTTGCTCCAAAACATAGTTTGTTGTCATCCGTTAGAATCATCTTGTAAGCTCCACTGGCCGAAGGCCAGCGGGGCTATTGTCATGGCCCTGTGTCCGTCGTGCGTCCGTGCGTTCGTGCGTCCGTGCGTCCGTATGTTAACTTTTTCTTTAAACATCTTCTCCTCCTCAACTACTGGGCCAATTGTAACCAAACTTCACAGGAATGTTCCTTGCATAGTCCTCTTCTAAATTCCTTCAAAGAATTTTGTTACACCCAGAACTCTGGTTGCCATGGCAACAAAACCACAAAAAATTAAAAATCTTTAAAAATCTTCTCCTCCAAAACCACCTGTTGGATTTCATTTTTATTTTGCATGACTGTTCCTTGGGTTGACCTCTTTCAGATTCCTTGAAGAAATTTTGATCCGACAAAAAACATGGCCGCCATGGGCGGGGCTTATTTTCCCTATTTAACATATAGTGTAATGCTAAAACATCTTCTCCTCCTTAACTATTGGGCCCATGGTAACCAAACTTCACAGGAATGTTCCTTAATTAGTCCTCTCCTAAGAATTGTGTTAAACCCAGAACTCTGGTTGCCATGGCAACAAAACCACACAAAAAATTAAAAATCTTTAAAAATCTTCTCCTCCAAACCCACCTGTTGGATTTCATTATCCCCTCGCACAACATAGTTGTGAGGGGGGATATAGCATTTGTCCCGTACGTACGTACGTACATACTTTTGTCATCGCTCTAGCGCCACGTACGTACGTACTTTTGTCATCGCTCTAGCGCCACGTACGTACGTACGTACTTTTGTCATCGCTCTAGCGCCTACATTTCTTGACCGATTTTAATATAACTTCACATGAACGTTCCTTACCACAATATCTGGAGCAAGATCGACTTTCAAGGTCATGACCTCAAGGTCAAGGTCACTCTGGCTATTTTTTGAAAAACTTTGTCATGGCTCTAGCGCCTACATTTATCCCCCAATTTCAATATAACTTCCAACAAATGATCCTTATAAAAATATCTCGAGCGAGTTTGACTTTCAAGGTCATGACCTCAAGGTCAAGGTCACTGTGGCTATTTTTAGAAAAACATTGTCATCGCTCTAGCGCTTACATTTCTTCACCAATTTCAATATAACTTCACACAAATGATCCTTATAAAAATATCTTGAGCGAGTTCCACTTTCAAGGTCATGGCTTCAAGGTCAAGGTCTCAGTGGCTATTTTTAGAAAAAATTTGTCATCGCTCTAGCTCCTACATTTCTTCACTGATTTCAATATAACTTCACACAAATGTTCCTTATGACAATATCTTGAGCGAGTTTGACTTTCAAGGTCATGACCTCAAGGTCAAGGTCACTGTGGCTACTTTTAGAAAAACTTTTTCATCGCTCTAGCGCCTACATTTCTTCACCAATTTCAATATAACTTTACACAAATGTTCCTTATAAAAATATCTCCAGCGAGATCGACTTTCCAACTCAAGGTCAAGGTCACTGTGGCTATTTTTAGAAAAAACTTTGTCATCGCTCTATCGCCTATATTTCTTCACTGATTTCAATATAACTTCACACAAATGTTCCTTAAGACAATATCTCAAGCGGGTTCGACTATCAAGGTCAAGGCCTCAAGGTCAAGGTCACTGTGGCTATTTTTTAGAAAAACTTTGTCATCGCTCTAGCGCTTACATTTCTTCACCAATTTCAATATAACTTCATACAACTGTTCCTTATGACAATATCTCTAGCGAGTTCCACTTTCAAGGTCAAGGTAACTGTGTCCTTTTTTAGAAAAACTTCGTCATCCCTCTAGCGCTTACATTTCTTCATCGATTTCAATATAACTTCACACAAATGTTCATTATGACAATATCTCGCCATTTCGACTTTCAAGGTCAAGGTCACTATGGCTATTTTTAGAAAACTTTGTCATCGCTCTAGCGCCTACATTTCTTCACTGATTTCAATATAACTTCACACAAATGTTGCTTATGACAATACCTCGAATGAGTTCGACTTTCAAGGTCAAGGTCACTGTGGCTATTTTTAGAAAAACTTTGTCATTGCTCTAGCGCTTACATTTTTTTCACCAATTTCAATATTACTTCACACAAATGTTCCTTATAACAATATCTCTAGTGAGTTCCACTTTCAAGGTCAAGGTCACTGTGGCTATTTTTAGAAAAACTTTGTCATGGCTCTAGCGCTTGCATTTCTTCACCCATTTCAATATAACTTCACACAAATGTTCCTTATGACAATACCTCGAGCGAGTTTGAATTTCAAGGTCAAGGTCACTGAGGCTATTTTTAGAAAAAACTTTGTCATTGCTCTAGTGCTTACATTTTTTCACCAATTATAAATAACTTCACACAAATGTTCCTTATGACAATATCTCGAGCTATTTAGACTTTCAAGGTCAGGGTCACTGTGGCTATTTTTAGAAAAACTTTGTCATCGCTCTAGCGCCTACATTTAATGATGGATTGTAATAGAACTTCACGCAAGTGTTTCTTATGATAATATCTCGACTTACTTCGACTTTCAAGGTCATGACCTCAAAGTCAAGGTCACTGTGGCTATCTTTAGAAAAACTTTGTCATCGCTCTACCGCCTACATTTATTAACAGATTTTAATATAACTTCACACAAAAGATGCTTATGATAATATCTTGAGCAAGATCTACTTTCGTGGTCATGGCCTCAAGTCAAGGTCACTATGGCTATTTTGAGAGAAACGTCATCACTTTAGAATGTACATTTATTGGAGGATTTTTAAACAAACTTTACACAAATGTTGCATATGATAATATCTCAAGCAAGTTGGACTTTTGCCATTTCAGTGTTTTCCACACACAAAGTTGTCTAGTGCGAGGGGATTTGTATCGCATGCGATGCCTTGTTTTTATTTTGCATAAATGTTCCTTGGGTGGACCTCTTTTAGATTCCTTGAAGAAATTTTGATCCGACAAAAAACATGGCCGCCATGGGCGGGGCTTATTTTCACTATTTAACATATAATGTAATGCTAAAAAATCTTCTTCTGCAAAAGTACTTGTGGGATTTCATTGTAATTTGCATGAATTGTCCTTGGGTGGACTGTTGTCAGATTCCTTGAAAAAATTTGATCTTACAAAAAAACATGGCCGCCATGGGCGAGGCTTATTTTCACTATATAACATATAGTGTAATGCTGAAAATATTTTCTGCAAAAGTTCTTGTTTTATTTCATAGTTATTTGGCATGCATGTTCCTTGGGTGGACCTCTGTCAGATTCCTTGAAGAAATTTTGTTCCGACAAAATACATGGCTGCAGTGGGCGGGGTTTATCACATATCTATAGAGGTCCACCTACAAATTGTCATTCTAAAATTCAAAACATCAGAAATTTCACTTGCCCATCACACTGGTGATAGAACTGATGTTTTCATCACAAACTCTATTTATACGACTTGATGTTTCAAAATAAATTCAAAATACTGAGGGAGATTGATTTATTAGACCTTATTATACTACAGTGTCAACAGTTCTCCAGTTCCTTGAGGGTTAAAATGGCTTAGTTGAAAAGGTAGGCATACCGAATCTGACGGAGGAAAGGAAAAAATAAATAAATAAACAAATAAAAACATAAATCTGTTCATTTTTTAGCTCCACTGGCCAAAGACCGGCGGGTCTTATGTTATATGTTATGGCCGTGTCTGTTGTGCGTCTGTGCGGTTGTGCATCTGTGCTTTAACTTTTTTCTTTAAACATTTCCTCCTTAACTACTTGGTCGATTGTAACCAAACTTCACAGGAATGTTTCTCACATAGTCCTCTTCTGAATTCCTTCAAAGAATTTTGTTACATGCAGAACAAAATGGCATCGAAACCAAAAAAAAAATATTTAAAAATCTTCTCCAAAACCGCTCAATGGATTTTATTCTTATTTTGCATGAATGTTCCTTGGGTGGACCTCTGTCAGATTCCTTGAAGAAATTCGGATCAGACAAAAAACATGGCCACCATGGCCATGCCCCACATGACTGCCATGGCCATTGCCCTTGGCACATTAGCTTTCAAAGATTTATATGGGGAAAAGTTTTAAAAACCTTCTCCTCCAAAACCGCTCAACTTAATGGATTTAATTCTTACTTTGCATTAATGTTCCTTGGGTGGACCTCTGTCAGATTCCTTGAAGCAATTTTGATCAGACAAAAAACATGGCCGCCATGGACACGTCCATTGGCTAATTAGCTTCCATAGACTCATAAAGGGATCTTTTTTTTTTTTTTTTTTAATCTTCTCCTCCAAAACCGCTAAATGGATTTCGTTCTTAATTTTCATGAATGTTCCTTGTGTCTACCATTGTCAGATTCATTGAAGAAATTTTGATCAGACAAAAAACATGGCCGCCATGGCCACCACCTTTGGCTCATTAGCTTCCATAGACTCTCTGAAACCATAAAGCCTAAAGCTAAGACATTTACAGTAAAACCTGTCTTAGTGGCCACCTCTATTAAGCAAGCAACCTGTCTTAAGCAAGCAGGCATTCAGTTCCCAAGAAAGGCAGATGTGTTAAATTTCACCTGTATTAAGCAAGAACCTGTCTTAAGCAAGCATATTTTGACTATCCCTTAGGCACTTGCTTAATACAGGTTGAACTGTAGTATGTAGCAAAGTTATATGGTCACTTACTAAGTCCTGCGAACTATGACTCTTGAGTCCAAATTGCCAACGCCCCGGTGCTTAGTAGCTCCCATAGACTAATAATGACAAAATCTTGAAACTTTTCTCCTCTGAAACCATAAGGCCAAGCAACTTGAAGTATTCAACTGCATTAATCCTGCCAACTATGCCCCTGGGGTCCAAATTGGCCACACCTTGAGGCCCATAAGCTCCCATAGACTTATACTGGGAAAAACTGACAAAATTCTTCTCTGAAACCATTCTTCTCTGAAACCATCAGTGCCCAGAGCTTAGATATTAAGTATGCAGCAACGTCAAGTGGTCACTCAAATAAATCCTGCCAACAATGCCCCTGGGGTAAAAAATTGGTCACGCCCATAGGCATATTAGTTCCCATAGACTTATAATAGGAAAAACTTAAAAAAAGTCTTCTTCTCTGAAACCATAAGGCCCAGAGCTTTAGATATTTAGAACGGAGCAATGCCAAATGGTCACTCACATAAATCCTGCCAATCATGGCTCTGGGGTCCAAAAATATAGAATGGACTTTCCTTGGGTGGATCACTTGTTTCTTTTTTACCCATTGCATGCGGGAAAACCCTAAATGGGTACCTTGTCAAACAGTGCTGGCCCAGATCAGACCCCACAGAACACCATGTCTGATCAGGGCCTGCACTATTTGCTAACAGAATTTTCCATCAAAAATAGAAAAAAATAGGCCTGACACCCCTAATATGACAAATGGACTGGTCCAACATATAGCAATAGAAGAGTCCACTAGTATACAATTGGTTAATGCAATCAATATGACAATTGTCTGAAGTAAGCCGGTGGAGCGACAGGCCCTCTTGGGCCTCTTTTTGAGGTTGTCATCACGAGTACACACATTTTTTTTATTTATTTATATTTTTGTCTCAAAATCTTTCTCTCTCTCTCTCTCTCTCTCTCTCTCTCTCCCTTTCTCTCTCTCTCTCTCTCTCTCTCTCTCTCTCTCTCTCTCTCTCTCTCTCTCTCTCTCTCTCTCTCTCTCTCTCTCTCCCACAATCTTCGCTCTTATTTCCGTCGCGATTTAGACAAATAATTTGTTTAGTCCGCATGAAGGCCTCCGAACCCATCAGTGCAACATCTCCGTGAACACAAATAATCAAACAACCACAGAGATGAAACAACGGTGAGGACTCGACAGCAAGAAACCACTGAAATGCTGGAGCCAAAGAAAACCAACTGTTAGACTCCGATGGGCCCGACCAGAGATAGAGCATCAGGCACCAGCCAGCATTACCTTGAATTAGATCTCTCTTATTCTTAATAAGCCTTTATTTACACTTCAACCGTCAAAGAATCTGTGGCCTGACCAACCGGCGTGCAATTAAAGAGGAAACCAAAGTTGTCAACCGTGATTGGGTTAACTACCATGCATGCAGTTTGTCGTATAACATTTATGCTGTACCCAATTTTTTATATCGAAGAGTGATTTTACGAAATTGGGTGCTGAAGTCATTGCGGTTATATATTTTTCTGAATTAGTATACTAAGTCACCATAAAATTCGGGTTCCGATAGACCTTGTTGCAGAAGAGATTTAAGTCCAATATTGAGTTTTGAAATTAAATCAGAATGACGTCTAAAAAATTTTGAAAAGGCTTTGCGTAGTTTATGGTACCGATATCCCCGATTAAGAAGTATGTGTAGTTAACACCTGATGAAATCCACATTTATATAGACAAAAGTTAGGTTTACCGGCCAAACATTCAACTTCTTTTTTCTGTGTCAAAACATTGTCTTTGCTGTGCATCGGCATCGCACATGTACGAATTTCTTTGAAGCGTCGGAATAACGCAGAAGGACTGAAATGCTCATATCACGATTGATATCTTAAAACATATGTAGAGAGAGTGATTATATATGAATTGTATATATGTATATACAAGCAATTAGAAATACAACAATTAACTGTTAAAATTGTTTTATGGTCACCCAAAAGCTTTTAATCTGTTGATTGGTCTGAAAAAGGATCACTTCACAAATGGACCTTTCATAACCATGCAACGCACTTCAAACAAACTAGAAGTGAAAATATGGTTCAGGAATTGATACAATTAATCCTTAGCTCCCATCAGTGACAACGTATGGAAAAAACAACAACCATGAAATAACACGGCCCTAATGGAAACATCAAAGGGGAAAGCCATAGGACAATTGCATTCCCACAAAATAGGTAATTGGCTATCCAAAAGCAAATATTATAAGCGACACACACACTTAAAGACAAACCATAACAAACATTAACCGCGACGGAAGAACGTCCTTGAAACGGCCAGTGAAACGAATGTATTTTGGGGGCTTAAATCGATTTTACACAGCTGCAATCCTCGCCCTTATTTCCGTCACGAGTTAGACAAATAATTTGTTCAGTCCGCATGATTGCCTTTATGCGGGCTGAACAAATTATTTGTCTAAATCGCGACGGAAGTAAGGGCGATGATTTTGGCCACATAAAATCGATTAAAGGCCCCAAGTAGAATTCGTTTCCGCCGACCGTTCCTAGGCGGCTCTTCCGTCGCGGTTCAATTTTATTATGGCTTGTCTTTGGATGTTTGTGTCGCTTATATTATTATATTTTGGATAGCCTATTGGCCATTTCGTAGGAAAGTAATTGTCCTATTGATTTTTCCATTAGAGTCTGTTGTTTCATGTTTGTTGTTCTTTCCCTTTTGTGTCGCTGATTGGAGCTGTGGGTTAATTGTATCGATTCCTGATCATTGCCTTCACCTCTATTCTAACTCATCAGTGCATCATCTCCGAAAACACAAAAATTAAACAACCACAGAAATAAAACAAAGGTGGGGGCTCGACAGCAAGAAACCACTGTTATGCTGGAGCAAAAGAATTTAACAGTTAGACTCCGATTGGCCCGACACGAGACAGAGCTTCAGGCACCACATTACATAAAATTAGATTATCTAATTCTCACTGAGCATTTACGTTGGAGCCGTCATGAAATCTGAGGCGTGACCCACTGGAGTGCAATTAAAGAGTGAGGCAAAGTTGTCAACCGTGATTTGGTTATATACAATGCATGCAGTCTGTCGTATAACATTTATTTTGTACCCTATCTTTTTATATCGAAGAATGATTTTACGAAATGGGATGCTGAACGCATTGCATTTATATATTTTTATGAATTTATATACCAAGTTACCATAAATTCGGGTTCCGATAGACCTAGTTGCAGAAGAGATTTAAGTCCAAGTTATATCACGGAGGGTCAAACCCTGGCAATATCCGGCTCCACCCTTCCCGAATCAAAGGATTTAGGGTAGGTTCAGAATTATTAAACGACATGAAACTGAATTAAAATGTATTGGAGTATTATAGACATCTTTTTCACTGCGCTCTAATGACAACATTTATCAAGCGGGTAATATTTCAAAAATGCCCGATTTTGATATTTTCTCGCTTCTTGACTGTCAAAAGCGTAAAACTAGTTCGTAAATTTATAACCGCAATGACTTCAGCACCCGATGTCGTAAAATCACTCTTCGATATGAAAAGATTGGGTACATCATAAACGTTATACGACAGACTGCATGCATCGTAGTTAACCCAATCATGGCTGACAACTTTGCTTCCCTCTTTAATTGTACGCCGGTTGGTCAGGCCTCAGATTCTATAACGGTTCCAACGTAAAGACTTATGTTGGTTGGTACCTGATGCTCTGTCTCTGGTCGGGCTCATCGGAGTCTAACTGTTGGTTTTCCTTTGCCCCATTATTTCTGTTGTTTCTTGCTGTCGAGTCCTTATCGTTGTTTCATCTCTGTAGTTGTTTGATTTTTGTGTTCAGTGAGATGTTGCACTGAGGTAGGAGGCCTTCATTCGGACTGAATAAATTATTTGTCTTAATCGCGACGGAAGTAAGGGCGAGGATCGTGGCCACATAAACTCGATTTAAGGCCCCCAGTGGAATTCGTTTCCGCCGTCCGTTCCTAGGCGACTCTTCTGTCGCGGTTCAATTTTGTTATGGTTTGTCTTTGGATGTTTGTGTCGCTTACATTATTTTATTTTGGATAGCCTATTGACCATTTTGTGGGACACTTACTGTCGTATTGGCTTTCAGCTATTGATGTTTCCATTAGGGTATGTTCGCTCGGGCCACGTGTGAGACGCCAAGTTCTGCAACGGAAGGTCAGGTGGTTTTTCTCCGGGTACTCCGGTTTTCGCCCACCTCTGATTAACGATCGGCTCGATATGAGTGAAATAATCTTGAAAGGGCCGTAAAACCCAAACCAAAAAAAAAAAAAAAAAAAAAAAAAAAATTAGGGTATGTTGTTTTTTGTGGTTCTTTCCCTTTGGTGTCTCTGATGGGAGCCTCCACCTCTGTTCTAACTCATTAGTGCATCGTCTCCGAGAACACAAAAATTAAACAACCACAGCGATGAACCAACGGTGAGGGCTCGACAGCAAGAAACCACTGAAATGCTGGAGCAAAAGAAACCAACAGTTGGGCTCCGATTGGCCCGACCAGAGACAGAGCATCAGGCACCACATTACATAAAATTAGATAATATCCAATTCTCACAAAGCCTTTAGGTTGGAACCGTCATAAAATCTGAGGCGTGACCCACTGGAGTGCAATTAAAGAGGGAGGCAAAATTGTCAACCGTGATTGGGTTATCTACCATGCATGCAGTCTGTCGTATAACATTTATTTTGTACCCTGAGATGTTGCACTGAGTTAGGCGGCCTTCATTCAGACTGAACAAATTATTTGTCTTAATCGCAACGGAAGTGAGGGCGATGATTGTTGCCACGTAAAATGGATTTAAGCCCCCCCCCCCGCTCCCCAGTGGAATTCGTGTCCGCTGACCGTTATTCTTCTGTCACAGTTTATTTTTGTTATGGTTTGTCTTTGGGTATTTGTATCGCTTGTAATATTTTATTTTGGATAGCCTTTTGGCCACTTTGTGGGAAAGTAACTGTCCTTTTGGCTTTCCGCTGTTGCTGTTTCCGTCTGTTGTTTCATGGTTGTGTTTCTTTCCCTTTGGTGTCTCTGATGGGAGCTGTGGGTTATATTGTATCGATTCCTGATCATTGTATCTATTCTATTCTAGTTTGTCTACTCATAATTTTTCAACCCTTTAAACTACACTACCTCATAATCTTATAAAAGAAAAACTTAATGATTTAATTGAATGGACATTTCATAGGGAAGACTCCCTCTATCTTGCAGGAAATGCGTGTTTCACTTCTGAAAAACATAAAACTATACTTTATCGTCATGTCAGAAGGTGTGTCAATCTCTCACCTTTCTACTTAACAATATTTACATAAGATTTGGTACATAGTTATTTAGACAAGTTTAGGGTATTCCGATGGGTACTATTTGCGCACCACTTGTGGCTGATCTGTTTTTGTTTTGATATGAGAGAGATTTCATGATGTCCCTTTCTGCTGATAACAAGTCTGAAATCATTGAAACTTTTAGATCTACTTCTAGATATTTGGATGATTTATTAAACATTAGAAATACCTATTTCGATGGTCTGATCAGTCAAATTTACCCCCAAGAACTTCAGTTAAATAAAGCAAATTCGTCTTATACCGAGGCCCCGTTTTTGGATTTACATCTATCTATTGTGGAATGGTTTTATTCTTGCAAACTTTATGATATACGCGATGATTTTGATTTTGAGATTGTAAACGTTCCTTTTTTGGATGGTGATGTTCCGCGTGCGCCATCCTATGGCGTTTATATTACACAATTTATTCGATTTGCCTGAGTGTGTAGTCATGTAACTGACTTCAACACTCGTGATAGATTGTTAACGGCTAAACTTCTTAATTAGGGTTATCGGTACCATAAACTACGCAAATATGTTCTAGAAAGGGTTATCATTTTGAAGCAAGGAATACACCACAGAACTGGAAAATATGGACTGTACATGTTTTCAAAGCCTTTTCAAAATTTAATAGACCTCCTTCTGATTTAGTTTCAAAATTTAATACTGAACTTAACTCTCTTCTGCAACAAGGTCTATCGGAACCCGAATGTTATGGTGACTTAGTATATAAATTTCGTAAAATCATTCTTCGATATAAAAAAGATTGGGTACAACATAAATGTTATACGACAGACTGCATGCATGGTAGTTAACCCAATCACGGTTGACAACTTTGCTTCCCTCTTAAATGCACACCGGTTGGTCAGGCCTCAGATTCTATGACGGTTCCAACGTTAAGACTTATGTTGGCTGATACCTGATGCTCTGTCTCTGGTCGGGCTCATCGGAGTCTAACAGTTGGTTTTCTTTTTCTCCAGCATTTCTGTTGTTTCTTGCTGTACAGTCCTCACTGTTGTTTCATCTCTGTGGTTGTTTAATTTTTGTGTTCACGGAGATGTTGCACTGATGAGTAAGGAGGCCTTCATGCGGACCGAACAAATTATTTCTCTTAATCGCGACGGAAGTAAGGATGAGGACGAAAAATCGATTTAATCCCCATCCCCCCACCAGTGGAATTGGATTTCGCTGACCGTTCCAAGGATGTTCTTTTGTCGCGGTTTATTTTTGTTATGGTTTGTCTTTGGAAGTTTGTGTCGCTTATATTATTTTATTTTGAATAGCTTTTTGACGATTTTGTGGGAAAGTAACTGTCCTATTGGCTTTCCATTGTTTGTGTTTGCGTTGGGGTCGGTTGCTTTATGTTTGTATTTCTTTCCCTTTAATGTCTCTGATGGGAGCTGTGGGTTAATTGTATCGATTCCTGATCATTGCCTCTACTTCTATTTCGCACGGGACCAGGAAAATGGCAACTATAAACGTGCTTATAAAAGAAACAATACCAGGGTGAGGTGACTGTCCTTAATATTATTGAATCATTGACGCCACTCAAAACTTGCATTTCATAGTTATTACCCATTTCACTGAGGCGAATAAATTCTACGATAGTTCTAATCAGTTATACGATGCCACGTTTTAAACTAGAAGTTATGCTCAACATGCTCTTCGTCCTTTCATCGATTCTGAAATTAATCATTAACGTCATTGTATCAAATTATCCTTCATAAATAAGGGCTTAGATTTTATAAATTATTTAGTATCTTCCGAGGCATTTCGGTGATGTAGACCATTCCTGCTTTTTTCCAAAATACTGACACACCCATAATTTGCTATAAATACAATAGACCTGTCAGGTTTATTGTGTTTTGTTATGACACGGACTTTTAAATTTACCCCCCCCCCCCACACACACACACACACACTATAACTTCAGTTAAATACATCAAGTTCTTCTGATACCGATGCCCCGTTTTTCGATTTACATCTATCTACTGCAGATGGGTGTGTTTTCTGCAAATGTATGATAAATGCGATGATTATAATGTTTGAGATTGTAAATGTTCCTTTCTTGGATGATGAGATGATCCTCGTGCGGCATCTTATGGCGTTTATTAAAGCGTTTAGTTTTGACGGTATCGCCCCTTTGCACACATATGAGTATCACAAATACATTTAAACTTACAACTTCTCCCCTTAGGTTACATTCTGCTTCTTTTTTTCGGTTCACAATTCAATTAATAACTTGATAGCTATGTTGCCGTCGGTATTGGTCAGACCTTTAAATTTGTTTTCTGCCGCTTCTGTTAATTTCAGAGGAGCAGGCAGTACCAATTTAATTAAAAATAATCTAAGAGTTAGATTGCGGATTTGATATGTGATAACCCGACATACTGCAAATTGTAACATGCAGTACGTCGGGCAAACTAATCGCATGTTAAAACAAGATATAACTAACACAATCGTAGAATGAATAAGCCTTAAAAAATGACACTTTCTTGTACCGTCATTTCAAACGTACAGGCCATTCTGTGTACCATATTTCTATACAGCCAGTGGAAAAAAATTACTGTGATGTAAATTCTACAGCTAGGTTTTAAATTAACAAACGACATAAACCCGAATTCACATATAAATACAATAAACCTGTTAGATCTAGCATTTTTAATTATAGCAGACTGTGGCCACGTAAAATCGATTTAAACCCCCCAGTGGAAGTCGTTTCCGTTGACCGTTCCAAGGCGGTTCTTCTGTCGCGGTTAATTTTGTTATGGTTTGTCTTTGGGTGTTTATGTCGCTTATATTATGTTATTTTAGATAGCATATTGGCCATTTTGTGGGAAAGTAACTGTACTTTTGGCTTTCCGCTGTTGGTGTTTCCATTAGGTATATTGTTCCATGTTTGAGTTTCTTTCCCTTTGGTGTCTCTGATGGGAGATGTGGGTTGATTGTATCGATTCCTGATCACTGCCTCCACGTCTGTTTTTTTACTGATCTTGAAATTGACAATGACACTCCTGATTTCTGTGATTGTAAACATTCAGTGTATTGCTATCCTGCTGCTCGTCATATTATTACTGGCAATATAAAACTTATTCCTGATTCTGGGTTACGAAATATAATTTCTAAAGGACCGAAATATCGATTTCCGTCTAAAATTGATTTCAATAAGTGAAGAGATGAATTAAGTTCTGAAACCACTGCTGCCTTCCAGTTATTTTGTAATCGATGGTATAAATGAGGGTATGATGAGCATAAAGCTCCCAAAAAATGAAAACCTAGCATATTGAAACATGTGAGAAAATATTGCGATAAAGTCTTTGAAAGATCATAGAGATATCTGGTTTGGTTTATACTAAATCTAATACAGTTTTTAACAAATTGAAATCCAGACGTGTTCGCGTTTCAAGTCTATCTACTTATGATTTTTTCCACCCTGTACGCTACACTTTCGCATAATCTTATAAAATAAATAAATAGGTTCTGTAGTTAGAAAAACTTAATGATTTAATTGAATGGACATTTCATAGGAAGACTCCCTCTATCTTGCATGTAATGTAAGAAATGCTTATTTTCACTTTCGAAGAACATAGAAATTATATTTAATCACTTCAGTCGATGTTTTTTATACAGTTTGTCTTTACCTGTATGTATTGCTTAAATCTTTTTATCATATGACGTCGTTGATAAGCAGTTGATAACGTCGTGTAATAAAAATCGTATGACCACACGGGTAATAACACTTTGGCGGGATTTAGTAACGTCATGACAACGTCCATGTCAACAATGCATTTTCGTAGAAAAAAAAATGTCAAATTACAAGGCGATAAAATCCAACTTCAAGAAGTCATATGATAAAGAGGATCTTACACTCGTGGTCATTTCATATGATATTTATGAAACTCGCCGAAGGCTCATTTCATAAATATAATATGAAATGACCACTCGTGTAAGATCCTCTATATTTTAGATAGCCGCTTGACCATTATGTGGGATAGTAGCTTTCCTTTTGGCTTTCCGCTTGGAATAATTTCATTAGATTCATTAACTTCAATTCCATTTTAGGCCCCATTTTATTTATTTGTTTGCATATAACAGAAAGTCTTTTGATTTTATCTCATTTTTTTCTTTCAGTTCAATTTATGGTAGCTGTGAAGGAGACTCCTGGTTCTAAAGCATGCAATATTGTAGGTAAACACGTCCTTTGCGTTGGACCGTTGGACATAAAATTTAAAGACATACACACTGGAAAGCGTAAGCAACACTCCTTTACATACACTTCAATAACGACGTTTGGGAAGTTTGAAGGAATGTTTTACTTCCTGTATAAACTAAATAACCCAGACGTAGACGGGAGTTTCTATTGTGTTACCCCTGAAGAGGAAAGGATACATGATACAGTTACTACAATGATACATTTAGCACATCGACCTGAGTTGCCAAAGCCAATTCGTCAAGCATTTGACAATACTATTCGACAAGGATATGCGGAACCAGTACCGAAGCCACCACGAAGAATACCTATGAATCTCAACCATGACGTTCCGGTAAATTGTAAGTTGAGGTGACACGTGTATTGCTTACTTTTGCCGACTGGTATAACCAAAAAGATTTATTTTCAACCAAACAAGATTCAGGTTTTGTTCGGATATCATATTGTAGGGAATTTATATATATATATATAAATATATATATATATATATATATATATATATATATATATATATATATATATATATATATATATATATATATATATATATATATAATCCTAATATCTGTCTTTGGGCGACCAGCTTATTTTTTCTGCATTAGGTGGACTTTTTGTATATATCTTATTTTCTGCTTTTTCACCATTCCAACAACATATTTTTATGCTTTAAATGCATTAAAACCGTGTTCTGTATCTATTTTTATTCTAAACTCTGCAGGAAAAAATATACAAAAATATTGGACCCCTTAATATTTTACTAGTACTTAATCTGGCTTAAGGGGAACTGTGTATATAAATGACATTAGGGGGAACGGTATATAAATGACATTAGGGGGAACGGTATATAAATGACATTAGGGGGAACAAAAGAAGATATATTCTATCTTGTCATAGTGGGGGTATAAATGTAAGGGTATTATTAGGGGGATTAAAGTATATGTGATAATAAATAGATGGATGGGTGGATATTGTGTATGTGACGTTATGGATGTGGGGATACGGAGCCACCAAGAGCGAGCCCTAGTGGTATCTTCTGAAGGGCTGTCACAATGTGCAAATCTCAGAGTAGGGCTTCTAATAGGCATGGAGTTTCAGTGAAAACCCATGAGAAAATCTTAAAATATATCTCTTCGAATACCAGTCTATAGGCTACCAGATTATTTATTCTGCATTAGGTGGACTTTATTGTATTTTTTTTTTGCTATGCAACATACTAAGAATGTATTTTTATGTTTTAAATGCATTAAATCCGTGTATTGTATCTGTTTTCTTCTAAATGTTGTAGGATAAAATATACAAAAATGTTGGGCCCCTGATGTTTGCAAGTATATACACTCCGAATACCAGTCTTAAGGCGACCAGCTTATTTCTTCTGCATTAGGTGGACTTTTTGTATATATTTTATTTTCTACTATGCATCATATCTATAATGTATTTTTATGACTTAAATGCATTAAATCTGTGTATTGTATCTGTTTTCTTGTAAATGTTGTAGGATAAATTATACAAAAATGTTTGGCCCCTTATGTTTGCAAGTATATACACTCCGAATACCAGTCTTAAGGCGACCAGCTTATTTCTTCTGCATTAGGTGGACTTTTTGTATATATTTTATTTTCTACTATGCATCATATCTATAATGTATTTTTATGACTTAAATGCATTAAATCTGTGTATTGTATCTGTTTTCTTCTAAATGTTGTAGGATAAAATATACAAAAATGTTGGGCCCCTTATGTTTGCAAGTATATATACTCCGAATACCAGTCTTAAGGCGACCAGCTTATTTCTTCTGCATTAGGTGGACTTTGTGTATATATTTTATTTTCTACTATGCATCATATCTATAATGTATTTTTATGACTTAAATGCATTAAATCCGTGTTCTGTATCTATTTTCTTCTAAATGTTGTAGTATAAAATCTACATAAATGTTGGGCCCCTTATTTTTGCAAGTATATATATTCCGAATACCAGTCTTAAGGCGACAAGCTTATTTCTTCTGCATTAGGTGGACTTTTGGTATATATTTTATTTTCTACTATGCATCATATCTATAATGTATTTTTATGACTTAAATGCATTAAATCCGTGTTCTGTATCTATTTTCTTCTAAATGCTGTAGGATAAAATCTACAACAAGAGGGCCCACAGGGCCCTGGTTCGCTCACCTGTCTGTCACTGTCTCAAGTACATTCTATTTTTAGCTATGGTGGCCATCTTGTTCATCAGCAGAGTGATTTTAGCTTATTTGGTAGGGAGTAACCTAGGTAACATTCCTGTGAAATTTGAATCAAATTGGCCTTAGGGTTTAGGAGGGGTTCACGTTTGAATCAGATTTACAATATTTTTCTATTTTTTAGCTCCGGTGGCCATTTTTTTCATCAGAGCGGGATTGTTTTGGCCTTTTTGGTAGAGGGTCATCTAAGCAACATTACTTCAAAGTTTGAATGAAATTGGCCCAAGAGTACAGAAGGAATTGTCATTTGAAGATTTTTTTTATTTTTAGCTCTGGCAGCTATCTTGTTCATTGGAGTGGAATAAGGTTTAACTATTTTGGTAGGGAGTCACCTAGGCAACATTCCTGTGAAGTTTAAAATCCAATTGGCCCAAAGGTTTAGAAGGAGTTCGCATTTGAAGCAAATTCACAATGTTTTTCTATTTTTAGCTCTTCTGACCATCTGTTAATCGTTATGCTATTTTCCTAGAGGGTCAGCTACACAACCTTCCAATGAAGTTTAGAAGCCTTCATGCTGAAGTGGTCATGCTACTTGCCTTGTAAACCAGGGGTGGCAGTATCGACCCCAGGCTTCTCCAGACTTTCAGATTGGTCTTTAAACAGAGGTCCCATCACTGTATGACCTTAGCTTTCGGTGAGACTTTAACTCAAACACTCACTCCTATGAAGGAACCTTTATGCCAAATATGAAGGCTGTATCTTAAATGCTCCAAAAGTTATGACAAAGTAGGTCAAAGGTCAAGGTCATGGCTAAAAAATTTTGAATGGTTTGGAAAACTTTGTCACAGGGAACATACATGCCAAATATGAAGGCTCTATCTCATATGGTTCAAAAGTTATGATAAAGTAGGTCACAGGTCAGAGTCACAGGTCAAATCTTTATATGAGTGGGAAGCCCTTGTCACAAGGAACCTACATGCCAAATAGCCCAATATGAAGGCTCTATCTCAAACAGTTCAAAAGTTATGACAAAATAACCTACTGATCTACTTTTTGATTTGACATGACCCATATTCGAACTTAACTGAGATATTGTCCAGATGATCATTCTGAGCAAGTTTTATGATGATTTGACTAAAACTCTGGCCTCTAAGAGTGTTCAAAACTTTTTCTATGATTTGACCTGCTGACCTACTTTTTGGCCCGACATGACCCATATTAGAACTTGACCCAGATATTGTCAAGATGATCATTCTGAGCAAGTTTGATGATGATCGGACCAAAACTGGGGTCTCTAGTGTGTACACAAGGTTTTTCAGCAATCTGACGTACTGACCTACTTACTGGCCAGATATGACCCACATTCAAAATTAACTGAGATATTGTCAAATGATCATTTTTAGCAAGTTTGATGATGATCAGACCAAAACTGTGGCCTCTAATGTGTTCAATATTTTAACATGACTCAGATATTGTCAAGATGATCATTCTGGGCATGTTTGATGATGATCGGACCTAATCTGTGGCCTCTAGTGTGTTCAAAAGGTTTTTCTATGATTTGACCTACTGACTACTTCTTGACCTGAAATGACCCATATTCGAACTTGACAGAGATATTGTCAAGACTATCATTCCGAGCAAGTTTGATGATGATTGGACCAAAAATGTGGGCTCTAGTATGTTCACAAGGTTTTTCTCTTATTTGACCTACTGACCTACTTTTTGACCTGCCATGACCCATATTCGAAGGTGACCAAGATATTATCAAGAAGATCATTCTGAGCAAGTTTGATGATGATTGGACCAAAACTGTGGCCTCTAGTGTGTTCACAAGGTTTTTCTATGATTTAATCTACTGACTTACTTTTTGAACCGACATGACTCATATTCGAACGTGACTAATATATTATCAAGATGATCATTCTGAGCAAGTTCGATGATGATTGGACATAAATTGTGGCCTCTAGTGTGTTCAGAAGGTTTTTCTATGATTTGACCTAATGACCTACTTTTTGACCCGACAACACTTATATTCGAACTTGACTGAGATATTGTCAAGCTGATCATTCTGGGCTAGTTTGATGATGATCAGACCAAAACTGTGGCCTCTAGTGTCTTCACAAGGTTTTTTTTCCTGATTTGATCTACTGACCTACTTTTTGACCCAACATGACCCATATTCGATCTTGACCGAGATATATATTTTGTGGTGGTACAAAATGTGTGCAAGTTTAGTTAAAATCAAATCATAAATGAAACAGCTATCATGCAGACAAGACCAAAATAGACAATTTTTGCCCTTTCAGGGGCCGTAACTCCGTAACACATAATGGGATATGGCTGGTTCAAAAAAGGAACCCAGATCCCATGGTGGTACAAGTTGTGTGCAAGTCTGGTTAAAATCAAATCATAAATGAAGATGCTATCGTGCGGACAAGACCAAAATAGACAATTTTTGCCCTTTCAGGGGCCGTAACTCCGTAACACATAATGGGATATGGCTGGTTCAAAAAAGGAACCCAGATCCCATGGTGGTACAAGTTGTGTGCAAGTCTGGTTAAAATCAAATCATAAATGAAGATGCTATCGTGCGGACAAGACCAAAATAGGCAATTTTTGCCCTTTCAGGGGCCATAACTCAGTAACACATGATGGGATATGGCTGGTTCAAGAAAGGAATCTAGAGCTCATGGGGGTACAAGTTGTGTGCAAGTCTGGTTAAAATCAAATCATAAATGAAGATGCTATCGTGCGGACAAGAAATTGTTTACGGACGCACGGATGGACGCACGGACGACGGACAAAATGTGATCACAAAAGCTCACCTTGTCACTACGTGACAGGTGAGCTAAAAAACAAACAAGTTTAAAAGCTAAGCTCTGGGCCTTATGGTTTCTTGGAAGAAGATTTTTTAAGTTTTTTTTCATTATAAGTCTATTGGTTTTGTTTGTTTGTTTTGAAGTTTTACGGCCCAGTCAACACTATTTAGGTCATTTTTGAGCCGGTCAGTTTACCTATCAACACATTCCTGGGCAGGCTTATACGTAAGCGGTTAACCAGTACAGTGCACATTCTTTCGCCAGAAACTGACAACTGCCCTTCTTGAATCAGCGGAAGGGAGAGAATGACCGTAGAAAAGATTTCATGATCAATTTCCACGAAAGAATGTTGCCGACCCCGGCGGGAGTCGAACCCGCGTCCTCCTGATCACCAGTCAGACGCGCATCCGACTGAGCCACTGAGGCCGGCATAAGTCTATTGGAGGTGATGAGCTTGGGCGAGGCCAATTTTGACCCCAGGGGCAGGGTTAGCAGGATTTATGTTGCTGGCTATTTTATGTTGCTAGATACTAAATATCTAAGTTCTGTGCTCCACAGTTTCTGAGAAGAAGATTTTTGAAGCTTTTTTCCATTATGAGTCTATGGGAGCTAAGGGGCCCCGGGGCATGGCCCATTTGGACCCCAGGGGCATGATTAGCAGGAAATATGAAGGTGACCACTTGCCGTTGCTAGATGCTAAATATCTAAGCCCTGGGCGCTGTGGTTTCAGAGAAGAAGATTTTTTTAAAGTTTGTTTTACATTATAAGTCTATGGGAGCTAAGGGGGTCCCAGGGTGTGGCCAATTTGGACCCCAGGGGCATGATTGGCAAGATTTATGAAGGTGACCACTTGTCATTGCTACATGCTAAATATCTAAGCTCTGGGCCCTGTGGTTTCATAGAAGAAGATTTTTGAAGCTTTTTTCCATTACGAGTCTATGGGAGCAAAGGGGCCCTGGGGCGTGGCCCATTTGGACCCCACAGGCATGATTGGCAGGATTTATGTAGGTGACCACTTGCCATTGCTACATGCTAAATATCTAGACTCTGGGCCCTGTGGTTGCAGAGAAGAAAATTTTTGAAGCTTTTTTTCCATTATGAGTCTATAGGAGCTAAGGGGCCCCGGGGTGTGGCCCTTTGGACCCCAGGGGCATGATTGGCAGGAATTATGTAGGTGACCACTTGTCGTTGCTACGTGCTAAATATCTCAGCTCTGGGCACTGTGGTTTCAGAGAAGATTTTTTAAGCTTTTTCCCATTATGAGTCTATGGGAGCAAAGAAGCCCCGGTGCGTGGCCCATTGTCAACCTAGGGGCATGATTGGCAGGAATTATGAAGGTGACCGATTGCCATTGCTACATGCTAAATATCTAAACTCTGGGCCCTGTGGTTTCAGAGAAGAAGATTTTTTAAGCTTTTTTTTCCATTATGAGTCTATGGGAGCTAAAGGGCCCTGGGGCGTGGCCCATTTGGACCCTAGGGGCATGATTGGCAGGATTTATGTAGGTGACCACTTGCGGTTGCTACATGCTAAATACCTCAGCTATGGGCACTGTGGTTTCAGAGAAGAAGATTTTTGAAGCTTTTTTCCATTATGAGTCTATAGGAGCTACAGGGTCCAGGGGCGTGGCCTGTTTGATCCCCAGGGGCATGATTGGCAGGAATTATGTAGGTGACCACTTGCTGTTGCTTCATGCTAAATATCTAAGCTCTGGGCCCTGTGGCTTCCGAGGAGAAGATTTTTGAAGCTTTTTGTTCCATTATTAGTCTATGGGAGCGAAAGGGCCCCGGGCGAGGCTCATTTGGAACCCAGGGGCATGATTGGCAGGAATTATGTAGTTGACCACTGGCCATGGCTTCATGCTCAATATCTAAGCTCTGGGCCCTGTGTTTTCACAGAAGAAGATTTTTGAAGCTTTTTTCATTAAGAGTCTATGGGAGCAAAGGGGCCCTTGGGCATGGCCAATTTGGACCTCAGGGGCATGATTGGCAGGAATTATGTAGGTGACCACTTGCCATTGCTACATGCTAAATATCTAAGCTCTGGGCCCTGTGGTTGCAGAACAGAAGATTTTTGAAGCTTTTTGTTCCATTATGAGTCTATAGGAGCTATGGGGCCCCCGGGTGTGGCCCTTTTGGACCCCAGGGGCATGATTGGCAGGAATTAAGTAGGTGACCACTTGCCCTTGCTACGTGCTAAATATCTAAGCTCTGGGCGCTGAGGTTTCAGAGAAGAAGATTTTTAAAAGCTTTTTTCCATTATGAGTCTATGGGAGCAAAGGGGCCCCGGCGCGTGGCCCATTTGGAACCTAGGGGCATGATTGGCAGGAATTATATAGGTGACCAATTGCCGTTGCTACATGTTAAATATCTAAACTCTGGGCCCTGTGGTTTCAGAGAAGAAGATTTTTTAAGCTTTTTTCCATTATGAGTCTATGGGAGCTAAGAGGCCCCAGGGCGTGGCCCATTTGGACCCTAGGGGCATGATTGGCAGGATTTATGTAGGCGACCACTTGCCGTTGCTACATGCCAAATACCTCAGCTATGGGCACTGTGGTTTCATAGAAGAAGATTTTTGAAGCTTTTTTCCATTACGAGTCTATGGGAGCAAAGGGGCCCTGGGGCGTGGCCCATTTGGACCCCACAGGCATGATTGGCAGGATTTATGTAGGTGACCACTTGCCGTTGCTACATGCTAAATATCTAGACTCTGGGCCCTGTGGTTGCAGAGAAGAAAATTTTTGAAGCTTTTTAGCTCACCTGAGCACGAAGTGCTCAAGGTGAGCTTTTGGGATCAGTCTTTGTCCGTCGTCCGTCGTCCGTGCGTGCGTCCGTCGTCAACTTTTGCTTTAAACAATTTCTCCTCCAAAACTGCTGGACAGATTTTGATCTAATTTCACAGGAATGTTCCTTGGGTGATCCTCTACCAAAATTGCTCAAAGTGTTCTGCTCAGGTGAACAAGATGGCCGCCAGAGCTAAAAATAGAAAAACCTTTAAACAACTTCTTCTCCTTAACCAGTGGATGGATTTTGAAATTATTGCACAGGAAGGTTTCTTGGGTGCCCCTCTACTAAAATTGCTCAAACCATTGCGCTCGGGTGAACAAAATGGCCACCAGAGCTAAAAATAGAAAAACCTTTAAAGGACTTCTTCTCCTTAACCAGTGGATGGATTTTGAAATTACTTGACAGGAATGTTCCTTGGGTGACCCTCTACCAAAATTGCTCAAACCGTTCCGCTCGGGTGAACAAAACGGCTGCCAGAGCTAAAAATAGAAAAAGCTTTAAACGACTTTTTCTCCTTAACTACCGGATGGATTTTGAAATTACTTCACAGGAATGTTCCTTCAGTGACCCTCTACCAAAATTGCCAAAACCGTTCCGCTCGGGTGAACAAAATGGCCACCAGAGCTAAAAATAGAAAAAGCTTTAAACGACTTTTTCTCCTTAACCAGTGGATGGATTTTGAAATTATTTCACTGGAATGTTCCTTGGGGGATCCTCTACCAAAATTGCTCAAACAGTTCTGCTCGGGTGAACAAAATGGCCACCAGAGCTAAAAATAGAAAAACCTTTAAACATCTTCTACTCCTTAAACAGTGGATGGATTTTGAAATTATTTCACAGGAATGTTCCTTTGGTAAACCTCTACAAAAATTGCTCATACTGTTCCCCTCGGGTGAACAAAATGGCCACCAGAGCTAAAAATAGAAAAACCTTTAAAAGACTTCTACTCCATAACTAGTGGATGGATTTTGAAATTATTTCACAGGAATGTTTGTTTGGTGACCCTCTACCAAAATTGCTCATACTGTTCCGCTCGGGTGAACAAAATGGCCGCCAGAGCTTAAAATAGAAAAACCTTTAAACAACTTCTTCTCCTTTAAATTACCAGCGGATGGATTTTGAAATCACTTAACAGGAATGATCCTTGGGTGGCCCTCCACCAAAATTCCTTAAACTGTTCAGCTCGGGTTAACAGAATGGCCGCCAGAGCTAAAAATAGAATAACCTTTAAACGCACTTTTCTCCTTAACCAGTGGATGGTTATTGAAATTATTTCACCAGAATATTCCTTGGGTGACCCTCTACCAAAATTGTTCAAACCACTCCGCTCAGGTCAACAAAATGGCCACCAGAGCTAAAATAGAAAAACCTTTAAATGACTTCTCCTTAACAAGTGGATGGATTTTGAAATTATTTCACAGGAATGTTTGTTCAGTGACCCTCTACCACAATTGCTCAAACCGTTCTGCTCGGTTGAATAAAATGGCCACCAGAGCTAAAAATAGAAAAAACTTTAAACGACTTCTTCTCCTTAACCCGTGGATGGATTTTGAAATAACTTCACAGGAATGTTCCTTGGGTGACCCTCTACAAAAAGTGCTCAAACCATTCTGCTCTGGTGAACAAGATGGCTGCCAGAGCTAAAAATAGAAAAACCTTTAAATGACTTCTCCTTAACCAGTGGACGGATTTTGAAATTACTTGACAGGAATGTTCCTTGGGTGACCCTCCATCAAAATTGCTCAAACTATGCCGCCCTGGTGAACAAAACCTTTAAACAACTTCTTCTCCTTAACCAGTGGATATTTTATTTGACAGGAATGAGGTTTGAGGTTTTTAGCTGTGGTGGCCATCATGCTCAGTTAAGCAAAATATTTTTAGCAATTTTGTTAGCGGGTCACTCATGGAACATTCCTATAAAATTGCTTCCTTTTAGAGACAGATGTCTTTTGAAAGTTTTGGCCCCCACCCACCTTGGCTGCAAGGTGCTTCTACAGGAGTATTGGTAAACCACTTTGAAGGTTTTAGCCTGTCTAGGCAAAGTGGTGCAAGTGGAACCATCAATACATTTAAACCCCATTGGTTTAATTGGGCAGCAGGGCTTGAGATGTCATTTCATCAAAAATGACTTCTACTTCTCAAAATGACTTCTACTCCTAAACAGGCAGACTGATTTTGAATTAATTTCACAGAAATGGTCTTTGGGTCCAATCAAAATTGCTCAAACCCTCCACTCCACCATATATTACCCACAATTCCGTTTGTACAATAGGATCAGGTGAGCGATCAAGGGCCATCATGGCCCTCTTGTTTTCCATTATGAGTCTATAGGAGCTAAGGGGCCCCGGGGTGTGGCCAATTTGGACCCCAGGGGCATGACTGGCAGGAATTATGTAGGTGACTACTTGCCGTTGCTACATGCCAAATATCTCAGCTCTGGGCCCTGTGGTTTCAGAGAAGAAGATTTTTGAAGCTTTTTTCCATTATGAGTCTATAGGAGCTAAAGGGCCCCGGGGTGTGGCCCTTTTGGACCCAGGGGCATGATTGGCAGGAATTATGTAGGTGACCATTTGCCGTTGCTACATGCTAAATATCTAAGCTCTGGGCCCTGTTGTTTCTGAGAAGAAGACTTTTGAAGCTTTTTGTTCCATTATGAGTCTATGGGAGCAAAGGGGCCCCGGGGCGTGGCCAATTTTGACCCCAGGGGCATGATTGGCAGGAATTATGTAGGTGACCATTGGCCATTAATACATGCTAAATATCTAAGCTCTGGGCCCTGTGGTTTCAGAGAAGAAGATATTTTAATTATTTCCCATTGTAAGTCTATGGGAGCTATATGTTGCCATGGCAACCAGAATTCCAATCTGATCAGCCCAAAAACCTTATGCAGCCATTCCCCCTACCTGATGATGCTTCTCATGATATTTGATCAAGATTGACCATGGGGTATTAGAGTTATACTTATTTTAAATTGTTTACGGACGCACGACGGACAAAAAGTGATCACAAAAGCTCACCTTGTCACTACGTGACAGGTGAGCTAAAAATGTTGGGCCCCTTATTTTTGCAAGTATATATACTCCGAATACCAGTCTTAAGGCGACCAGCTTATTTCTTCTGCATTAGGTGGACTTTGTGTATATATTTTATTTTCTACTATGCATCATATCTATAATGTATTTTTATGACTTAAATGCATTAAATCCGTGTTCTGTATCTATTTTCTTCTAAATGTTGTAGTATAAAATATACAAAAATGTTGGGCCCCTTATGTTTGCAAGTATATATACTCCGAATACCAGTCTTAAGGCGACCAGTTTATTTCTTCTGCATTAGGTGGACTTTGTGTATATATTTTATTTTCTACTATGCATCAAATAATGTATTTTTATGACTTAAATGCATTAAATCCGTGTTCTGTATCTATTTTCTTCTAAATGTTGTAGGATAAAATATACAAAAATGTTGGGCCCCTTATTTTTGCAAGTACATATACTCCGCATACCAGTCTTAAGGCGACCAGCTTATTTCTTCTGCATTAAGTGGACTTTTTGTAATTATATTATTTTCTAAGTAACTATGCATCATATCTATAATGCATTTTATGACTTAAATGCATTAAATCCGTGTTCTTTATCTATTTTCTTCTAAATGATGTGGGATAAAATATACAAGAATGAAAGACCCCTTAAAATGTTACAAGTATATATATTCCGATAGTCTTAAGGAGACCACCTAACGGGCCTCCGTGGCCTAGTGGATAATAGCGCTGACTCTTAGTCATTAGGTCTCTCACCGCCGTAGGTTCGAGCCTCGCTCGGGTCACATGTGAGACGCTACATTCTGTACGGAAGGTCAGGTGGTTTTTGTCTGGGTACTCCGGTTTTCACCCACTTCTGATTAACGGTCAGCTCGATATGAGTGAAACAATAAAAGGGCCGTAAAACTCAACAAACTAGAAAAGGTGTCAATAGGACACGGATGCCCCCGCAAAAATGCCATTGAGAAACAAGAGTCGTCAAAAGACTTCACCAGGATTTGAACTCACAACCTTTTGAGTCAGAGTCCAAAGCCTTTGTGCTGGGGGATATTGTGTTTTTGAAAAGAAAAAAAAAAGAATAGAAAGAAAGAAAAAATGATGTTTAAAATTTCTGCCAAGTAATTTCTAAACTGATCCAGAAACAAGAAAGTTCTTGACAACGTTTAAGTTTTGGATCCCTTTTTTGACCTTTGACCTCTTAGTATGACCTTGACCTTGTAGGTGGGGGGCTGGGTTTGTGGACGCAACACATCGTCTCATGGTGGTTAATATTTCTACCAAGTTATTTCTAAATTGATCCAGAAATAAGAAAGTTATTGACAGCGTTTAAGTTTCAGAGACGAACAGACGCACTGACGGACAGGGGTAACACTATATGCCCTTTCCACCATTCTTCGAAAGGCGGGGGCATAAAAACAAGAGGCCCATGGGCCACTACGCTCACCAGAGGTCAAGTGTGAGAAACTGGCCCGTCCCTGGATGCCATCTGCACCTACCAAGTCTCAGATCAAAGTCTACAATAGTTTCGAAAATACTTGGTTTTGACCGTTTATCGCACAAAAAAGTCTATGTGACCTAATTTGACCTTGGTATAAAGTGAGTCAAGGTCATCCGA
>OY757023.1:70866493-70911951 GCA_963580285.1 Lucinisca nassula | reverse complement strand
TGAATGTCAAAACAGTGTAGATCCTGATCAGATGGCTTCTTCAGAAGCCATCTGATCTGGATCTACACTGTTTCCAAAATTAGGGGTTGTCGTGAACAGCAAGATAAGGGTTAACATGACGTATTAGCTCAGGTCATATCGGCCCGGCGGTCCAGGCATTTGCCCTCAGGCAATGCATCAACAATGACAGTGCTCTCAGCTTAGGTTACTATTGCCTAACTATCCAATTAAAATTCAGTCTAATTCTGCTTTTAAAAGCTTATTTAGAAGATTTCCGCTTTTTTCTCTCGTGTGTGTGTTTTCTACACCAAGTGTCCTGAAAAAGGAGACCATCTTTGAAACTCTTCAAAAGTGGTCTTAAAGACCGCTTTTGACCAGTCCCCAAAGATGTTGTTAATATAGAACTGTTATTAAAGTACCTTTCCGCTTCATACTGTGGCCATGTCCTTTTTTGGCATCAAAACCCTGGCTTTGAACTCTTTTTGACTAAGGTCTGCAAACTGGTTCAAAATGAACTCGGTGTCGCCTCTGAAAAAAAAAAAAGAGTACATAGTATTTTCTTTTTTTTTTTCAGATAAAAATAGGATTAACACTTTGTCCGTATTGTCTGCTTTCATATGAACGGTCAAGCCTGTTTTTCTCTGAAAAAGAAAAGAAATAAGATAAACAAGAGGACCATGAGGTCTCCTGATCCTGGAGTATTTTTGGTCCCTTTTACCTAATCTGAGTGACTATGATCTTTGGCCGGCACTGATAAAACAGGTTAAGGTCAACTTGGGGTCATTGTTTACACAAGTATTCCGCCGAAGGCTATGTCGCGCCTGTGGGGGCGAAAAGTCACCCAATCATGATATGTAGGTCAAGGTCAAACATAGATGCTTGCACAAAAGATTCCATTCTTAAATGCAAGCTTGCACTAAGTATCATTAAGCTCTAATAATTCTTGAGAAATGAACTTAACCATTAGGGTGAACGCTAAAGTGGTCACAATATTTTACAATGTCGGTGAACCATGAAATATAGGTCAATGTCAAATATGGATGCTTGCATTCAAGTTGCCATCCATAGATACATGTTTGTACCAAGTATCATTAATGAAGCTCTTATAGTTCTTGAGAAATGAACTTGACCATTAAGGTGAACGCTAGGGTGGTCGCAATATTTTACAAAGTCAGTGAACCATGAAATATAGGTCAAGGTCAAACATGAATACTTGCATTTAAGTTACCATACCCAGATACAAGTTTGTACCAAGTATCATTTATAAAGCTCTTATAGTTCTTGAGAAATAAACTTGACCATTAGGGTGAACGCTAGGGTGGTCGCAATATTTTACAAAGTCAGTGAACCATGAAATGTAGGTCAAGGTCAAATATGGATGATTGCATGTAAGTTGTCATCCCCGGATACAAGTTTGTTCCAAGTATCATTAATGAAGCTCTTATAGTTCTTGAGAAATGAACTTGACCATTAGGGTGAACGCTAGGGTGGTCGCAAATGTTGACGCCTTGACGAACGAACGGACGGACGGAAAACCGGGTGCCTATATCGCGCCATGCTAATAGCAGGCGCGACAAAAATATTGTAGTGCTTAGTCACTTGAAGCTGCACAGGAAGTTTCAAGAAATCGGCCCTGCGGTTCTGGAGAAGATTTTTATCCCCACGCTTTTCGAAGAAAAAGTGGGGATATTGTAATTGTCTCCGTCGTCCGTACGTCCGTACGTCCGTCCGTCCGTCTTACCGGACAACTCCTCCCACACTTTTACAGCTAGAAACTTGAAACTTTGGGAACTGATAGGTCTTTGGTCTGAGGAGTGCATGACACTTTTGGAATTTTGATCCTACCCCTAGGGGCCAGGCCAGGGGGTGGGGTGCCCCGGGGGTAAAAAATCAAAGTTTTCAGAACCTGGTCGTGTGGCATATCAAATCGAACTGCATGATGAGTAGAATACATAACAATCAAAATTTGACCCCTAGGGTCAGGTTTGAGGTCACCAGAGGTCAAAAATTTGGATTTTCACCCCCATAACCCCCTTTTTAACGATTACCGGATAACTCCTCCTACGCCGTTTCAGATAGAAACATGAAACTTTGGGAACTGATAGGTCTTTTGTCTGAGGAGTGCCTGACACTTTCGGAATATTGATCCTTCTCCTAGGGGCCAGGCCAGGGGGTGGGGTGCCCCGGGGGTAAAAAATCAAAGTTTTCAGAACCTGGTCGTGTGACATATCAAATCAAACGGCATAATGAGTAGAATACATAAGAATCAAAATTTGACCCCTAAGGTTAGGTTTGAGGTCACCAGAGGTCAAAAACTTGGATTTTCACCCCCATAACCCCCTTCATCTCAGGAGATGATTAGTATAAGCAACCTTGCTTGTTTTCAAATCCTGTTGATCTTTCTAATATGTTACATTCTTGTTATATATCTGTAATTGAAAAGAAGTAAATAAAATATTGTTTAAACTAACCCCCTTTTTAACGATTACCCGATAACTCCTCCTACGCCGTTTCAGATATAAACATGAAACTTTGGGAACTGATAACTTTTGGAACTGATAGGTCTTTGGTCTGAGGAGTGCATGACACTTTCGTAATTTGGATCTTAAGATTGGGTTGGAGTTGCAATTGAGAACTTATATAGTGGTGTATCTTTAAAAAAGCGTGGGGATATGCGATGGCGTGCCATCGACTGCGCGATTCTAGTTTAAGTTGTTTTTATTAGATACGGCCATGGCAGCCATTTTGGTCATGTGACCTGGACCATATTTGAACAAACTCTCGCTCATCTATTGCTATTGCAACTGTGTATATAACTTAATTGGAATTACGTTAAATTAATCAATTAGGCCCAGCGGATTTAGAGAACATGTACTTTGAAAAGTTGCTGGACACCTTGGGCCAAGGTCGCTGAAAGACCTTGACATTTAATAGCATTCAATGGCCCGAGGGAAGGCGGAGTTCTTAAAGTGGGGGACTTAAATACCAATGATTGATGATTTCTACAGCGCCTACTTGGGGGAATAATGTCATCTGTGGGGATGTAAGTATAGCCCTACTGTCTCGTCTCCTTTTTTTGAGAGCCTCGCATCTTAATTTTTATAGTTTTATAGTCATACTCCCAGTTTCAAATCAGCTCCATTTTTTTTTTTTTCAATTTCATCATGTGGGTCTCGGACACAACTACCATATTCCAAGAATTAGCGAACAAGTCCTTTATATGCTGCGAAACCAGGGCCCAGGATTACAATGCGTTCTTAAATTTTAAGTACCTACTTAAACTAAGTATTTACTTAACTAGCGTATAAAGTGAACTACAAAGAAATTCGTTCGTTTAAGTCGATACTTAACCAAAGAAAATACTTAAATATTTAAGGTAACCCAGGGCTCAGGATTACAATCGTTACCTAAGTTAAGGTCGACTAAACGATTTAAGGAGGAATTCTTATCTTAGTAAAGTATTTCCTTAAAAAGTGCATTCGAAAGCCACCTATTTCATTTACTTAGCTAAGTATTTAACTTCGGATGAAGTCGTAATTTTGACGGAAATATTCACGAAGATTAGCACGTAAGTTTCAATTACACATTGATGTAGGCGGCCCACAACTTTCCAGCGATCTGTCAAAAATCTCTGCTTCTGCTTGAATGGATGGAGACAATAGAAAATATGATGGTTTAGTTTCCATTTCACTGCATAAACTATGAAAAATGTTTTATATAGTATAAAACATGTGTGATTGAAGGATCACACTCGATCTCAAATTGTGCGGGCAAACATTGGTCACAAAGTAGCACCACGACATATTCAAAACGCTGTTTCTATGGGGTCCCTTCAGAAACAAGAACTCATACAATATTTGAATAGGCAAAGCTCGGTTTTATGGAGTCTTATTTGAATTGAGGTTTAACGTCCCTGTCAACACTATGCAGGTCATTTTGGAGACGTTGCTTCCAATTTTGTGGGACGTTTACCGACTCTGAGATGAAATGAAACCTCAAGCCCTGTCGCCCAATGAAACCAAAAGGCTTATATGCAGTGGACGGTGTGACTCACACCACTTTGCCTGGGCAGGCTTAGACCTTCCAAGCTGTTTACAAGTACTAGGGCATCGGGAAAATACGCTTATATAATTCTGACCCCCTTGAACCTCACTTTTATTTTGTAAAACTGGGGTTTGGGGGGGGGGGGGGTCGACCTTTTTTTTTACTTATTTCCGCTCTAAAATATAGAATGTGGGTACCGGTTAGAACCGCCTAACGTGTACCAAAAGTCTATATTTTGAGAAGAAATAAGAAAAATACCACAATTTTTCATCTTACAAATTTCCTTTTTTGGAGGTAAAATTTATAATGTATTTGTATAGGCGTGTTTACGTTATGTGTGGTCAGTTTCAGCTCTGAATGGAAGCACCATGCAGCATAATCTGTTTCCTCAAGCCCCGAGGGGCGGGGGCGGAATCGGTTTTATGGAGTTTGTCCATGATTCAACCCTTCTCATGCCGTTAGTCGTATTGAATAATATTCAAAACAATCTGGTAGAGTCGATAATTAAGAAAATAAACATATTCTGCGCTATGGTGAAGAACAGGGAAGACTCCGACACTGTACCCAAGCTACGATATTGTTTTCGGATGTCATCATTACATGTATGTAGGTGATATAGTCATTAAGGACACGATCAAACATCGTACAGACAAACACGGAGAAAACCGTAGCTCCAGTCGGAGTAAAAAAAAAAAAAAAAAAAAAAAAAAAAAACATGAATATAAAATCACTGTACATTCGATCTTGGATTTCCCCGTCTTTTTATGAGTGAGGTGAGACATTAAGCGTTCACTCACTCACAAACACACTTAATTACTCACATGCACGAGCTTACAAAGGGAGGTGGAACGCCTCAAACTCATTTTTAGTGAGCATTTCCAGGCAGGGAGAAGAGGCAAATGATTGGATGTGCAGAAACAGAAGAAATAACAACATTCCCATCTGCCATTACCTGCTGCTAGGAAAGCAGGCCTTGTCACAATCAACAGGACGCCCCAGTGACGCAAGATACACGTGACCTTCGCCTCACCCAACCAGTACACAACGACCACACGCGACCGCCAGTAACCACTTAGAAGGTCTAAGCCTGCCAAGGCAAAGTGGTGCAAGAAGGGCCGTCCATGCATATAAATCTTGTTGGTTTCATTGGGCGACAGGGCTTGAGATGTAATTTCATCTCAATGTCGGGTAACAGTCCGTCAAAATTGGAATCAACACTTCAAAAATCAAACCTAAATAGTGTTGCGAGGACGTTAAATCTCAAATCAATCAATCAATCAATCAGTCAAAAAAACAAAAAAAAAAAAAAAAAAAAAACACTTCTTTGGATTTCATTAATTTTGATATCGAGAATCTTACACAAATGTTCCTTTCATATGAAAGTTACGAAACGGGCCTTCGAATTGGATTTTAAATAGGATTTTATTAACTTTTCCATGACCATTTGCCCAACAAATGTACATCGTTGACATATGTTACAGTTGTTCACGCCAAAATAGTTAACATTTATATTTCAAGTGTAAAACCTACTGTAAACCTACACGCCTGTTCATACTTCCATGAACGCATCGAATCACATGATTTTCAATGATGTTAAGTGTCGGAAGTCTACACCCTAAACCATGGTTCTCTATGATCTCAATGGGCGTGGACGACGACAATGCTGTTCCGCTCTTTGTAGAAAAAACAGCGTGTAAATGTTTTTTTTTTCAGCTGTAACAGTTTGCCATATAAGAATTTTTTCGCCGAGTGATGAGGAAAAAAGAATCTAAATATAAGAAATATTTTTTTCGGATGTTCATGAAGGTATGAACGACAGCGGGTCGCTAGCAAAGTTTATATGAACCCCTTCAGAGTTCATTTACTTTGCAGGCGACCCTGTTCGTTAATACTTTCATGAACAGCAGAAAAACAAGTCATTTCATAAATGCACGTGACGTCTTACTATTTCATGACAATGAATATAAAGACGGCATATGAACGGTGTTGACGGGGACGTTAAACCTCAAATCAAACAAATCAAACAAATGAACGTTGTGAACAGTGTATGCGTAAAACTAGCAGGGCATAAGCGTAGGAACATGGACCCGATGTGCCACAGGATCAGTTTTTTACTAACAGACAAAAGTGATATGCGCCGACCACCCCCCGCACACACACACACACACACACACACACACACACACACACACACACACACACACACACACACACACACACACACACACACACACACACACACCTGTCATTTAGGATCCCCTCTCACGTATAATAACCTTCCCGCACCAAACAATTAATTATTTCCTGTCCTGTCACCAGTATTATATAGAGGGTCTTACACGTCACGAGTGGTCATTTCATATGAAATTTATGAAACGAGCCTGTGGCGAGTTTCATAAAATTCATATGAAGTGACCACGAGTGTAAGATTCTGTTTATCATATATCAACTTGAAATTAGATTTATCGCCATCAAATTTGACACTTTTCTTCACAGAAAATGCATGGTTGACATGGACGTCGTCATGACGTTACGTAATCCCGCCAAAGTGTTATTACACGTGTGGTCATATAAATTTTATTTAAGAAATAGATCAGCTCTAACTGTGATTTGTTGTGTAATAAATCACAGTTTGGAGGTCAGTTGAAAAGTAGACAAATCACGAGCGCGTAGCGCGCGTGATTTGTCTACTTACAACTGACCGACAAACTGTGATTTATTACCCAACAAATCACTGGCTAGAGCTGAACTATTTCGATTCTAACACGCTGAAAATCAGCAATAATGTTGTTGTTTCCTTCAAATCCTCACAACTTTTCGCCATTGTTAGAAGAAGTCCCGCTAAATTTATCGACTGAAACACATGCATTTATATCCGTTTCTAACGTTTTCGATGCGAGAAAATGACGTTACACCGTCTAACGTCAAGTAAATCGACTAGTGACGTCATAAATTTGCAGTTTTTAATGACGTCACACGTCACGCTCTTCCGAGCTGTGATTTGTTGCAGAATAAAACACAGTTATTTTGCATTGCCTATATAGGCGCGCTGTGTTAGAATACACGACATTATCCACTGCTTATCAATAACGTCATATGATAAACAGTATTATGTAAAAGGAAGTTTTTACACAGCTCTGTTCATCGCACACTTGGACACATCAAGGGAGAAATACATCCCAGTACCTGTATGGCAAGTAGACTTGCCCCACAGGGAGGAAAAAAAATGGCCTGACCGGGACTCGAACCCAGGACCTCTCGCTTATCAAGAACACACTCTACCGTTTGAGCTACCGAGCATCAAGGTGAATTTAAATAAATAAAAGCCCTAAGGTTTGCCGTTATTGATATATTGTAACGGAACACCACCTGGTCAAGCGGTACAGCTGTTGATATGGTCAGGATGTGATGGTGCTGTTACAATAAAATATGTGTAGGTACGACCTGGGTCGTACACTAAACTACCGGGAAGAGAATACACAGCCAGCCATTCGTTCAATTTCTTAAATTTATTTTTGTTACCCCTGAAAATAGTGTATGCAGTCTATATTGAGCTATCTTATAAGACTAACTTATATTTATGGCATAGGTGAACAGAACAATAAAAACAAATTACTGCAGCCGCACCTTATATAACACCTAATTTAACAGAACGACTAAGAGCATACATTTACTAACGGCCTAAATTGCTGACATTAAGCTAGAAAGATTTTCTTTAAGATATACGTAAAAATAACATTCTACCATTGCACATTACATTGCGTCAGTTCATTAAACGTTGAGAGTCACACCAATTCAAGAGATTGGATTCCACCCAAATAGGTACATTAAACAATTCACCTAAATTTGCGCAATAGCAATTCCACCTAAATGGGCGCACCGAGAATTCACCTAAATGGGCGCACCAACAATTCACCTAAATGGGCGCACCAAACACTTCGCCCTTATTATAGGACAGCCAAATCCAAGTCAATTACAACCCAGGTGTTACTAACAATCACTTCTGTAAAGCCCACAACACTGTAACAAACTTGGTTGGTGTCGTTTACAATCAGCGCCCACGAAGGAGGTGTCCCTATCTAGGTGTACCAATCGGCATCAGGTTATTAGAATGGTTACAGAGCAAGTATTGGATCTATATTCCTTTATAAAGTGTTTATGAAAACATAGGGGATAGTAGGTGATATTATTAGATCCGCTTAGCCCATGTAGAACAAAGATAGGCTTTACGTATGTGATTGTAAATAGTTGTATAACCCATTCTCCTATTATTGACTAATGAATCTTTCCCTTACCATTGCCGTTATACAACGCAGTCTCTTAAAGAATAATACGTTTGCCATCTAAGAAGAAATTCTTTACAGTTGATCTTGTGTTAACCATTAAAGTCAATTAAGAGGTATTCTGCAAGGTGCAAATTTAGACCCTCTGCAATTTAATTATAATGGCCACGCCTAGCTAGGTGGAACCTTTCTAATATAAGTGGAAGACACCATCAGCCTTTACGAGATCATACATGTATTTGTCATTCACGTGTGATCATGCAACTGCTAGACAGTTCACACGTTTCTACTTACAACATTTGACAAGAGATCAACACTGCATCGTCTCCACCTAAACCACACCTAAACCACACCTAGATAGGCGCAAACCTCACCTAGATGGGTGAAATGTCCCGCCTAGGTAGGCGCAAATCACGCCTAAATAGGCGAAATCCCCCTAGCTAGGTGATCTACTACTTTGAATAAAATTCCCATTAAAAAAGATAATGTACGTTTTAACACAGCCATTATGCTAACAATTTAAGTTACTTAACATGCTTTATAAGGCATACCAAAGAGTAATTTCCTTTAATAGTCAGAACAAAATAGTCACTAACAATGTGCAATATTAAGTCCCTACTTGATACTGATAGAACGTCCTTTCCCAGCCAGGCGGAACTCATCCCAGGTAGGTGCAAGTACAATTCCCTTAAAACGTATAGAAATCGGAGTTACTTATTCATAACACTCTACCAGTTGCTACAACATGTTTTGACAAACACCACAAACAGCAACTACGTAGATCGTTAATGAAGTACCTTCCTTCCATCCTGACAAGGACTCATTCAGCCTAGCTAGGTAAAACATTCTTAATAAGGGGAACTAACCATCCAAAGTCGATTATACTTTATCCGAGCCAGGCAGATTCCTCCGAGTTAGGCATAAAGAAATGTTGCTTTGAAAGGCACGATAATAAATTACTAGCTCATAGACAGTCTAGGAGTTGCTACACCTCAACAGCCCAAACAGTCTATGTTTTAAATATTCGCCTACCTGGGCTACGCCTACCTCGGCGCAGCGTAACAAGGACTGTGCCTAGCTCGGAGCAAAGCTCGACCTTAGCCAAAATTATCAACAAAGAGAGTATTAAAAGTTATGACTGCTTATGAAAAACCACTAATTTATAATTAATTTATATAGATGTGTTGATAACCTGTGCCAACATCGCCTAAAAGAAACTAAATAACTAAATGTTCCTCACAGATGGACGTATGTTTCGCCTAGATAGGCAAAACATTCGCCCAGATGGGAGTGCCGGGTCAAGCAAACATAATTCAGACTCAGGCCTAGACAGTCTAAGCCACACCATACTTCCAATCTAGGCGAACCCAGGCGTGTTTCAGCTATGGGAAGCTGAAACACGGCCTAGGCGCCTCAACTTGTTTTGGCAAAAGCCACAGCAGGTTGCTCGCAACAATCAGCAACACTGAGCTTCAACCGAAACGCTCCTTATATACCCTCCAGGCTCGCGCTGGATGACGTTGTGCCTGGATGACGTCACATTCCTAACCATGCTGCCAAGCATACGGAACGTTCGGTTTTTATGGTATGTTCAGTGCGCAGAGAGTTCGAACAGCTGAGCAAAAAGTAAACAAACATTTGATGGAAAATACTGTTTCAAATGCGAAAGTGTGAGCATAAAAAGAATATGGATACTAAAATAAACAAAAGATATTCATGGTTATATATGCACATGGAGTTGACATGGCTATTTTACACAGGATATACTCGACAAAGTTGGCACATGGTTTGCATCGGCTACGGCTGTTTCGGACCGAAGATCGGTATGTACATTTTGTTAAAACAGATATAAATGAATTTAAACAACAATGAGAACAGTTGTACATAGAATAACAGAAAATAGCCAGACGCCGTTACAACAGCCCCCTACCCAGAAAAGGCATGGACCCCATGTGGAATGTCATGTAAGTATACAGCTTGGAAAGTAGTAATGAAGGAGGCAATTGGCTATTATCGTTATTCATTCGTCAATATTAATTTTACACAAATAAATACTAAAACAACTTAATTTTGTCTATAAAGTTATCCATATTGTTGACACTTAACTTATGAATCAATTCACACACAAATTCAACCACATTCGTTGAATAATCCTATATTTAATTTCACCATATCATTTAAATTTCTGTTTCAATTTTTCTTCTGAAGGTTACCCTTTCGAATTGTAACTATTGCAAGCAACTTGCTTGTGTCCGGTTACGAAGTCGGATTCACCTACCTGGATGACGAATGATCACAAAAGTAGATCGTTTAAGCCCATTCAAAATCCAGGCAGGTAATCGTGTCAGTACCATTTAAGCTTAAATTATGGTAAACATTGCCCAATATGAGCACTAAACTGCTGGTTTACACACAGGTGAAAAGAGCTAATTATTTATATAACACCGACAGGAAAATACATGGACATAGCAATAACACATTCATACGTACCCCATTGTATCCATTTTTAAAGCAACTGGATAGAAAGATAGGGAAGACTAGCTCCATGAGCAGAAATCGCGGCACATCTCCAGATACTATTTTATCTATGTAGTAAGTGCATAACCACAACATCTCGTACCAAATAAAAGCTGCAGCAGTTATGCAAGTGCTATATATGAACCAAACAAAAACCAAATCTTTCAAATCCAATATCAAAACAAACAATGACACAGATAACACATCATATTTGTAAGACAAAGAAAATACATATACATAAGTCTCTAACATCGGACAATGTCTTGAATTCGTGGTATACCTTAATAGCCATTGAGTTTTACATCGCTAGTTAAAAGACACATTTGCATTTCAAAATGCTAGTACTCATCTACATCAGACAACGACTGTTATTGCCTGCTGAACAAGCATACTAGGCATCAACACACTCTAAAAAAAAACAGCCATTTAGTTATGTGTTCGGCCTTCGAACTTTTGCATAAGTTAGCATTAAGGTATTTCAACATATAATCCACAGTGCAAATAAAACAGTGATACTTTAATTTTATGGATATTATTTTAGAGACTCTAAAAATGTTAAGTAAACTAAAGCAAGAGACCTAACAATACAAGGATCTCACTGTAAGTTGCGTTTTATGTCCATTAGCACAATTTGTTGCGTGTGAAATTCAAATTACAACCATACATGGAAAAACTAAGAAGCTAACAATTCAATACAAGATTTACCAAGCCTTGGAATTAACTTTAATGAATTAAAAGTGAATCCAAGGTTAGTAAATCTGTAAGGCAGTCTGACCGATAAATACAATGAACATCTTAAATAATTTACTGAATAGCTTTAACTCGTTTTATGCATGCACCACCCAGAAAGACATATAGTATCCGTCCAATGCTTTCAAAGGTTAAAAAGCAGATTGCAATACAGACAAAGATGAGGCTGTCTGAAGTATACAAAATTCATGAATAGCAATATGGGCGCCAAACAAAATCTACACAGTTCATGTCAATTAGCGGTCAAGTAAATTAAAATATCATGTAAAAATATGATCTTAAATCTCAACAAAATAATTCCAACTTACAGTCTTGCATACAATCAAACAGTACAGGTCTTGTAGTCACATAAAATGCCATGCAGCCATGAAAACAACACGAACATAAAGCCAGAAACTCAACTACCTCCTTCAGACTCACCAACCAGAACTTTAGTGACAATTGAGCATCCACTCAAAATAAAGGTTAGCGACTCATCTTCAGAAGGACTTGTGTCTCAAAGCAGACATTTCCAAACTGTTTTAACCATGCGAAAAGGCATTGCACACTTTTTACAAGAAATAAAAATAAATAGTGAAAATCAGAGAAGTTTTTCAGTTGCTGGATTTTTTTTTACAACTTTTAAGATTAAAAAAAAAAAATACCATTAGACAAATTTATCAAATGTTTAATACAGTCAGGATATTCCTGAAATCATAGAGACATTTTGCAACTGTTTCCATGAACTCTCTTATTTATTTTTGTATTATTTTAATAAAGCTTTCCCAAAACGTTTTCCGTACAAGAACTTCAATACGTTATAAATTTCTTGCACAGAAATATCCTGGAGAAAAGATAATTGTTCAAGTTACCACAGTTGATTAACTATCTAACAATATCTTGCAAATGTCTGTTGAGGAAACATCCCTGGAAGATTATCATGAAATGTGAAGAATACCTCAAAACTCCCCAAACAAATCATGTTAACTTCGAATAGTTTTATAAAAATTATCATTAGGGTAAAATTTTGTAACTAAATCACTCATGTTTTTTTTATTTAAGTAATGTTATCTCTACAGACAGATTACTATGGATCTATATAATTCCATGAAAATAAACTGTCTAACTATGCTTAAAGATCTAACTTAACGAATCTAATTCCATGGTCTTCTTTCAGTTGGCTTTTAGTCAATTTGCTTCAATTTAAAGTGTATTTATTTAAACGCGAATTATACTTAATTATAATTTAATTTCAATTGATCTGAAAAACCAGCTTAAACGCGATTTCTTTTGTCTTGTATAGTTGACTCCATTCTGCGTCATCTTCCCGGGTATACCATCTTCCAACGGTTCATATGCCAATATGAACCAGCATCATTCAGTTCATATATGTATATGAACTGGCAACATACAGTGATGCAGACTAACAACCATAGTCTGCCCCATACAACTCAGCAAAGTGCGTCTTCTAACTAGCTACTGGAGACCCTTTATTCTGAAATATTCACGTTCTTTCAGAAGTTCCAAGTTGTACTTTCTCATTCTTGGCAACATCGCCTGGTTGAAATTGCCACAATACTTGAAATAGTTCATAATTTTATAATGTGGAGCTTCCCTGTCTAAGAAGACGCTGTTTGCTTGCGGAACCAGATATTTCTGTGCAATAACTAAGCCATCACTGACTCAGGGTCCTTCGTTGATGTAAGCATTCTAGTCTCAAATCTTTCTCCTCCAACATTTAAAAGTAAGATGCAAACACTCTCTGTCACAACAAAAGCGTATGCATGAAAAGTCACAGTCCAATTTTACACCCATCTCAAGCCAGCGATAGTACAGTAGGTGGAATGAAGGCGCGCACACCCACGCATAGGCGATACGACAAGTTGCAAGTGCGCGGTGAGAAGCATGACAAGCGCATAAACTTGACATACAGCATGCAAGAGAAGGTGAGAAAATTCTCAAGAAGTGGTTAATTTCTCTTGCCACCATAGACATGTTGTACATCAGCAAACATATTACCATCGACAGCCAGGTGAACAACTATTCCCCACATTCGTGGTCATCACAGCACTAAGTACCAACAACAAATCGGTAAGCCAGACCAGCAGTCTGATCACAGCCGTCATCAGCCTTGCATCAGGCCGCAGCAAATGTAAAATTATCGATTGTTAAAATTATGATGTTGTTGCTTTATGTTACGGATAATTTAACTAATCACTGCTTTCATTTCTCTTTTCACTGCACGTAGGTATAATTTAAATATATGCCTTCTATTTCATGTTAGACAAGATAAAGCATTCACCTTCAGCAACTCGGATGTTTCGTCTGCGGATTATCGTCAGCCGAGACAACCAAGGGTACAAGCACTGACAGTGGTCAGCTTCAGCCACATGCAGTGTGTGCAACAATATTCAGCACAAACTTTTGCACACCATTCAGCACAAACTGATTATAAATACAGCTTGCAGATTGTGCAAAAACATTCAGCACAAACTGGTTATAAGTACAACTTGCAGTGTATGCAAACAACATTCAGTGCAAACTGGTCATAAATACAGCGACATCACTATCTCAGTCAAACAGTAAGGATATGAACACAAATATAATCAAAAACAAATGATTATGCATAGAATGGAATGCATTTACCAAATACAAACAGTACACCTTACGTAGATCTCAGATAGCATTATTATAAATTTTGTGCTTGGACATTTAAAGTGTATGTCTTTAGACATAAGCTCCACTAAACCAGTACTGGACTGACAGTCAAAGGCACACATAACTGCTTATGTGAAATGGTGCACTTTTGTATATTTTTATTTGGTTTTCTATATCGTTTTGGCTAGAAGTAAGAAGTAATTGCTTGAATATAAATTAAGACGACCAGCTTGTTGGCACAGATTAATGTAATAGTTGACGGTCTTGCACTATGAATAGGGTATATTAAATTCTGCTTGTATATATAAGAAAATGACTGTTTTTCACTAATTACATTGATATATATGTTTGTGTTTTTGTTGTCTTATTATAAAATCACTCTGCCCCAAAATTAGGCTTTAGTTTGCCATGGTGAACAATGGTTCATCGCTGAGGTTTCGTGAATAGATTACTTTTATGCTAGCATCAGTAGTAATGTATGTTCAATCGAGCACTTTTGAGTGTCAGAGGTATATGATGAGATCATGTTTTGTAAAGAGCTCACCCATGCTATCAAACTGTGGTCCTACATTAATTCTATATCCAGGAGATTGCATACCTCCTGGAAATTTTTGGACTCGAAATTCTACCCTCAGTCAGTACGCCATTGCAGTAGCACACCAAATATAGATATAAATCTTTTCACTTATTTCGAAGCAACATATTTTGCCTCTTGTGTCTTCAAAGGTATTGCATCAACCAATTTCGTGAAATAGCAGGAAACAACTATAAGATATATATTTATTTTATGACTGGATCACGTGTATCCAATGCGTCCATTGGATATCCAACATTGTATTCCGGCAAAAGGTGCATTTGCATTCCTGACGGACACTTTTCTGGACCCACAAGTTAAGCACATTCTACACCAATACGATACATCTATGTGCATATTGCACCAACATTTGAACCTCTTTCTGATTTTATTATATAAGTTTTACGTCTGCCTTAGTGTCCACCAGGAATATTTTCATATGACTGGTGAAAGACTTCTTATCGAAGAACAGCTTTTCAGCATCATTTCCAACATCTGTGATCGTTTCTCATATGTTAATCCTCATTTTTTTTTCTTTTCATGCCAATAGGCTATCATTGCGTTCAATTTTACTTTAAATAAGCAGACATGCGCCACCGTAGACCAAAGGGGTATAAAGCATCTCTTTTCCATTGTAAAACATTTCTCATAACATCATCATCTTCTTGTTTTGAACTAATATATTCCTGTGTAATACCATAATGTTCCTCTGTCTTACCACAGGAAGAAGTGGATTGGCCAGATCCACAAGTTTGCTGACTAGCACTTATACATAATCGACATGTGCTGTGTTTACATCCCTGATCAGATTGAAGACTGACGGAGTTTTAAGTGCCTGTACCAATCATATTCTCGTAATGACCCTGCAGTGTCATAACGAGTCTCATCTGTTGTTGTCACGCCAGCATGAGCAACATTCAACTCAACGGGATAATCCCCAGTCTCAAACAAACTCCCAAACAGTGTCCCATCTTCAAAATGATTCAACCAGTCTTCCATATAATAATAATAATAATAATAATAATAATAATAATAATAATAATATACAATAATATGCATGACGACTTTTGAGAATTTAGTGAGCTTCTGCATCCACCCCATCGCATACAGAATTAAGCGTTGCATGCGTGAAATGAGGAACCCCGAACTGGGACATTTTCCATGTAACATCTCCGAAGAGAGCACCTCTGCTGCTCCAGGTCCTAAACTAATGGAAGTGTGCGCCTCACTACCACGGAAATCGTCGTCAGCAATACTGGGCCCATTAAACTCAGGATCCTTGTCCTGTTCAACAAAAGAAACACTTTGTGTTTCTGGATGGTACCATCACTAAATAGAGTGGCAACATGGTCACCCCCATCATTAGTGCAAGCAACATCATGAAGAACACTCCACATGCAGGGCAGGGTGACTTCTTCGTCATTCCCGATATTGTCTTCTTCCAACAACTTTGTCAACCCTGATATTGCCTTCTGCCAAGGCGACTCTCTACACAGCACTAATTTTCCCTGCATTTATTTAAGTCAGCTATCTTCTCCGGAGAATATCTTCTTTCACAACAATCACAGTATATTCATTTATCCGTAAGACACGGTCTACGTGGCATCAATATAGCATTGTTGTGCACTCAACCCGCATGGTGCACTACATTAAAGGTGCATGCTTTTAAGGTCTCATCTAATAATGTTTTAATCCCATGCTATTGATCGGTTGTACTTGGAACTGTTAATCCATCAAATAATGTTGTTTCACTGCTATAACACAGCTAAAAGTTCTTTCTTAGTCGTACCAATTTCTTTGTAGCTTGCGCCAGCTCTGGGATGGTCACCCTTGCTTCGAGCTCGCGACCCACACAGCGTCTTGTAAACAGACTTGTTCACTGAACATAATCTGTGTGCAAGCTTCTCAACAAGAGTGTTTAAATCACGTCTATGATCATAGCCAAGCTCACTTACAAGAGAGCGGGTATCACCCGCCAAACAACTTCTCAGTTACAGATATTTCTCTGTACTGGCAACCATAAATCTCGCTGGTATGTGGTAAAAACCAGCAAATTCTGTAGCCCCATTATAGATTTCAGCAAGTATAATGCTTAACAGCTAAATTTTCACTGAGTTTCTGTCTGATTCAAGCTTATATCAAGCGAAGAGTTTGCAATTGTACTGTCCTCATCATATTTGTCGTTATTTGTATTTTACTGTAAGGTAGAGGGCGTGTTCATGAGTGTCTCATCATTTGATTTAAATAAACTGTTTACACTATTAAGATTGTGTTATTATTACAATCAGTTTAGTAGTCACACTCACTCGTGTTATTATTACAATCAGTTTAGTAGTAACACTCACTTCCCAAGTAGAATAGTCCAAACACCAGGATTTCAGCAAATTATTTTCAAGGTTGCCAACTACAGAGGACCAAAGGCTCAAACAATCATACAAGCGTACCAGCCAGTCAACCATAAGCCAGCTTGCCCTTGTAGCTAACAATGAAATTTATCCAAAACATATATGGCGATGATAATTTCAGTTCCTGTGACATTTTCTAATACAACAATCCTTTATTCGAATCCCACTTCTGACACCAAATTGTAACGGAACACCATCTGGTCAAGCGGTACAGCTGTTGATATGGTCAGGATGTGATGGTGCTGTTACAATAAAATATGTGTAGGTACGACCTGGGTCGTACACTAAACTACCGGGAAGAGAATACACAGCCAGCCATTCGTTCAATTTCTTAAATTTATTTTTGTTACCCCTGAAAATAGTGTAGGCATCTTGAGCTATCTTATAAGACTAACTTATATTTATGGCATAGGTGAACAGAACAATAAAAACAAATTACTGCAGCCGCACCTTATATAACACCTAATTTAACAGAACGACTAAGAGCATACATTTACTAACGGCCTAAATTGCTGACATTAAGCTAGAAAGATTTTCTTTAAGATATACGTAAAAATAACATTCTACCATTGCACATTACATTGCGTCAGTTCATTAAACGTTGAGAGTCACACCAATTCAAGAGATTGGATTCCACCCAAATAGGTACATTAAACAATTCACCTAAATTTGCGCAATAGCAATTCCACCTAAATGGGCGCACCGAGAATTCACCTAAATGGGCGCACCAACAATTCACCTAAATGGGCGCACCAAACACTTCGCCCTTATTATAGGACAGCCAAATCCAAGTCAATTACAACCCAGGTGTTACTAACAATCACTTCTGTAAAGCCCACAACACTGTAACAAACTTGGTTGGTGTCGTTTACAATCAGCGCCCACGAAGGAGGTGCCCCTATCTAGATGTACCAATCGGCATCAGGTTATTAGAATGGTTACAGAGCAAGTATTGGATCTATATTCCTTTATAAAGTGTTTATAAAAACATAGGGGATAGTAGGTGATATTATTAGATCCGCTTAGCCCATGTAGAACAAAGATAGGCTTTACGTATGTGATTGTAAATAGTTGTATAACCCATTCTCCTATTATTGACTAATGAATCTTTCCCTTACCATTGCCGTTATACAACGCAGTCTCTTAAAGAATAATACGTTTGCCATCTAAGAAGAAATTCTTTACAGTTGATCTTGTGTTAACCATTAAAGTCAATTAAGAGGTATTCTGCAAGGTGCAAATTTAGACCCTCTGCAATTTAATTATAATGGCCACGCCTAGCTAGGTGGAACCTTTCTAATATAAGTGGAAGACACCATCAGCCTTTACGAGATCATACATGTATTTGTCATTCACGTGTGATCATGCAACTGCTAGACAGTTCACACGTTTCTACTTACAACATTTGACAAGAGATCAACACTGCATCGTCTCCACCTAAACCACACCTAAACCACACCTAGATAGGCGCAAACCTCACCTAGATTGGTGAAATGTCCCGCCTAGGTAGGCGCAAATCACGCCTAAATAGGCGAAATCCCCCTAGCTAGGTGATCTACTACTTTGAATAAAATTCCCATTAAAAAAGATAATGTACGTTTTAACACAGCCATTATGCTAACAATTTAAGTTACTTAACATGCTTTATAAGGCATACCAAAGAGTAATTTCCTTTAATAGTCAGAACAAAATAGTCACTAACAATGTGCAATATTAAGTCCCTACTTGATACTGATAGAACGTCCTTTCCCAGCCAGGCGGAACTCATCCCAGGTAGGTGCAAGTACAATTCCCTTAAAACGTATAGAAATCGGAGTTACTTATTCATAACACTCTACCAGTTGCTACAACATGTTTTGACAAACACCACAAACAGCAACTACGTAGATCGTTAATGAAGTACCTTCCTTCCATCCTGACAAGGACTCATTCAGCCTAGCTAGGTAAAACATTCTTAATAAGGGGAACTAACCATCCAAAGTCGATTATACTTTATCCGAGCCAGGCAGATTCCTCCGAGTTAGGCATAAAGAAATGTTGCTTTGAAAGGCACGATAATAAATTACTAGCTCATAGACAGTCTAGGAGTTGCTACACCACGCTTTCAGAAGCGAACTACCCTCAACAGCCCAAACAGTCTATGTTTTAAATATTCGCCTACCTGGGCTACGCCTACCTCGGCGCAGCGTAACAAGGACTGTGCCTAGCTCGGAGCAAAGCTCGACCTTAGCCAAAATTATCAACAAAGAGAGTATTAAAAGTTATGACTGCTTATGAAAAACCATTAATTTATAATTAATTTATATAGATGTGTTGATAACCTGTGCCAACGTCGCCTAAAAGAAACTAAATAACTAAATGTTCCTCACAGATGGACGTAAGTTTCGCCTAGATAGGCAAAACATTCGCCCAGATGGGAGTGCCGGGTCAAGCAAACATAATTCAGACTCAGGCCTAGACAGTCTAAGCCACACCATACTTCCAATCTAGGCGAACCCAGGCGTGTTTCAGCTATGGGAAGCTGAAACACGGCCTAGGCGCCTCAACTTGTTTTGGCAAAAGCCACAGCAGGTTGCTCGCAACAATCAGCAACACTGAGCTTCAACCGAAACGCTCCTTATATACCCTCCAGGCTCGCGCTGGATGACGTCGTGCCTGGATGACGTCACATTCCTAACCATGCTGCCAAGCATACGGAACGTTCGGTTTTTATGGTATGTTCAGTGCGCAGAGAGTTCGAACAGCTGAGCAAAAAGTAAACAAACATTTGATGGAAAATACTGTTTCAAATGCGAAAGTGTGAGCATAAAAAGAATATGGATACTAAAATAAACAATAGATATTCATGGTTATATATGCACATAAGTTGACATGGCTATTTTACACAGGATATACTCGACAAAGTTGGCACATGGTTTGCATCGGCTACGGCTGTTTCGGACCGAAGATCGGTATGTACATTTTGTTAAAACAGATATAAATGAATTTAAACAACAATGAGAACAGTTGTACATAGAATAACAGAAAATAGCCAGACGCCGTTACAACATACATTCATGTGTCAAGGTCAAATCTTAAAAGTTAAGGTACCTACCTGGGTTACCTTAAATATTTAAGTATTTTCTTTGGTAAAGTATCGACTTAAACGAACGAATTTCTTTGTAGTTCACTTTATACGCCAGTTAAGTAAATACTTAGTTTAAGTAGATACTTAAAATTTAAGTACGCATTGTAATCCTGGGCCCAGGTAGGTACCTTAACTTTTAAGATTTGACCTTGACACATGAATATATATATCAATAATGGCAAACCTTAGGGCTTTTATTTGTTCGAAGTGTCCAGTGATGCTCGGTAGCTCAAACGGTAGCGTGTTTTCTTGATATGCGAGAGGTCCTGGGTTCAGTCCCGGTCAGGCCATTTTTTTCCTCCCTGTGGGGCAAGTCTACTTGCCATATAGGTACTGGGATGTATTTCTCCCTTGATGTGTCAAAGTGTGCGACGAACAGAGCTGTGTAAAAACTTCCTTTTACATAATACTGTTTATCATATGACGTTATTGATAAGCAGTGGATAATGTCGTGTAATAAAAATCGAATGACCACACGTGTAATAACACTTTGGCGGGATTACGTAACGTCATGACGACGCAACGTTCATATGCCGTCTTTATATTCATGAAATAGTATGACGCCACGTGCATTTATGAAATGACTTGTTTTTCTGCTGTTCGTGATTTGTTTTGTTTGTTTGATTTGAGGTTTAACGTCCCCGTCACACTGTAAAGGTCATTTTGGAGACGTTGCTTCCAATTTTGTGGGACTTTTACCCGACACTGAGATGAAATGACATCTCAAGCCCTGTCGCCCATTGAAACCAATAGGGTTTATTAGCATGGACGGTCCGCCTCGCACTGCGGTTCCTGGACAGGCGGTTTAACAGTACTAGTGTGCGGGCCGGATTTAGCTCTGCGTGGAAGCATCGTGCAGCCCATATATTTCTTCAAGCCCCTATAGGCGGGGGCGGCCTGCTGTTCATGAAAGTATAAACGAACAGGGTCGCCTGCAAAGTAAATGAACTCTGAAGGGGTTCATATAAAATTTGCTAGCGACCCGCTGTCGTTCATACCTTCATGAACATCCGAAAAAATATTTCTTATATTTACATTCTTTTTTCCTCATCACTCGGCGAAAAAATTCTTATAAGGCAAACTGTTAAAGCTGAAAAACATTTACACGCTGTTTTTTTCTACAAAGAGCGGAACAGCATTGTCGTCGTCAACGCCCATTGAGATCAAAGAGAACCATGGTTTAGGGTGTAGACTTGCGACACTTGACATCTTTGAAAATCATGTGATTCGATGCGTTCATGGAAGGTTGAGCAGGCGTATAGGTTTACAATAGGTTTTACACTTGAAATGTAAATATTAACTATTTTGGCGTGAACAACGGTAACGTATGTCAATGATGTACATTTGTTGGGCAAATGGTCAAGGTAAAGGCAATAAAATCCTATTTAAAATCCAATTCGAAGGCCCGTTTCGTAACATTCATATGAAAGGATCATTTGTGTAAGATTCTCGATATCAAAATTAATGAAATACAAAGAAGTTTTTTTTTAATTGATTGACTGATTAATTTGAGATTTAACGTCCTCGCAACACTATTAATGTTTGCGATGGAAGTGTTGATGCCAATTTTGTCGGACTGTTACCCGACAATGAGATGAAATTACATCTCAAGCCCTGTCGCCCAATGAAACCAACAAGATTTATATGCATGGACGGCCCTTCTTGCACCACTTTGCCTTGGCAGGCTTAGACCTTGTAAGTGGTTACTGGCGGTCGCGTGTGGTCGTTGTGTACTGATTGGGTGAGGCGAAGGTGACGTGTATCTTGCGTCACTGGGGCGTCCGGCTGATTGTGACAAGGCCTGCTTTCCTAGCAGCAGGTTGTCGCAGGATCGATCCCGGGCTTCTCCAGACTTTCGGATGAGTCTTTAAACCGAGGTCCCGTCTCCGTATGACCTTAGCTGTTGGTGTGATGTAAAACTCAAACACTCACTCACTCCTAGCAGCAGGTAATGGTAGAGGGGAATGTTGTTATTTTTTCTGTTTCTGCACATCCAATCATTTGCCTCTTCTCCCTGCCTGGAAATGCTAAATAAAAATGAGTTTGAGGCGTTCCACCTCCCTTTGTAAGCTCGTGCATGTGAGTAATTAAGTGTGTTTGTGAGTGAGTGAGCGCTTTATATCTCACCTCACTCATAAAAAGACGGGGAAATCCAAGATCGAATGTACAGTGATTTTATATTCATGTTTTTTTTTGTTGTTTTTTTTTTTTACTCCGACTGGAGCTACGGTTTTCTCCGTGTTTGTCTGTATGATGTTTGATCGTGTCCTTAAAGACTATATCAGCTACATACATGTAATGATGACATCCTCTAAAAATCGTAGCTTGGGTAAAGTGTCGGAGTCTTCCCTGTTCTTCATCATAGTGCAGAATATGTTTATTTTCTTAATTATCGACTCTACCAGATTGTTTTGAATATTATTCAATACGACTAACGGCATGAGAAGGGTTGAATCATGGACAGACTCCATAAAACCGATTCCGCCCCCGCCCCTCGGGGCTTGAAGAAACAGATTGGGCTGCACGGTGCTTCCATGCAGAGCTGAAACTGACCACACATAACGTAAACACGCCTATACAAATACATTATAAATTTTACCTCCAAAAAAGGAAATTTTTAAGATGAAAAATTGTGGTATTTTTCTTATTTCTGCTCAAAATATAGACTTCTGGTACACGTTAGGCGGTTCTAACCGGTACCCACATTCTATATTTTAGAGCGGAAATAAGTAAAAAAAAAGAAGGTCGCCCCCCCCCCCCCCCCACACACACACACACCAGTTTTACAAAATAAAAATGGGGTTCAAGGGGGTCAGAATTATATAAGCGTATTTTCCCGATGCCCTGTACTTGTAAACAGCTTGGAAGGACTAAGCCTGCCCAGGCAAAGTGGTGTGAGTCACACCGTCCACTGCATATAAGCCTTTAGGTTTCATTGGGCGACAGGGCTTGAGGTTTCATTTCATCTCAGAGTCGGTAAACGTCCCACAAAATTGGAAGCAACGTCTCCAAAATGACCTGCATAGTGTTGACAGGGACGTTTAACCTCAATTCAAATAAGACTCAATGAAACCGAGCTTTGCATAATCAAATATTGTACGAGTTCTTGTTTCTAAAGGGACCCCATAGAAACAGCGTTTTGAATATGTCGTGGTGCTACTTTTTGACCAATGTTTGCCCGCACAATTTGAGATCGAGTGTGATCCTTCAATTACACAGGTTTTATAGGATATGAAAAACATTTTTCATGGTTTATGCAGTGAAACTAAACCATCATATTTTCTATTGTCTCCATCCATTCAAACAGACCGGCCCCGATAGCTCAGTTGGTAGAGTGTCCGCTCCGGGGAACGGGAGGTCTCGGGTTCGATCCCGGGCCGCGACATACCAAAGTCGTTAAAAATGGTACAAGCTGCTCCTCGCTTGGCACTCAGATTTACGGGGTAGAGCTAGGACTGGTCGATCCAGTGTCAGGATAATGTGACTGGGTGTGGTATCATGTAATGTGTCTGGGACATGATACTTCAGTGAGGCAGCACTATAAACGTGAGCATTGAGCTCCCTGTCGCAACCAGACACCGTCGTGATATGACTGAAAAATTGTTGAAAGCGACGTTAAACCCGAATTCACACACACACACACACACACTCCATTCAAACAGAACCAGAGATTTTTGACAGATCGCGGGAAAGTTGTGGGCCGCCTACATCAATGTGTAATTGAAACTTACGTGCTAATCTTCGTGAAAATTTCCGTCAAAATTACGACTTCATCCGAAGTTAAATACTTAGCTAAGTAAATGAAATAGGTGGCTTTCGAATGCACTTTTTAAGGAAATACTTTACTAAGATAAGAATCCCTCCTTAAATCGTTAAGTCGACCTTAACTTAAGTAACGATTGTAATCCTGGGCCCAGGTGTTCTATTCGCCTTAGTAAACATGTTGCATATGTGTTTTCCATCTCAAGTCATGTGTGACTGTTACGACAAGGACTTAATGGGCACAAGTCGCTAGGACAACGTCAAATAAACGTAGGTGCAACGTGAACGGTCTAAGCCTCCGTTCAGAACCATTTTCCCCAGACAGAACCATTTGCTCAGACATTCGACCCACGAGTGCTGTCATATTACAAGTGAATCGTCTGCGGAAAGACAGAAAAATAACAAAAATTTGAAAATGCTGTCTGCATCTGCTATTTGTGAATAGTGTTACAGTGTCAATGATTTTTTTCCATAGCATACTATACTACTCAAAGTTTGATAGGGATCACTTTTTATATACCATATTTTGCACTGAAAATTTAAAATTTCTTGACAGAATTTGTACTCCGTATATTGATAAATATCTTAAGCAGAAACTCATGTGCGATTCAGTACCCATAAAATTGCACACTTCTCACACTTCGCAAATGAATTCATGCACCCCCAAAATCTTGCGTAACACTGCATTCCAACAGAAAAATCAAACTTGTCAGTGTTAGTTTACTAAGCGTTAAAAGCTTAAGGGTTTAATTTGATTTGTGAAACTCTTAAATGCCTAGGGGACAATTAAGAAACCGCCGTGGCGTCGGATTGTTGGAATTCTGAATGTGTCTCAGAGCGTGGTCTCCCGAATGTGGAGTCGGCATCTTACCCACGGAAATCCTTCACACAGGCAGGACGGAGGTCGAGAAAGGGCTACAACTCAACATCGGGACCGTTTTTTGTTGGTGCAGTCTCGACGTTAACGGTTCCTGAACGCTACGCGTCTGCATAACGAGCTTAGGAACGGAACTGGAGTACGAATTTATATACAAACTGTCAGAAACGGGCTCCTCGAGTTCGGACTGAATGCCAGGATGCTGCTGTACGTGTTCCGTTGACGAGACAGCACGTGCCAGACCGGTTGGACTTTGCCAGAACTCACGTCAGGGGGACGGTTTGTGACTGGACGCCTGTACTGTTTACTGATGAGTCCAGATTCTATCTAGACTTCACTGATAAACGTCAATTTGTGCGGCGAATGTCTAAAGCGATTCGATGACTTGAATGTGGCAGAGCATGATCTCTATGGAAAGGGATCAGTCATGGTTTTGGCTGGGATAAGCGTGAACAGTAAAACTGACTTGTGTGTCGTTGAAAACGGAACGTTAATGGCAGTGAGGTACTGTAATGAGATTCTAGATCAGTTTGTGAAACCATATGCCGATGCTATCGGCCCGGACTTTATTCTGATGGAAGATAATGCCCGTCCCCACCGTGCCCACGTCACTGATGCCTATCTGGAACATGAGACAATCGTTCGTATAGACTGGCCTGCTCGATCAACGGACTTAAATCCGATTAAGCATGCGTGGGACATGCTACAGCGTGATGTTTCAGCCCGACCTGTGCATCCGAGGACTTTACGGGAGCTCAAAGATGCATTGGTTGCTGAATGAAGGCTGATTCCACAAAACCGGATGCAGACTCTGATTACGAGCAGGCGCAGGGGATGTCGTGCTTTAATTGATGCCCGTGGACGCCATACACGTTAGTAGGCACGTTTGTCTAAACAAATTAGGAAATTTGTGAAAAATCAATTGTCACAATCCCTTCGTGGTACGGCAAATTTTGTGGGTGCCAAGACGGCTGTTGTTGTCACTTTTGAATGCCGTCCCAGTTGACAAAAATAATCATTAGTCACTGTAAAGGGTATGTTTTCTATCATTATGTATCAAATTTGGATTCAGCTGATTAATTTATCCAAAATTATTTTGCATTAGAAAAGTGATCCCTATCAACAAACTTTGAGTAGTTTATTAAGCGGAAAGAATCCCAGCAGGCACATGACGTAATTGTGACGTCAAATCAACGTCACGACGTTTATACAACTTCACAATTACGTCGGTGCAACATCGTGACGTTGATTTGACGTTGCCTTAGCGACGTGTGCCTGCTGGGATACGACTGGAATATTTTCCGCCATTTTATAAGGCAGACAATTTTCGGAGCTTCTTGTTTGCTTTCCTACAAATCTGATGTATGGACATCTTCTTAAAGGAAAAAAAGCATGCTTCCCTGGAAAACTTTTTTCCTTAAAGAGAAGACCCCTATTGATAAAGGGCAAACTATTTCACCGAATTGCCTTCCCTGAATGTGTATTAAGTCACCTTAAATCTCACCTGTAAATATCATTCAATAGATTGACCCTTTTCACGTTCACGCGGAATGCTTCGTATCTCAGTTCCGCTTCTCTTTTGCTGCTGTAAACCTTCTGGTATTTTTGACGCCATCCTCTGAAACAAATTTTGGACTACTTTCAATATATTAATTTAATGCTTTATTTATTTAACGAGGATTACCAACAGCCCAAAGGCCACTAGTGGGTCTCTTTCATTATGTGAACAAGTCCCTGCAAAAAACACGCTTAAGATAGGGGAACGTTGTGTTTACAAAAAGGATATACATTATTTTCCTTATTCTGTCTAATGCCCTGAATATGGCGCCGTGTTAGCCATGGATACGATCCGGCATCATCACCAGACTAAAGCGTTGGTTTCGCTGGTAAACCGGATACAAGATGGCGGCGAAAAGTAAAACAAATATGTTGGACCAAGGAAAAAAAACACAGTTTAAGTGTTGTTAAAGCATATTTATTTGTAAAAAAATATGCACAATATGAAAGATAGAATCGGCACTGCTATTTCTGCAATGTTTAAAATGGTGATCTTCCTCGTCGTCCACAAAATTCAATCATGGCATGGGGGCTGCCATGTTTGTTTACCAAAGGTCTACCAGAGGTCGTTCGATCACACCGGTGAAAGAACATGCGCACTTTGATTTCCGCAACCATAGTATGGTAGATGATCGAACTGCCTCAATAGCAAATTGACATTTACGGCGACATCCGTGACCGGCGATCCGTGAATATGTGCGCATTCACAGTCTATGTTTTGTGCATGCATATAAGAAATGTCGCAAAATTTCAATGACAAAAAAAAATTTTGTTTCAGAGACCTAGAAGAAAGTGTTATATGACAGCGGTGTGGTACCTTAATGGAATTTCATCCAGGAGTACAATTAATTTAAATAATATTTGTAACCTCATGGACTGACTGAGGATCAGACTGCGCAAATGATATAAGCCTAAGTTTGACTCTATTGATTTGTTTACCCATGATGCTGAGTTGCGTTGTCTTAGATAAGGAGGGTATTTTGTGATAATTGAAGGATAGTTTGCCTTATTTCTCCATATAAACCTATGTTGTGGATATTCATTAGAACCGCCTCGTCATTCTAGAATTTTCCCTGCATACACAAACACACGCACGCAAATACGCATGCAAGCACGCACAAAGCACCTATGCACGCACGCGAACGCACATCACACTCAACTTAAACGCATACATGCACACGTTAATGATAGAAGACGTGGAATTAACTTACAAGGCAAGTTTTTGAATGGACGCTTCGTCTTCGGGATAACGTCCGTTGCTGAAAAAAAACAGACTTTGGTTACTTTGAGTGGCGGAAACTCATACTTGTTACATTGTACTATAATTGTTTGTTTGCGTTGGAGTTTAACAGCCCAGGCAACACTATTTAGGTCATTTTTGAGCCGGTCAGTTTACCTATCCGCACTTGCCTGGGCAGGCTTATATGTAAGCGGTTAACTAGTACAGTGCACATTCTTTCGCCAGAAACTGACAGCTGCCCTTCTTGAATCTGCGGAAGGGCAGAATGATCGTAGAAAAGCTTTCATGATCAATCTCTATGAAATAATGTTGCCGAACCCGGCAGGTATCGAACCCGCGTCCTCCTTATCACCAGTCAGAAGTGCGATTTGACTGAGCTACCCAGGCCGCCATCCTATTGAAATACTTCATGATTCTTTTCTCAGCAGTGAAATCAATGTATATATCTGAAACGAATAAAGGTGATATATTTTCACATTGTGAAAAGATATGACATTTGCCAAAGTCACATATAAAAATAAAAAAGCAATTTACTCGTGCTTCGCACTCATGAAAATGCTGATGTTTTCAACACACTCGATGAAATATTTTTGGCATTCACCTTAAAAACTAAATATCCTCTTTTTATAAATAGAATGCAGGCATGTACGTACACCCAGGAACTAGAAATGAAAATCACTACCTTAGCCTCCCTACAGTCGTCAAATGGCCAATTTATTGAGGAACTATTTGCGTAACGACATCGTTTCTAACCCAGGAACTAGTCCTATCGCACGCGCACGTATGCACATACATACATGCATGCATACATACATACATACATACATACATACATACATACATACATACATACATACATACATACATACATACATACATACATACATACATACATGTTAAACCTCAAATCAAACAAAACCAAAGCATGCATACATGTGTGCGTGCGTACATACGTACGTAGGAACGGACGTGCGTTCGTGCACCCATAGGGGCTTGGAGAAATAGATTGGCCTGCAGGGTGCTTCCTTGCAGAGCTGAAACATACCGCAAACCGATTATAGGGCTATGCCTGCCCAGACAAAGTGGTGCTAGTCTGGCCACCCCTATTAGTCTGTTTCGGTGGTAGGGCTTGAGATGTCATTTCTTCTCAATGTCGGGTAAAAGTCCCACAAAATTGAAAACAACGCCTGCAAAATGACCTAAATTGGGTTGACGAGAACATCTCAATTCAAACAGCGCACGCACGAACAGAAGGTCCGCCCGTCCGTCTCAACCCATTTAACCTTCCATCCAAGTATAAATCTTGCCCCCGCCCATAGGGGCTTGAAGAAATATATGGGCTGCATGATGCATCCACGCAGAGCTGAATCTGGCCCGCACACTAGTACTGGTAAAACGCTTAGAGGATCTAAGCCTGTCCAGGAACCGCGGTGCGAGGCGGACCGTCCATGCTAATAAACCCTATTGGTTTCATTGGGCGACAGGGCTTGAGATATCATTTCATCTCAATGTCGGGTAAGGTCCCACAAAATTGGAAGCAACGTCTCCAAAATGACCTTTACAGTGCTGACAGGGACGTTAAACCTCAATTCAAACAAACAAACAATAAATGCATATACATGTACGAGCGTATGTATATTCTAATACTTACCAGACTGATAAATATAATCCCAAGAAGAGAAAGGATGTAATGTCTTTCATTTTTGTTGATCAGCTGTTGATTATGGCGTTGAAAGAGCTAAAATCAAAGTTTGCTACAGTAAGCGTCCTAAACTATTTATTACTTAAGCTTGTTATTATTTGAGCCAGCACATTACAAAACCTACAATAAGACTACGATAAGGGAAGCAGATAATCAGATCATCCTGCGCATCCGTATAGTCTAACCGCTTTATGGAGCAATGGGCCCTTAGCTATCCTTAGAGCGCACAGCGAAGACTCTCATCAGACTGCGCGGATGCGCAGGCTGATCTGAATCTTCGCTGGGCGCACATGTCTTATTGTAGGATTTGTCGTGCGCTGGCTCATTTATCTATGTTGAGCCCGTACTCCCGAGACCGAGTTTATAAAACTTCTGTTTCGTGCTCAACTCAACTGAGCATGAAATTTTATTTATTTATTCCAAATATCAGCCATCATACATATGTACATAATACAGACATATATATATGGCTCGGATTGGGCGTAGGCTTGGCCTATATTTGCCCTCTCCGTGGGTACCACATTTGACAGAGAGTAATATAGAGTACATCAATACAGTACAGTGATAGATATATAGACATTATGCTTCCATATTACATAATTCAAATGATTTTCAACAGTTAGAAGGAAAGATAGAAGCAGCAGGAAGAATGTACTGTGGTAAGTATTTGTGCAGTGGAGAAGTTTGAAAGAGACATATGGTTTTGGAAACAAGATAAAGCTTTAATTGTGAGCATGAAATGTGACATGCTCATAATTTTTAAAATGCAACCAATTGTTCATCAATTGTTATGAGCATCAAAAATTTCATACTTTATTTAGCTGAGCATGAAAAAAGGTTTATTAACTTCCGAGGCCTGGGTTCATACAGCCATTAGCCTGTGACCCTTGCAGCCCCCTAAATAGCTTCACTTTTCACACTGCTGAGGCACCAGGATCCTTGCATCCATCTGTTCGCACCGTGGAGGCCCCGGGATCCACAAATAATGACCAAGTTCTGCATACATTTCAATATTTTTGGATGACAATGATGATGATGTTGATGATGATGACGACGCCGACGACTACCAAAATGATGATGATGATGATTTTGATGATGATGGTGATGACGACGACAAAAATGATGATGATGATGATGGTGGTGATAGTTTAGGTGGTGGTGGTGATGATGACGATGGCCAAGACGACGATGACAATATTAATAATAATAATAATAATAATAATAATAATAATAATAATTGTGTTGTTATTTCAAAGTTAGTTCTGACTCAACACTGCACCTCTCCCTACTGATATACAAACTGATATACGTGTACACAGACTGCCGCCACGCTTGATTGAGGGCTCTGTTACCAATGCATGACTTCTGCTGTATTTGTGTTCGAACAGATCATACGCCATGCTGGCTAATTGCGTAAGGCGTCCCCAAAAAGGGACACTGACAGTGAAGACCCAGATCAGACGCCTCAATATACGGCGTCTGATCAAGAGGTAAATTAAATCACATCATGCTAACAAGTCCGTGAAATGAACACCCCTCTTAAACCCACTATATACAGAGAAAACTGGGGTTTACAAGGGTATACATTTTTTAGGCTAAGAAACATAGGTTGTGGGCACTCGTTAGAACCGCCTCAATGAGGCGATTCTAACGGGTGCCCACAACCTTTTAGGAAAATATCACAAGTTTTCGTTAGAAATAATAATAATTTTGAAGATTTGAAAAAATGCCCTATTTTACACGGATGTGTTATCGTAATAAGACACCCCTTAAATTGGAAATGGGCCTGTCCAAAGTGTTAAGGCGGAAGATTAAAATCATTTTATTGGGGTCGATTGTTTGTCAATCGACCAAGAGTTACTGAGCATAAACGCTCTTCAGTTCTAAAGTCCGCCTCACTATCACTGATTTGTAGGGATTTATAGTGCAGCGTTAATTTCATCGCAGTGAAGGATAGGGTCACCTATAGATTCTGGGCTGGAGTAATAAACAGTGTAGACCCAGCGGCGTCTGATCAGGGTCTACGCTGTTTGCTTACAGTACAGAAAAGTGGCCCCCGCCCATCGGGCTTGAAGAAATAGATGGGCTCCATGATGCTTCCATGCAGAACGGAAACCGATCGCACACGGGCACTGGTAAACCACTTAAGAGGATCTAAGCCTGCCCAGGCAAAGCGGTGCGAGTTGGAACGTCCATGCTTATAAACCCTATTGGTTTCATTGGGCTACAGGGCTTGAGATATCATCTCATCTCAATGTCGGATAAAAGTCCCACAAAAATGTCTACAACGTCTACAAAATGACCTAAACAGTGTTAACAGAGACGTTAAACCTCAAATCAAACAAACTGTACAGGACAGTAAGGGTAAAAGAAAATGTTAACAGTCTTAGTTACCATTCAGAATCATTTTTCCAGGCTACGACCCATGTCAATATTGGCATGATTTGGACAAAATAGTCAATGCAGTTTCTATCAGTTAATGTCAAATGATCTAAATGCCAAATTAACCCTTATCTTGCTTTATATTTATTTAAGCCACACCCATTTCTGTCTATCAACCAATCATATTACTTGATGTAATTTATTGCTACAAATACATAAACTAAATGCCAAACAGTGTAGATCCTGATCAGATGGCTTCTTCCATCTGATCTGGATCTACACTGTTTGCAAAGATAGGGGTTGTCGTGAACAGCAAGATAAGGGTTAAAGTTATTAGATGAAGGCTTCCACCTGACATAGCCCGGTGTTATGTATTCTCGCGGTACTTAAGACAGAAAAAAAAATAAATTAAATAATATAGAAACATAAGCTCAATCAACAATGCTGAAGTCTCTCAGCTTGTTATCTAATTTAGTTTTCCAGCAAACAATAGTTCCAGTCCATTCATGTTTAGAAGAAAGCAGCATTGCGATAGACAGTTACGGTGGCACTACAGTAAAAAAAATCCCCTTACTCACAATGTAAATTGGGGCATATTCCATGTTCTACCACATTTCAGCAGGTCTAATGCTTCCACTATGAGGCATATAATATGACAGGCTGACCATTTACCTTCCAGAAGCAGCTAAAAAATATGGGTGCTATGCGGCATATTTTGGCCTTTTGGGCAGCCAGTGTCAACCAACCCATACCGCAGCCAATAAATCAAGGTATTTCCAGTGGCCAGTCATCACAATTTTCTGGTTCAATTTAAATCAGCTGCATTTTACAATAGCAAATACCTACTAATATTTCTTCTAATAAACAATAATACTTCTCAGAAAAATAATGACTTAGCACCAAATCCAATCAGAAGCAGCAGAATATTCAATTCTGTACTGAAAGCTCTCCCCAAAGCAAGTGCAGCTTTCATAAAGACCAATTATTTACTGTAGTGCAACCTTACTGCTCCTCCGCCATTTTGAAAGGAGAGTCATGTGATCTCGCGTTAAATATAATATTTTGTCAGGTGGAAGCACTCATTGGATAGTCATGGTCTCGAAACAAACCTAACCATTGACCTCATTATGCACATGACCTAGGCCAGTCTTCGTCATGAGATTGTATTTATTTTTGACTGAATATGGGGTTTCTGAAGGAGATGGGTATACAGGCTAGTAATGCTGATGATGTTCGTATTGTGTATAAAATGCTGTCACATTGAAAACTTACCTTTAACATGTTTAAATGATACATTTGTCAAATCTAAGTGTGTCAACGGATGCGTAACCCTTTGTGACAGGCATTATCCAATGAAAACATTCGCTAGGCGGCGCAGCAGTTTGTTATGACCGAAAAATACAATCAACGCGAGAATACATAAACCGCGGGAATACATTAAGCCACTAAATATGGGTTACAGCTGTAGTCCTCTATGCAAAGTTTAAATTAGTGTTTTCGCCTAATAGGTCGGTTTCGTGAACCGCTCGTGAATTTTCGGCATCTCGTGAATGGCGACCCATTTACCGACCTGTATGTATTGAATAACAATAATGAGGTCTTCGGAAAATGGCAAAGATAAATATATGCATTCAGTCGGGTGTGAAATTATGGTAACAGAGGTCACCAGTCTCGAACTACAATAAACTATCGATCAACTAAGACCACTTTTGAACAGTCCCAAAGGTGGTCTTAAAATAGGAATTTTAATGTATAAGGTTTACTGTTACAGTTGTTCGATGTTACCAAGTGGTCTGGTCCGTCCCCGCCAATCGTGGCTTGAAGAACTATATTGGGATGCATGATGCTTCCACGCAGAGCTGAAACCGACCGCACATGAGTAGTGGTAAACCGCTCATGTTAGTAACAACTGCTTAATCATGTGTGTACACATATATAGTGATGTTTCAGCCAGAGTACCCAATGGGAAACTGATTACACAAGTCTTAGGACTTTCTTCTGAATACCATTTTGTATATATTGGCATGTTTGTGCTTTGTGTATTGTATCACTCATATTACGTGTAATATTTATATACAAAAAGAAATAAACTTTTAACTATAAACTTTACCGCTCAGAGGGTCAAAGCCTGGCCAGGTATAGGAGTCCATGCTTATAAACCCTACTGGTTTCTTTGGGAGGCAGGGCTTGAGATGATATTTCATCTCAATGTCGGAAGCAACGTCTCCAAAATGACATTTATAGTGTTGACGGAGCGTTACATTTCAATCAAACAAACAAAAACGAAGTGGTCTTGCAAATTGTTGTAACATGTTCACATGATATGAAAATTACCTGTATATTTTGATTAAAATATATCAGTTTTCACTTCATGTCACGAAACTTGATAATTTTATATCAATCTTCAATTTTATGGGACATATCTGATAATCATTTGCTCCAATTAATGTTGTCGATGAAGTTGTTGATGATGATGGTGATGATGATGATGGTGGTGGTGGTGGTGGTGGCAACTAGGACGACGGTGACGATGATGGCATGATAAATAAATAAATAAATAAATAAATAAATTCCATCGACACTATTTAGCTCATTTTGAAGATGTTGCTTCTAATTTTGCGGGACTTTTACCCGGCAATGAGAGATGACATGCCAGCGACATCTCAAGCCCCAACGCCCAAACAAACCAATACATGCAATAGGGTTCACCGTTGGGACGGTCCGACTCGCACCACTTTTCCTCACCTACACAAATACATTGTAAATTTTACCGCCATTTTAACTCTTATCTTGCTGTTCACGACAACCCCTATCTTTGCAAACAGTGTAGTTCCTGATCAGATGGCTTCTGAATCAGATCAGGATCTACACTGTTTGACATTCCGTTTATGAATTTGTAGAAATAAATTACATCAAATAATCTGGTTGGTTCAAAGTCAGAAATGGGTGTAGCTAAACTGAATATTCAGCAAGAGAAGGGTTAAGATGAGAAATTGAGATATTTTTCTTATTTCTGCTGTCGGTACTAAGGTGTATTTGTTTGATTTGAGGTTTAACGTCCCCGTCAACTCTGTGTACCAACAATCTATAGCTTAGAGCAGAAATAAGGAAAATAAGGTTTACCCCTGAAAACCACAGATATGCTGCTTTTGTTGATATTTATATTGATGAAAATTGTGTTAGTAGTGTTGTTTTTGTTGTTGTTGTTTATGCTGCTGCTGCTGCTGCTGATGATGATAATGATGATAGTGATGATGATCGTCAGAATCATTTCAAGGGCCAGGATTTACGAACCAATAACTAAAACGCCACTTTTTCATCTGAAAAAAACACTTTCTGGAGTAAATATTTCCATAAATTGCCCATCGTAAGTAATGACAAACTGTATTTATCTACTTAAACAGCCATCGGTCGCATGTGTTCATTACGTGCACACCAGGTTTGCAGTTTGCACACAGTATTCTTGTAATTACGGTAGGGATCTTTTACCTGCTCTCTACACATCTGCACAGGGGGCGGGAGGGGGGTGGGGGGCTCCAGTTAACGTACCGATCCGAAAGAAGGTGTACTTTTATTGACATTCATCCCTGCAATTGTTGCCAATGCAGCGTGTTCACGCAGAGCTGAAACCGACTGCACACGAGTACCGGTTAACCGCACAGAGGAACTAAGCCTGCCTAGGCAAAGCGGTGCGAGTCGGCCCGTCCATGCTTATAAACCCTATTGGTTTCATTGGGCGACAAGGCTTGAGACGTCATTTCATCTCAATGTCAGGTAAAAGTCCCACAAAATTGGAAGCAACGTCTCCAAAATGACCTATACAGTGTTGACGGGGACGTTAAACCTCAAATCAAACAAACAAAACAAACAAAGCGTGTTCAGTCACCGAGCTACCGGGGACCGAACCGGGGATCTCTAGTATCAGAGGCAAGACTAACGCGTTGTACAATAAGTTGTGTGTGCTTTGATTGACATTTAATTCACATAACACGTTAAAATCAAACGGGCCTCCGTGGCCTAATGGATAAGAGCGCTGACTCTTAGTCATTAGGTCTCTCACCGCCGTGGGTTCGAGCCTCGCTCGGGTCACGTGTGAGACGCCAAGTTCTGCAACGGAAGGTCAGGTGGTTTTTCTCCGGGTACTCCGGTTTTCGCCCACCTATGATTAACGATCGGCTCGATATGAGTGAAATAATCTTGAAAGGGCCGTAAAACCCAAACCAAAAAAAAAAAAAAAAACACGTTAAAATCCAATTTTGTTATCCTGTGATGATTTCATGAACACGACACACAATATAACTGCGCAATATTAATAACCCATATTACTCTGGTGAACTCTACCACTGCTATATGTTGGACAAGTCCATTTGTCATATATGTGGTATCAATCCTATTTTGTTTGTTTTTTATTCTATTTTTGACGGAAAATCCTGTTAGCAAATAGTGCAGGCCCTGATCAGACGCCGCGTTCTGCGGCGTCTGATCTGGAGCTGCACTGTTTTCCAAGGTACCCTTTTACGAGTTTCCCGCATGCAATGGGATGAATGACCTTCGAGAGCCAAGCATTAGCTTTCCAAAAATACTTCGTATAAGCAGTAAAGAATAATTTGCGAGCAGTGAAGACTCAGATCAGATTATATAGCCGCTTTTATGTGGACCTTTTCCTTCACATAGAGATAATCCGTTTCTGTGTGTACTTCGATAGTTCCGCGAAAATATTTTCTAAACGGGCTCGAACTGTCTCCGAACGGAGTTGATGTAGCAACAACATGTTTATGAACGTCATGGATATGGGTTTGGGCGGGAAGGTCGCTTCAGAACTTCAAGCATGCTTAAATTTTTTTTTGCAGTCCATTACGTTCGCCAATTGGTTCTGAAACGAGGTGACAATACTTAACCCTTGTCCTGCTGAATATTTTAATCTGCCACACCCACTATTAATTATCAACCAATCAGATTACTTGATTCAAATTATTGCAACAAATTCACAATCCGAATGACAAATAATGTAGATCCTGATCAGATGGCTTCTGATGAAGAAGCCATCTGATCTGAATCTATATTATTTCAAAGATAAGGAATATCTGAGCTCAGCATGGCAAAGGTTATAACGAGATGGACGAACTTTGAACGGAACTGCCGTACTTCAAACCTATTAGGATCGTGTTACGACGGGCAACTAGCAGTAGGTGTTGAAAGCGACCGATCCGTTTGTGTTGCAAATGAGCTGCAGGATGGGTCTCTGGGGTACTGGTTGCTTTCTTATAACAGGTTCCGTCCTTTTTGGGCCCGCTCCGTAATTGAAGCATGGTGATAACAAGGATTCAATGGGCTTGATGCTAGCTCCATTGATCACACGGAGGTGATTTGTTTTGTTTGTTTGATTTGATGTTTAACGTCCCCGTCAACACTGTATAGGTCATTTTTGAGACGTTGCTTCCAATTTTATGCGACTTTTACTGGGTTTATAAGCATGGACGGTCACACATATGGTTTATAAGCATGTACGGTCCAACTCGCACCGCTTTGCCTGGGCAGGCTTAGGTCCTCTAAGCGGTTTACCAGTACTCGTGTGCAGTAGGTTTCAGCTCTGCGTGGAAGCATCATGCAGCCCATCTATTTCCCCAAGCCCCGATGACTGGTGATAACTACAACTGGTTATGTTATACAGTAAAACGTCGATGGCTCGAACCCCGATGGCTCGTTTACCATGGCTGAGTCGAACCCATTTTTGAGTCCCTAGGGAATTCCTCATCATTAGAAGTAGTGTGGGATAATTAAGGACTTTTCGACTTTCATCTTGCAAATGTATGCTGTGTGTGCTCATTAGAATCGCCTCGTCGAGGCGATTCTAATGAGTACACACAGCATACATTTATATTATGGAACACCGAAAAGATGTCCCAAAATTAACCCCGTTATGCCTCCTGGAAGTAACTCTCAGTGGCTCGAACTACCCCTGTCTCGAACAGATTTTCATTGTCCTAAAGGTGTTCGAGCCATTGAAGTTCGACTGTAATTACACTGACTGCCGTGGACTTGATCTACACAGCTTGATGCGGCGATCGGGAATGAAGACTGACGAGAACGCACTGGAGTTTTATAGCCGTCGGGCCAGAATGCGATTGCAATTTCCTTCCACATTACGATAACACACCCGTGCGACATGGTGCATTTTTCACATCTCCAAAATGGCTGCTTTTCTGATGAAAATCCTTGATATTTTTCTTATAAATGCTCAAAACATAGGTTGAGGGTGCTTGTTAGAACCGCCTCAGAGAGGCGGTTCTAACGAGTACCCACAACCTATGTCTTGGAGCAGAAATAAGAAAAATAATGTATACCCCCGTAAACTCCAGTTTTCTCTATACATATTGGGGTTTAGGGAGGTCTTCATTTCACGGTCTTGTTTACGTGATGACTCGTACTTGGGATGAACTATCTATAAACAAGGTGGTCGAGTTACAAACTAGCTAGAATAGGCTTGGCCGTACTGGAGACGGGGCAGAACTGGTTGCAAAGGGTTCTAAAAACGATCACGAACGGGCTTGAAAACGGCGTTTGCATGATATGAACGGGCACTTTTGTCCGATCTGAACTTGATGCGAACGAACTGTGTGAGGTCGTCTTATGATCGATATAGAATCGTTTTACAGGCATAATTGGGTAAAAAGTTCACGTACTATCACGTCTACGATCCGTTTAACGATTTTGTTTGGACGTGACCGGGCGGTCTAAGAAATGGCTTAGTGTGACAGCAGCCTTACCTGTGAACAGGACGTTCCTAAAAGCTCTACGACCATAGCTACATGTATACCTTGAGCAAGTCGATGGTGCACCATTGCATATTTTACCTTTGACGTAACCCTATGACCGCGGTGGGGTCAGATAAAATTTGGATACCTCCGTGCACATCTCAAGTCCCTGAGCAAAATGTGTACGAGTTTGGTCATCATAGGCCAAGAAATATAAAAGGAGTTGCACCCACAAGCATTTTCCTGAAAATTTGACTTTTGACCTCTCCCATTGACCCCAGGAGGTCAGATCAAAATTTGGAAACCCCTATGGACATCTGCAGTCTCTAATCAATATTTGTACATGCGAGTATGTGAAGAAATAAAGACGTAGCTGCATTCACAAGCATTTTCTTGAAAATTTGACCTTTGACCTCAGCCCATGACCCCAGAGGTTCAGATCAAAATTTGGATACCACCATGCACATCTGTAGTATCCAAACAATATGTGTACCAAGTTTCGCAACCATACGAGAGGAAATAAAGAATAATTTGCATTCGCAAGCATTTTCTTGAAAATTTGATCTTTGACCTCATCCCATGACACCAGAGGTTTAGATCAAACTTTGAATACCGGTATGCACATCTACAGTTCCAAAGCAATTTGTGTACCAAGTTTGGTGGTCAAAGGACAAGAAATAAAAAAAATGTTGCATTCACACTCATTTTCTTGAAAATTTGACCTCACCCCATGACTCTATGGATTCAGATCAAAATTTGGATACCCTTACCACATATGCAGTTCTTAAGCAATATGCGTACCAAATTTGGTGACAATAGGGCAAGAAATAACAAGAGGGTCATGGGGTGAGGTCAAATTTTCAAGAAAATGCTTGGGAATGCATTTTTTATTACTTGTCCTTTGGCCACCAAACTTGGTACACATATTGCTAGAGGGTCATGATGACCCTCGATCGTTCACCTGATCCTTATTGCACAATTCTAACATGACGTTAACGTTTTTCCCATTGAACCCAGTGGAAACGTCAGCGTTTGCAAATATGCGATAATTCACGTCGTCAACGTGGTGCGTGCAATTTGGCGTCATCGTGACGTTGCATGTAAACATTTCCTTCTGTCGACATCCGCTGCAAAATAGTCCCCAAAATAACGCTTTGTTACTACTGTATTTCAGTTTAGCATCATGTTAGAATCGAAATAATTTCCACGCACCCGGTGTGTTATCGTGATTAACACACGGTGTTGTCGGGCAGATGCGAATATTAATTCACTCCGGCTTCGCCGTAGTGAATTAATATTTCGCAATCTGCCCTCCAACACCGTGTGTTAATCACGATAACACACGGTACGTGGAGATTATTTCTTAATTGTAGGGAGGGTTGATCCCTTACACGTCATGGGTCGTGGGTCAGGTCCTAGTGCACTAGAAGATGAACAGGCTCAGTTTAACCCATATATGACAATGGAATCTTCCATCTATAAATTTGGAGTTGTCCATTTTCAATTATAGGGGTGTCAGTTTTGTTTTGTTTAATGTAAGTTGTACAAAAATGTATGTTCTTTGAGCAAACAGTGTAGACCCAGATCAGACGCCGCGTTATGCGGCGTCTGATCTGGGTCTACACTGTTTGCCAACGTCCCAAAAAAGGGCCACTAGGCATATATGGGTTAACTAACAATAACTCATGGAAACAAGGAGTTGTGTGTGTGTGTGGGGGGGGGGGGGGGTGGGGTTGAGAGGGTGACAAGAGAGGGTGAATGAGAGAACAGGATGTGTGTGTGTGACTTCGGGTTTAACGTCGCTTTCAACATTTTTTTCAGTCATATCACGACGGTATCTGGTTGTTACAGGGAGCTCAATGCTCACTTTTATAGTGCTGCCTCACTGAAGTATCATGTCCCAGACACATTACATGATACCACACCCAGTCACATTATCCTGACACTGGGTCGACCAGTCCTAGCTCTACCCCGTAAATCTGAGTGCCAAGCGAGGAGCAGCTAGTACCATTTTTAACGACTTTGGTATGTCGCGGCCCGGGATCGAACCCGATACTTCCCGTTCCCCGGAGCGGACACTCTGCCAACTGAGCTATCGGGGCCGGCGAGAGAGCAGGGTGAGTCTAACTATCAATGACTCATGCCTACAAGGGGTTGTGTGGGGTCGGGGGACAACAGGTTGTTTGTGAACAGGCTCAGTCTATCAATGAATCATGGTGACAAGTAGGGAGAGGGGGCGGGGGGAGCATTTGTTTTATTCTTAAAATAGCAGTATGTACTGGTGCCATATTCTTATTGCAACACAACAATGAGCTGGGAACCAGTTAACTGGTAAGGTAAGTAGAGTGAAACTCTTCAGAAGGCAACATAGCTTGTCTCAACATAGCTTGTCTATAGGGGCCGACGTTGAACAAGTTATTTTTCAGTACATGCATGCATGAGTGCATGTGTGCATGTATGCATGGGTGTGCATATATGCGTGTGTGTGTGTGTGTGTGTGTGTGTGTGTGTGTGTGTGTGTGTGTGTGTGTGTGTGTGTGTGTGTGTGTGTGTGTGTGTGTGTGTGCACGCCCGAATGTGTGCACGCATACATGCATGTGTGCGCGCGTGTGTGTGTGTGTCCCATTTTTAAGGATTCCAATTTGGTCTATGCAGATCCAGAATCGGCCTAGCCAGTTTGGAATTCTTATATGGCCTAGACAGATTCTGGATCTCCCTGGACCAAATTAGAAACCTACTTTTGTATAGACTAAATCAGAATTCTAAACTGGCCTAGGCAGATTGCCAGATTCCAATCTGGCTTACGCAACATACACTGTCTGCTACTCTCTGTCTGCTACTCTCTGGGGCGTGACGAGTAGCATAACCACTACACCACAGAGGCTTCTATTGAGTCATTGAGTACTCTGATTGGAGTCATTGAAGTTTTTCTATATGCTATACCATAGGCCTTGACGAGTAAACATGTGTATTAAGACAGGTGCCGACAGCAGCCGCGCAGTCTGATTGGAGTCATTGGAGTTTTACTAAATGTTACACTAAGAACTGTTAGAAGTTGAATTGTCACTTAAGACATACATGGGTGAGTGAGTGAGTGAGTGAGTGAGTGTTTGAGTTTTATATCCCACCAACAGCTAAGGTCATACCGAGAAGGGGCCTCGGTTTAAAGACTCATCCGAAAGTCTGGCTAAGCCCGGGATCGATCCTGCAACCTCTGGTTTGCAAGGCGAGTAGCGTAACCACTACACCACTGAGGCTTCATTGAGTCATTGAAACTTTACTGTATGCTACACTATGAGACATGACAAGAGAACATGTGACTTCAGACAAGTACCGACGAAACCACGCAATCTGAGTGGAGTCATTGAAGCTTTACTGTATGTTACACTATGAGCCATAACAAGAGAAAATGTGACTTAAGACAAGTACCGCAGAAACCATGCAATTTGAGTGGAGTCATTGAGGCTTTACTGTATGTTACACTATGAGACATGACACGAGAACATGTGACTTAAGACAAGTACCGCAGAAACCACGCAATCTGAATGGAGTCATTGATGACCACTACACCACTGAGGCTTCATTGAGTCATTGAAGCTTTACCGTATGTTACACTATGAGACATGAGAAGAGAACATGTGACTTAAGACAAGTATCGCAGAAACCATGCAATCTGAGTGGAGTCATTGAGGCTTTACTGTATGTTACACTATGAGACATGACACGAGAACATGTGACTTAAGACAAGTACCGCAGAAACCACGCAATCTGAATGGAGTCATTGAAGCTTTACTATAGGGATCAACCATGGTTTTTCATGCATTAACATTTGCCGGATCCCGAGGAAGCTGTTTGAACATGAGGCCGCTAGGCCGAATGTTCAAATATCTTCCGAGGGATCCGGCAAATGTTAATGCAATGAAATAACCATGGATGATCGTTGTTCTTGCATAACTTACGAATCCGACAGCAAATTTTGACGAAAACGCCCAAAAGCTCCATATAAATTCCATATAAACTCTTCAAATGCGATAGACAAACCAAAATGGCGGCCAGTTCAAAATGTTGTTTTCAATGACGTTGTCATGCAGTGACGTCATCATAGAACTCTTAAACGCTACGTTCAGGGCGATAACATTACGTCGCTCAACATAACGTAAACAAAGCAAGGCCCGTCTTGTGATATCAAAAGCTCAAAATCTATGTTCAAACAGCACGCGAATTTCATGATTTGAACATGGTTTTTGCTGTTTGAGCACCTCTTTCGGTCCATTTGACAATGGCTTCAAACAGCCATGCGCATAGGTATTTATGCAAGAATGTATGTTACACTATGAGACATGACACGAGAACATGTGACTTAAGACAAGTACCGCAGAAACCACGCAATCTGAATGGAGTCATTGAAGCTTTACTGTATGTTACACTATGAGACATGACACGAGAACATGTGACTTAAGACAAGTACCGCAGAAACCATGCCATTTGAGTGGAGTCATTGAAGCTTTACGGTATGTTACACTATGAGCCATGACAGGAGAACATGTGACTTAAGACAAGTAGCGCAGAAACCATGCAATCTGAGTGGAGTCATTGATGACCACTACACCACTGAGGCTTCATTGAGTCATTGAAGCTTTACTGTATGTTACACTATGAGACATAACAAGAGAACATGTGACTTAAGACAAGTACCGCAGAAACCACGCAGTCTGAGTGGAGTCGTTGAAGCTTTACTGTATGTGTACACTATGAGACATGACAGGAGAACATGTGACTTAAGACAAGTATCGCAGAAATCACGCAATCTGAGTGGAGTCATTGATGACCACTACACCACTGAGGCTTCATTGAGTCATTGAAACTTTACTGTATGTTACACTATGAGACAGAACAAGAGAACATGTGACTTAAGACAAGTACCGCAGAAACCACGCAATCTGAATGGAGTCATTGAAGCTTAACTGTATGTTACACTATGAGACATGACAAAGGAACATGTGACTTAAGACAAGTACCGCAGAAACCACGCAATCTGAGTGGAGTCATTGAAGCTTTACTGTATGTTACACTATGAGCCATGACAGGAGAACATGTGACTTAAGGAGCCGACCTTAATCTTTTTCTGAGATACCTGCCCTTGAGAATTTCCTTATGTTATAACAAAGTATCCAGCAAGGACTTAACTTTAGATTAAAGTAATAAAAATATCATGTCACCGAGACTGGGAAAGAATGGGGATCAATCCAAAAGTAACGCCATTCTACACATATTTTGCATTGAGTGTAATGGAAAATCGCTAAAATTTGACCCAAATGCGAAAATTAAAATGACTTCTGCCCTAGAGATTTTGGACTTACTAAGTTAAATTATGTATATTCATATGACATTCAAAAACATGAAATAAAAATGGGGGGGGGGGGGGGGGGGGGGTCGCCGGCCATATAAGAGAATGAGGCCGTTTCAAAAGTAAAAATTGCATGCAAAATCCCTTTTTTTCATGAAGATCGCTAACATTAAAATAACTGTTTTGCTAGAAATTATAACTCCACGCAAATAGATGATATTAATGCTTATTTTCTGCCGCAATATGATGAAAGATTCGGTTATAGTGTTATTTCAAGCAAAAAGGGTCGTTTCAAAAGTTATCATAACAGGCAAAACCTATTTTTTTTTAACATCACAAAAATTATAGTTGCTTCTGAGCTTAGACATGATAGTTGATGTATATTTATGTAATCCGCAAAACTATGAAATAAAAACAGGTAGACAGGTCTCCAATAAGATAATATGGGTCGTTTCAAAAGTTAAACATAAACTGAAAGATATGAACATATATACACATATTTTTCAAATTATTATAGGAATTCTGCTATATAAATGATATGATCACTAAGAAAGGTATTATATATAAATATTATTTGCAAAACCTATCAAATAAAAACAGTATGTCGTTCTTATAAAACGGGGGTCGTTATAAGAGTAAGCTTTTCATGCAAAATATCATTTTTTTATTTTTGGTCAAAATCTCTTTTTTTTTTTTTTTTAGTTAATTGTATTCTAAAACAAAGGTGTCACTCAGATAGGGCATGCATCTACACATGATTTGCCAAACAGAAGTAAAGGCAGTGAATAGGTATCGATAAAATTACCTAACACATCCCATTCAAGACACCAAAGGGAAAGAAACACCAACATAATACATTTTCGCTCTTCAGTGAGCAAATGGACACCAACATAGCGCAAATCTTTCTCAAGCCCAGTACTTTGTCAGAATGGTTTGTAAACCGCCTTCTGCTAAGCTAGTGCATTAAGATATCTCTTTAACTGACAGTCGCACATCTTCTTTCACCGCTGCCTTAACAGGAGCGATGGTTGCCTTGGTGTTGGAGGTCTTTGGCCTAACAACACGGGCATCATCTTTGGTTGATTATTTACCAGCTTTAAAAGCTTTGACCCACCGATAAATTGTGCGCTTTGAATTTACAAGAGGTTCATTTTTGCCACACGATTCATCAACCTATGTCAAGCCTTACACGGCATTTAATTTAGCTGCGAATTTCAGTCTTCCTGTCCATTTTACAATGTAACTCGTAAATTGGCCAGTGTATTTGACTGCATGCATTTCAATTTGACAAATCTCGGTCATTATAAAAGCAATTTGCTAGAAATAAACTGTTGTCGGTGGCTATTTGAAAGGCTATTCAAATGCAACGATGGGTTATCAGAAATACTTACGATAAAACTAGGGAAACCTATTAGTGACAAAACTTTTTGAAGGACCCTCGTACACCAACTTCTATTTAATGATTGGCTCGAAATTAGCGAAATATTCTTTAAAGGCCT
>OY757023.1:70843544-70866293 GCA_963580285.1 Lucinisca nassula | reverse complement strand
CGACGTATCAGAGGCTAATAATGGCGGCCGAAACCCGTCAAAATTCGCTGACAGTTATCACCTTTGATATTTGTTTCTCAATGTCCGATAATACTTCACATTAAAATTATTAAAGAATGAAAGGACAATGATTATATTATATCAAAATAATTTCTTTTTTTGAAAATATAAAAATTACATGGAGAAATTTTTGAGTTCAAAATGATCGATTTTGCAGTTTAAAAGAAGCCAATAATGGCGGCCGAAATCCGTTAAAATTTCGCTGACAGTTATCACCTTTGATTATTTGTTTCTCATTTGTCCGATTATACTTCACATTAAAATTATTAAAGAATGACAGACAAATGATTATATTATATCAAAATAATTTTCTTTTTTGAAAATCTTAAAATTACATGGAGAAATTTAGAGTTCAAAATGACCGATTTTGCAGTTTAAAAGAAGCCAATAATGGCGGCCGAAACCCGTCAAAATTTCGCTGACAGTTATCACTTTTGATTATTTGTTTCTTAATTGTCCGATAATACTTCACATTAAAATCATTAAAGAATGAAAGACAAATGATTATATTATATCAAAATAATTTTCTTTTATGAAAATATCAAAATTACATGGAGAAATTTTGAGTTCAAAATGACCGATTTTGCAGTTTAAAAGAAGGCCAATAATGGCGGCCGAAACCCGTCAAAATTTCGCTGACAGTTATCACCTTGATTATTTGTTTCTCAGTTGTCCGATAATACTTCACATTAAAATTATTAAAGAATGAAAGACAAATGATTATACTATATAAAAATAATTTTCTTTTTTTGAAAATATCAAAATTACATGGAGAAATTTGAGTTCAAAATGACCGATTTTGCAGTTAAAAGAGCCAATATGGCGGCCGAAATCCGTTAAAATTTCGCTGACAGTTATCACCTTTGATTATTTGTTTCTCATTTGTCCCGATAATACTTCACATTAAAATTATTAAAGGAATGAAAGACAAATGATTATATTATATCAAAATAATTTTCTTTTTTTGAAATATCAAAATTACATGGAGAAATTTTGAGTTCAAAATGACCGATTTTCCTGTAATTTATGATGTTCAACATGCTTTCAATTACGGACTTGAAAGAGGTTGTATGTACTTGTCATGCCCAACTGATTCCCTTGTTTGAAATCACTGTGCAGTTTCACACCCTGGGTAATTAATGATTACCTCTTTGTTGGTTTTTACATTGTTTACATTATAATAACTATCAGTGATAATTATTATCTTATAATATATATAAATAATATATGATGGTAAAAGAACATTAAATAAACAAAAAAAAAAATGCCCAGGTATTTTGTCAAATTCCGCCGAGTATTTCGCATAACTTCGCGAGAAATATTGCTCCAGGTACGATATTACGACTCGGAATAATTTCGCGAAACTTTGCGTAACGCGGACCTTGCGAGTGTTTTCGAGGAGTATCCGCCGAATATATAAATATACTCGGAACAATTCCGAGTGTTTTTGAAAGTACTCGAAACGCCGAGATTCGGAATAAAGAGTTTTTTGGTTCTTATACCTGAGCCGTACTGTACATACAGAAGTGTTCATTGGGTGACCCTTTTTCAAAATCGCTAAAATCAGTGTCCTCCAGAGCTAAAATAGAAAAAAAACACTTTATTTTTTTTTCTTCTTAAAACACATAAACAAATCATACCCCCCCCCCCCCCCCCCCCTCCACAAAAAGTTGTTACTGGGTTAGGATATTGCATTTGTTCTGTACATACATGCATACTTAGATTTACATACATACCCTACCCACCCCACCCTACCCTAGCAATACCCTACCCCACAACCCCATCCCACCCCCATCCCAAAACAACCCCAATCCACCCCCAACCCACCCCATCCCACCACTCCCCACCTTACCCGACCTCACCCCATCCCACCCACCCAAGCCCACCCCACCCCACAACCCCACCACACCCCATCCCACCCCACACCCCACCCCACCACAAATTCCACCCCGTCCCACCCGACTCCTAACCCATCCCACCCCACCCCACCCTACCCACACCAGCACACCCCACCCTACCCCACCCATGCCACCACCACCCTAACCGTACTGAAAAAAAACCTGTCCATAATGCCATTAGGCATTTTTCTTGTTTAGTTATACGAGGGCAAGTCAATAAGTAACCAGCCTGTCCCATTTCCAATTGTCCGAGACAACCAAGATTTTCATGCCTTGTTTCTATACATGTTTTAGGCATGAGGGCAAAATTGCACCCTTATCATGTTATTCACTCATAAGATATGAACGTCAAACATGGCTAGCGAAGCAAAAGCAAGCTTTTCATCAAAAGTTGAGTACCATGCTGTAATTCGGTACTTGTATTTGAAAAGGAAAGCAGGTCTGGAAATACATTGCGAGTTGACCAATGTTTATGGGTCTTATGTGCCATTGTATTCACAAGTTAAATCTGGGTTGGGAATTCAAATGCGGTAAAATGACTTTAGAAGACGAAACCAGGTCTGGACACCCATCAGATGCCACCGATGGAGAAATATATAACAAAGTACGGGATCTGGCATACTCTGAAGGCAAATTAAGGTGGAAGAAATAGCAAATGTATTACAGATTTCACATGGTAGCATTTCAATGATTTTACATGGTCACTTGGGTATGCCCAAGCTAATAGTCTGTTGGGTCGGAAAATCGCATGAATGGTCTGATCTGGGACTGCAGTGTTTACCTATGTGTCGCAATTCTCAGGATATTTATTAACTCTTATCTTGCTGTTCACGACAACCCCTATCTTTACAAACAGTGTAGATCCAGATCAGATGGCTTCTGAAGAAGCCATCTGATCAGGATCTACACTGTTTGACATTCAGTTTATGATTTGTAGGAATAAATTACATCAACTAATCTGATTGGTTCAAAGTCAGAGATGGGTGTGGCTAAAATGAATATTCAGCAAGAGAAGGGTTAAAGTACTTTAACCCATTTTGTACCAGAAACCCCAAAACTGGTACCCTGGCAAACAGTGCAGGCCAGGATCAGATGCTGCAGAATGCAACTTCTGATCAGGACCATCACTGTTTGCTAAAAGTTCAGTCATTTTCCAAATAAATTGTGATTAAACACAACCTGACACCCCTAAATTACGAAATCAACTCCTGCTATATATAAGGAGGAAGATTCCATTTTGGTACAAAAAGGGTTAATGTATTTTTGTTTTATAGGTGTGCCATGGTGATATCAAGTCGGAAAATGTGATGATAACTGGCTGGAACTGGCTGCTACTAACAGACTTTGCCAGCTTCAAACCCACATACCTCCTGTTGTAAGTTGTTATTTCTTCTGAATTCATAGAGTATAAGCTTAGAAAAACTCATATTAGACAGTGGTTTCAGGTTTTACTTCCCCATCAACACTAGACGTTGCTTCCAATTTTGTGGGACTTTTACTCGACATGGAGATGAAATGACACTTCAAGCCCTGCCACCCAAACAAACCAAAATGTTTGGGGTGGTCCGACTCGCACCACTTTGCCTGGGTAGGCGTAGACCCTCTAAGCGGTTTACCAGTACTCATGTGCAGTCAGTTTCAGCTCTGCATTGAAGCATCATGTGGCCACATTTATTTCTCCAAGCCCCGATGGGTAGGGGCCCATAAGAGTCAAGGTACCAGAATTTGTTTCACAGGTAAAGCCACCTTATCCATTTACAATAGTTGTACTTAAATAAGAAAAAAAAAAGACAATTTTGCTATATTTGATGGAATTGTAAATTCTCTACTTTTGGCAAGATACGAGTTTGTTATTTGTATGGCATATTTTCTGCCATATTTTCACAAGATATTCGATCTCCACGGCTTCCTTGTTTGTTTCCCTTCAGTCTGTACCCCTCTGAAAAAAGAGATGGCGGTTCCCATGGCTGATTTGAACATGTTCTTGAGTGAAGTCCCAAGGGAATTTTTCCCATAGAATCTGATAGAACATAGGTATAATTTAGGAGAATCTGAGAGGACATTGGTATAATTTAGGAGAATCTGAGAGGACATTGGTATAATTTAGGAGAATCTGAGAGGACATTGGTATAATTTAGGAGAATCTGAGAGGACATTGGTATAATTTAGAAGAATTTGATAGGGCGTTGGTATAATTCAGGAGAATCTGATAGGACTTAGGTATAATTTAGGACGGTATTTCATTTTGTTATGAAAACATATGGTATGTGTACTCATTAAAATGGCCATGATGAGGTGATGCTAATGAGTACACACAGCATAATATTAATTCATAGAGACAGTATGCCTTCTGGCCCGTCATTCTGAATAACACTCAGTAACTCGAACTACCACTGTCTGAAGCAAACTTTCATGGCCAAGCAATTGAAATTTCACTATACTGTAAAATCCAAAAATTTGGACACCTTGAGGACTTGCTGTAATTCTCCTAAAATTTTAACAAATTTGTTTCACGATCCTGCAAGAAGTCCAAAAGGTGCAAACAGAACGGCAAACAGTGTAGACCCTGATCAGACTGCTCCTTCAGGTGCAGTCTGATCTGGGTCTGCACTGTTTGCTTAGGCCTATCCGTTCCAATACTGAGGCTAATTACATGTACTGTTTTTTTGATTTCAGGACAACCCCTCAGATTTCTCCTATTTCTTTGACACATCAAGAAGACGAACATGCTACATAGCCCCAGAGAGATTTGTCGAAAGCAGCAGCAGTAAACTAGAGGCTGGGGGTCAGGCTGGTGCCCTTGACCTTACTTCCTCATCAGAGGTCAAGAGTGGTGACCTTACACCTGCCATGGATATTTTTGCAGCAGGGTAAGTAGACCAATTTTTACTTTTATTTTGGTCAAGAGATAGGGGCCATTTGTTCAGAACTAATGATGTTGTTAGCTAACATATCGTTACAACTTTTATCTTTCAGTTTTGCAAATATGCTCTCATTTTTTCAGCAAAAAAAAACAAAAAAACACTATATTAGATATTGCACTTGTTAGAACAGTTAACAGTCTGACCACTGACGAGCTCATTGAGCTAACGATGCTTTGAACAACCGGGCCCAGATTGCTAAAACTGGGCTTGGGACAATGGGGTCCTGTTGAGTAGCAATAATGAGGATATTTAAGGGGAATGGGTACACCTGACAGATTTGTCCACCAGTTTTCAAAGGGAGACAACTTTCGGGACTTCCTGTTCATCTTTCTATAAGTCCTGTCCCGCGGAAAAAGGGGTTTACTCTTAAAGGAAAGAATTTGCTCCTCAGGAGCAAATTCTTTCCTTTAAGAGTTGCCCACTATTGATATTGGAGACAAAAATACATTTGCATGAGTTGCCTCACCTGAAGGTGTTCCTATTCCTCTTAAGGGATAAACTTTCTTATTTCTGTAATAGAACCTATCTTGTGGGTACTTTTTAAAATCATATCAGTGAGCTTGCAAGTAGCCTCCATATGTCTTATTTCAGCCCAAAATAGCTTATGTGTACCCTGTCTCTTGAACAAATTTATTAACTTTGTTTAAACTTGTTACAATATATTAGATTAGATTTTGGTGACCTTGTCCTCATTTTCAAGGTTATTAGGGCCCCACACTGAAAGTGTGGGTGCCCTATAGTAATCACTCTGTCCGTCCGTCTGTCTGTCTGTCTGTCTGTCCATCCACAAATTTTTTTATCCTCCATAACTTTCTTATTCCTGGATGGATTTAAATATTACTTGGCAGAAATGTTAACCATAATGTGTTGCGCGCAAGACTCAGGTCCGTACCTCAAAGGTCAAGGTCATACTTAGAGGTTAAAGGTCAAAAAAGGGTCTTTCCTGTGTCCAATTAATAACTTTGTTATTATTATTCCTGGATGGCAGAAATGTTAACCATAATGTGATGGAGTGTTGCGCGCAAGACTCAGGTCCGTACCTCAAAGCTCAAGGTCATACTTAGAGGTTAAAGGTCAAAAAGGGTCTTTTCTGTGTCCAATTAATAACTTTGTTATTATTCCTGGATGGATTTAGATATTACTTGGCAGAAATGTTAACCATAATGTGGCCCCGCACTGAAAGTGTGGTTGCCCTATAGTAATCACTCTGTCCGTCTGTCCGTCTGTCTGTCCATCTGTCCGTCCGTCCGTCTGTCTGTCCACAAATTTTTTTATCCTCCATAACTTTCTTATTAGGGCCCCGCACTGAAAGTGTGGGTGCCCTATAGTAATCACTCTGTCCGTCCGTCTGTCTGTCTGTCCATCTGTCCGTCCACAAATTTTTTCCTACTCCTCTGATAGCGCTGCCGGGGCCCTAGTCAGTTTCACTGACAGCTCTAGTTATCTCTAAAAATAGCCTGTTTGCTCCCTATTTCCTGAACTTATTTTTGGTCAAGCTTTGTGTAACATATCAATGAATCTACCTAAGAATTGATTATATTTTGATGACCACGACCTCATGGTTACCAAAACTGACAAATTTGGGCCCAAAATAGCTTGTCTTTAAGACCACTTTTGAACAGTCCCAAAGGTGGTCTCTGACCAGAGGACACTGTATGAAGAAAACACAAAAATAAATAACTGCAACATACTAAAAAGCTTTTTATAGGAGAATTAATCTTGATTTTATTTGTTCTTAATAGTTGAATTTCACTGTAAATTAGATATGATGGGAAGAAATGTTTTTAAAGGAGATAATACAGATATGATTTCCATTATTTGAAAATCTAAGTAATTGTAAATGATACTTTCCCTGCTACAAAATGGGGAGGGCATGTAATTTTACCTTTGTCCTTACATAAATCTGCATGTCTGTCTGTCACACTTCATTGGGGTGCTTGTGGCTACACAACTCCTCGTACAGTCTTCAAGATCAAGGTTTGAAACTTCCATGATAGTTAGTATATAGGTTGGACAAATTCAAGGTCAGAAAACTTTGATTGGGCTAGTTGTGGAAGAGTTACTTGCCCTTGTTTAGCTTAGAATTTTAGAAAATTTAGTTTCGTGTACTTTGGCAATTTACATACGCCATATCTCTTTATAACACTATCAATAGGGTCCAAAGCAGAAACTATGTTTAGTTAAATTTAACAGCAGTGATATATCCAAATGATAATGTATAGATTATATAGAAAAATGACCATTTATGGTCATTTTTTGTCGCACCTGCTTGTAGCAGGGTGCGACATAGGCCTCCAATTTTCTGTCCATTCGGAAGTCCATTCTTCTGTCCATCTGTTAACATGTACATCGAAGTTCGACATTTACGTCAAAGTTTTTATTTTACAAACCTCAGCTACCGTCAAACCTTACATGAAACATCTCATAGACCTTGTCACTTTGTAAGCACCTTGACCTGGTGACTTTGACCTATATTTTGCGCTCCAGTGACTTTGACCATTACGTCGAAGTTCGACATTTACGTCAAAGTTCGACATTTACATCAAAGTTTTTATTTTACAAACCTCAGCTACCATCAAACCTTACATGAAACATCTCATAGACCTTCTCACTTTGTAAGCACCTTGACCTGGTGAATTTGACCTATATTTTGCGCTCCAGTGACTTTTACCATTACATGGAAGTTTGACATTTACGTCGAAGTTTGTATTGTAATCAACTATAAGACTAAACAACCATCAAACCTTTCATGAAACATCACCCTGAGCTCCTGCCTAGGCAAGCACCTTGACCCAGTGACCTTGACCTATATTTTACGCTTCAGTGAGTTTGACACAAATTACGTCAATGTTCCAGATCTTCTCAAATAAAAGGCCTACAACAATAAAATCTTGAATAGTGTTTCTCCTAGATGTATTGACTCTGCAGGTACCTTGACATGGTGACCGTGACCTATATTTTACGTTCCACTGACTTTGACACATTTTACGTCGAAGTTCCAGATCTCCTTAAATAAAAGGCCCACAACCATCTAATCTTGCATAATGCTTCTCCTAGATGTACTGACTCTGCAGGTACCTTGACCTGGTGACCTTGCTCTATATTTTACACTCCAGCGACTTTGACAAGTTTTTATGTTGAAGTTCCAGATCTCTGCAAATAAAAGGCCTACAACCATCAAATCTGGCATAATGCTGCTCCTGGATGAACTGATTCGGCAGGTACCTTGACCTGGTGACCTTGACCTATATTTTACGCTCCATTGACTTTGACACAATTTGCGTCAATGTTCCAGATCTTCTCAAATAAAAGGCCTGCAACTACCAAATCTTGCATAGTTGTTCTCCTAGATGTACTGACTATGCAGGTACCTTGACTTGGTGACCTTGACCTATTTTTTTGCACTCCATTGACTTTTAACACATTTTAGGTCGACTATTCATATCTTCTTAACTATAAGGCCTACAACCACCAAACCTTGCATAGTGCTTCTCCTACATTTACTTACTCTGTGGGTACCTTGACCTGGTGACCTTAACCTATATTATGCACTCCAGTGACTTTTACAACAATGTTCAATATGTCCTAAAATAAATGGCCTACAGCCACTAAACTTTACATGGTACCTCTCCTCATTGTACTGATTTTGCATGTACCTTGACCTGGTGACCATGGCCTATATTTTTTGGTCCAGTGACTTTGACAAATTTTGCAGCAACTATCAACTGCTATGAAATTTACTTAATTAATAACAACATTCTGATTGTGGCATCTATGACTTTTGCCCCCAGCAGGTGCGATGCCGCCTTCTGCGGATATCTTGTCTACATAATCTATGCATTTTAGGATCCATCTTCAGAGATGATTCTAGGGTGCGCGATCGTGGGTTTCGCGCTGATTTCTACTGTCCTTACGCATTTTTATAGACTTCATAGGGGAGGTCTCCCACACAAAAATTCGATTTTGTCATTCAATATAAAACACCTGGTGCGCGATTTTGTTATATAATAATATATTTCTTTTATTTTTCTGCGATATGAACAAAGGATATTTCATTTTACAGATACACATCATCCGAATTCAATCTAAAACTTGGTAATTTTACCGTCAAAACCTGTAGTTGGATGCGGTTCGGTGCGGTTTTTGTGGATGGGAACCAGCATTAAAAAACCCGGATAAAATGGTGCCGTTTATGTGTCAATTTAGGCAGTAAGTCTGTTTAAAACATTGTTTATAAGCTAAGCTCAAATAAAATTAATGGTTTGACTTTACCGACTGTGGTATTTACTCCAGATGAGCAGTTCAATCCTGTTTAAGGTGAGATATAGGGTTGTTTACTTGACTGAATAACATTCGTTGTGGTAAATTATTTATCACAGCGGCAGCAAGACCACGCCGGTAAATATACAATATATGTATTCTGCATGCAGAAATTTCAATAGTCAGTGTCATAACTTAGTGATATTACAGTGGGCAACATTGGACCCTGACTACATACCAATATCACAGATCTATAGTGTATAATCTCCTGCCCCACCCCATGTATTTTGACTCTCCCCCTCATTTCGAATGTCAGTGGAGGAGCGCCCCCTCTACTGCAAATTTCTAGAATCATCACTGCATCTTAGAGCTGTGTTATATCCAAAACCATGTCATAACAAACAGTGTAATAATTAGGTTGCGGTGTATCTGGTCTATTTACAGCTGTGTTATCACTGAGTTGTTTACGGAGGGTACCCCACCATTTGATCTCTCCCAGCTGTTGTCATATAGAAACAGGGAATACAGTCCTTGGAAAGTTCTAGAGAAGATTGAAGATACCAGTGTCAGGGTAGGTATCCACTGATTCTAACCATCTTGAAAACACACATATAGAGGATCTTACATGGGTGTTCATGTATTATTGAATTTATTAAACAAGTTGAGGAGAAGGGATAAAATGGGTGGCTCTGCCGAGCATTTTTTGGTTCAACCAGTTTAATAAATTCAATAAAACATAAGCACGAATGCAAGATTCTATTTATCATTGTCTATGCCCATGGGCATAGACTATATAATGATGACTTTTGCTCCGGAAGCATTTATAAAAGGTCAAGACTAGTTGAATGATTTCCTGTTGACTGGTCATCATCGTATTTGGCACAGTTATTAAAACCTGGTTATTTCCGGAACACTGCCTTAAGTTTATGACATGCGCATGCATGGGTGCCGTCACGCTTGCACTATAAACATATATTCATGGTTAACAGGATGCACACTTTGCCTTCATAATACAGTACATATAGTTCTAGGTTTTCATTTTTTGTTCGGCGGCATCATGAGGTTAACCTAGAATGCAAAATGAAAGGTTAACCTGGAATGCAAAATGAAAGAAATCGTAAAGATAGGCATGTTGTACAAATAGTTGTAATTGATAAAGATCGGTAATTTTTTTTTATGTTACAAATAAAAAAAACTTTCCTGTTTGCAGAAAGAAGTACTGTATTTAAATATATGCATACCTAAACTCCTTACCATACAGTGAAATTCTGCCATTTTGTTTGTTTGTTTGTATTGGAGTTTAACGGCCCAGTCAACACTATTTAGGTCATTTTTGAGCCGGTCAGTTTACCTATCCACTCTTATCCTGGGCAGGCTTATACGTAAGTGGTTTACCAGTACAGTGCACATTCTTTCACCACAAACTGACAACTGCCCTACTTGAATCAGCGGAGTGGAGAGAATGACCGTAGAAAAGATTTCATGATCAATCTCCACGAAAGAATGTTGCCGACCCTGGCAGGAATCAAACCTGTGTCCTCCTGATCACCAATCAGGCCTGCATCCGACTCAGCTACCGAGGCCAGGAATTCTGCCATTATGACCACCTATAATTAAGGGGAATGGGATCACCTAGCACATTTTTCCTGTCTTTTTTCAAAGGGAGAAAATTTTCGGGACTTTCTGTTCACTTTTCTTTAGGCTTGGTCCCACTGAAAAAGGGATCTACTCTCAAAGGAAAGAATTTGCTCCTTAGGAGCAAATTCTTTCCTTGAAGAGTTGACCCCTATTTACATGGAAGACAAAAATACTTTCGCAGAAGTTGCCTCCCCTGAAGTTGAATCCATTTCCCTTAAAACTAATTTTATTTTGAAGGGTGCATCTAATCTTTCTTTGTGTTTTCTGCCCACAGTGTCTTTTGGTCAAGGACCACCTTTGCGACTGTTGAAAAGTGGTCTTAAAGACCACTTTTGAACGGTCCCAAAGGTGGTCTTTCTATAAGAATTTTACTATAATATATGTTCCAAAATTTGAACAAGTAGAAATAACTCACCGACTTTGTGTGTGAAAATAGGTGTGAAAGTGGCAAACATTGTCGACCCTGATGAGACATTGTAGACTGTGGCATCTTATCTGGGTCTACACTGTCTGCTCTGACCTGTCTGTCCAAAAACATGATAATACGGTATTGAGGTACTGGTTGCCTAGGTACCGGTAATCCACAGCAAAGACTCTGATCAGAAGAGTTGATGCACAGTCTCTTGAAACTGATAAGCCTGATAACTGATATATTTTCCAGGATCTTGTTCGACACATGATGCAGAAGGACCCAAACCATCGACTGTCGGCAGAGGAATACTTAATCCAACAGCGTGTGAAGACATTCCCAGAATATTTCTATACATTCCTGAAACTTTACATTCAGAGATTTGCTACACAACCTATACTCTGTCCTGATGACAGGATAACCAGGTATAGTAGTCACAGATAAGATTGACTAGGTGGAGCTATAGTTTGTACCTGCCTTAGGAATATTCCATTGATAAAAAGGTAAACCAAGTCACCCGATTGTGTGAATTCAACTGTAACACAAGCATAGCTGTGGCGTATATGACAATTTCGTCCCCTTGTAGAAAGAGTGCAAAAGGCACTCTTCCGAATCTTCTGGTGGACGCAGCGAATTTGACATATATTGACAATACCTGAATTGCTCCGCCTAGTCAATCTTTTCTGCGACTACTATACAGACAACTGAAACTTAACACACTTTCATGCCAATTAGCATATCGTTGTACATTAATTCAGAAAGACCAAAGTCATAAAAATTTGTTGCAGAACAAAGGTAGGTTTATCAATGAATAACACCTTCACAGGGGTATTCATTTTTCTTAACCCATCACGCTAACAAGTCCGTGAAATGAACAGCCCTTACACCCCACTTTATATGGAGAAAACAGGGGTTTACGGGGGTATACCTTTAATTTCTTTATTTCTGTTCCTAGACATAGGTTGTGGGTACTCGTTAGAACCACCTCAATGAGGTGGTTCGAACAAGCACCCACAACCTATGTTTTGAGTATAAATAAGGATAATATAACAAATTTTCATCAGAAAATTGACCATTTTGGAGACGTAAAAAAATTGCACTATGACGCACGGGTGTGTTATCGTATTGATTTTTTTCTAAATGAAATCTTGTGGTTTATATACAGCGACTCACAACTGATCATCTTACTAGATCTAGAAAGTTTTAATTCCTATTTTTAGAGGAAAACTTAAGTTAAGAACAAGCTTTGCTTTCTTGATGTTTAAATCCCCTCTTAACTCTTTTTGTACCAAATGGAATCTTCCACCTTATACATGTATATAGCAGGAGTCCATGTTACAATTTACGGTTGTCAGGTTGTGTTTCTTCAAAATCTATTTGGAAAATTGATGAACTTTTTGCAGTGTAGGCCCTTATCAGATGCCGCGTTCTGCAGCATCTGATCTGGGCCTGCACTGTTTGCCAACTACCCATTTTGGGGTTTTGCCAACTACCCATTTTGGGGTTTTGCCAACTACCCATTTTGGGGTTTTGCCAACTACCCATTTTGGGGTTTCTGGTACAAAATGGGTTAAGGGGGATTCGCTCTGAAAGGAAAAAGAATGGAAATAAAAAAAAACTTCTATATCTGCATTACATTCTACTGAGGTGTGTCAAGCATTGTTAGCTTAAATGAGCTTGTTAATGGAAAAGAAAGACAGATCTGAACTGTTTGAATTTTATTCCTATGAAACACGTCACTAGCTAAACTATAATAAACTAAATCTAAGCATATAAAACATATTTTGGCTATCAGGGGCCAGTCCCATGACCATATCTCCCAATGTGCAGGCCCCAGCCACAAGGAACAACTTAAGAGACTGGTCAGTATGCAGAGGTAATTGTTGAAGTCCAGCCAGTCCCTTAAGCCTCTCACAAGTGCTGGGAGCCAGCAAATGGGAGAATCACAAATCAAATAACTCGTGTATTACAAAAAGAATTATGATATTTGGGGGAAAGGAACAAATAATGGATAATTATTTGTGGAATTTGGCCTTGAGAAATATAATGTTTAGGTGCAGTATTGTCTAGGACTGTGCTCCTGTGTCCATTATGATAATGGTGGTGGTGGGGAGGTGGCAGGATAAACTTAGTTGATGCTAAGACAACAATGAACTGAGGCTGGAACATCTATAGTCTGGGATTCTTTTTCAAAGGTTAATGACTTTTGTTACCCCAGACATTCACCTGACCCTTACCTGAAGCTCAGGTTCCTTTAAGGTCATCTATTGTTCTCTGCAGGATGTGTATGCTCCATTAGAAGAGATACTTCACCCATCATCAACAGAATAGTTTCCCATTAACTGCCACTTATGCTACCATAAATGTTCATTTAATGGAAAAGAAAGACAGATCTGAACTGTTTGAATTTTATTCCTATGAAACACGTCACTAGCTAAACTATAATAAACTAAATCTAAGCATATAAAACATATTTTGGCTATCAGGGGCCAGTCCCATGACCATATCTCCCAATGTGCAGGCCCCAGCCACAAGGAACAACTTAAGAGACTGGTCAGTATGCAGAGGTAATTGTTGAAGTCCAGCCAGTCCCTTAAGCCTCTCACAAGTGCTGGGAGCCAGCAAATGGGAGAATCACAAATCAAATAACTCGTGTATTACAAAAAGAATTATGATATTTGGGGGAAAGGAACAAATAATGGATAATTATTTGTGGAATTTGGCCATATCGGATGACTTGGTCAGGAGATAGCCCCAAATAGCATAAACTGTTCTAGTTACCACCACTATCATAATGAAAATCCCTTGTTTTTTGTGTTTTTTTTTTTTTTTTTTTTTTTTTTTTCATTATCATTACTATTATAATATTTTTTTTTTTTTTTTTTCATTCATTATTATTATTACTATTATTATAATTTATTTATTTATATTCTTACCTTACACCTGTAGCCTAATAAATCTGTCACAGCTGACCTTGTTTGTTGAACACAAATTAGTGATGTGATGGTAATTAGCCTGAGTATGGTTAAAAATCTATAAACTATTAGTCATGGCATCTGAGGGTAGTTCTGCAGTATGGAACAATAGGTCTTGACAGATGTACAGCTTCCAGACTGATTGGTATAACCAAGGTTATCTGGAGTTACTGAATGAAAGATATCAGCTGTTTGCTAGGTGGGAAAGGGAAGGTTGTACTAATGTGCTAATATTCAGAATAGAATAACCAAATCAGGCATATTAGCTATAAATATTTCTAAACCTTGCGACATATAAATATTAACTAGCTTCATGTTAATATTCATTAGTTAGAATGGTGTGCTCCCTAGTGTTACTTTAGCCTTTGGACGTTTAGTTTGCTTCTGTTTGTGATTATTGTATAAAAAAAAAAATGCTGTTTATTTTGTGCTTACTTTTTTTTTTTTTTTTTTTTTTCCCATGTCGGGAACGTTCTGAGACATTTCTAGCCCCATGTTAGAGGCTATTACAACACAACACATTTTGTGGCCAATGTTAGAAGCTATTACAACAAACTTTGTAGCTCCATTACGGTAAACTTTTGTAGCCCTGTGTTACAAGCGAAATTTGTAGCCCCATGTTAGAAGCTATTACAACATTCGTACCCCATATCAGAGCTATTTTTTTTTTTTTTTTGTCCCATTAGGATTTTTCTGGGATATTCCTAGCCCCATGTTAGAGGCTATTACAACAAATTTGGTAGCCCCATGTTAGAAGCTATCACAACATTAGAAGCCCATATCAGAGCTTTTTTTTTTTTTTTTTTTTTTTTTTTTGTCCCATGTCAGGAACTTTCTGAGACATTCCTAGCCCCATGTTAGAGGCTATTACAACAAAATTGTTAGCCCCATGTTAGGAACTATTACAATAAAATTGGTAGCCCCATGTTTGAAGCTGTTACAATAAAATTGGTAGCCCCATATTAGGAGCTATTACAATAAAATTGGTAGCCCCATGTTAGAAGCTATTACAACAAAACTGGTAGCCCCATGTTAGAGGCTATTACAACAAAATTGTTAGCCCCATGTTAGGAACTATTACAATAAAATTTGTAGCCCCAGGTTAGAAGCTAATACAACAAAATTGGTAGCCCCATGTTAGGAGCTATTACAATAAAATTGGTAGCCCCATGTTAGAAGCTATTACAACAAAACTGGTAGCCCCATGTTAGAGGCTATTACAATAAATTGGTAACCCCATGTTAGGAGCTATTACAATAAAATTGGTAGCCCCATGTTAGAAGCTAATACGACAAAATTGGTAGCCCCGTGTTAGAAGCTATTACAATAAAATTGGTAGCCCCATGTTAGGAGCTATTACAATAAAATTTGTAGCCCCAGGTTAGAAGCTAATACAACAAAATTGGTAGCCCCCTAGCCCCATGTTAGAAGCTATTAGAATGACAGTCATAGCCTAATGTTAGGAACTTCTACAACAAAATTCGTAGCCCCATATAAGCAGCTTTTAGGACAATATCAACAAACTATTCAACACCTCGTGTCAAAGGTTATAACTGTGCAGTGCTATAGGTAGCCTTTGGTCTGGCTTAATTGCTGCAACAACAACTAAGATCCATATTTTACTATCAATGGCAATGTCTTATGCAGGCCAATGCTTGAAGCGAGATGCATTGTTAATGACAAACATACATATGTACATGAGGTTATTCAATGTCTCCTTGAAAATCTGTAAATCAGTGATTTATTTATTTGTATTGTATATTATACATATATATACACACATACATACATATATATATATATATATATATATATTTTTTTTTTATATACATATACGTACATACATATATCTATATATACACATATATAATATATATTTCTTTTTTTTTTTTTTTTTTAGCTACTTATATATTATTCAAATTCCTGATCTGAAATAGCTTATAATGCTCAGTCAAATAAATCACATATTTCATATGTAAAAACAGCTCTGCCTTAGAAATGCTAGTTTATTGATTCAGTTAATTGTAGCATGAGTTTCAGATGACAGGCTCAGATAACAATACACTGATTTCACATCCAAAGGCTTCAGGATTTTTGACGGTGGGAAAAGTCAGAAATGGTTTGGCACTACAGTGATTGATGGCCAATGAATAGCCAAAGCAGTCAAATTACTGACCTGTACTTCACCAGAGCTGATCATAAACATGTACATATGGTAGTAATGTCTCAGGAATCAGGTCAATTGCAGATGTGTATTAGCACCCTTTCCAGGTTGGATCAATGGAGAAGTGTATTCTCAGTGCCTTTGTATGGCTGAGACATGGCAATCTGAGTGTCTTTGATGATAGATTTTGGGGTGTCAATATATCCTTGGTAACAATTCGAATTCCACCTACCTAGCTTCTGTATGAGATGGTCCTCAATTCGATGAAGAGCACAGGAAGAAGCAGCACCACGCCTCAAACTGTGCCCTGAAAATTTAGAGCTATCCAGACCTATACTGTGTATTAGCAGTTTAAGTTTTTCAATAAAGAATACTCTAGTCATAGGCTTACCTAAAGTTGTAATGAAAAAAGGCCCATTTAGGCCCGAGAAGTGAGGGAAATAATTACTCCTTATTTGTTTATATTTAACTATGGCTTCATAAGCACATAGCCGTGAACCAGTTTTATATATCATTATAGAGATACCTTTACGGAAAGGGTCTGTTTTTGATTGTTTTAGTAGGACAGTTAAATGATCTTCATAGAACATGATGTCACCAGAAGTCAAGTGTACATCATGGGCAAAAGTACTTGAGATAGTAAATTCGCCGCAGCGTAGAAAACCAAAATACGCTAACAGAATGGCAGCTTTCATGAGAATGTTTGTGTATAAGTCAAAATAACCCTTGTCTAAGCTTGTGCATAATTTCGATAGGATATCCCTCGTAATAGGCATTTTGGGATTCCGATTTAGACCTTGAATTCTTTTAATACCTGTCAACGCTGCATGTAGCCTGTGCAGTGCCTTGTCTTCAAAAGGAGATGTCACCCCTTGAATTATGTAACCATACCTAATGCCACATAAATACAGTTTGATAGTGCTGTACCTAAGTTTGAGCTGTTGAAAGCAGTGAGCTACAAAGTCTACTAAATTTTCCTCTGTAGTAACTGGTAATTTAGAACAATCAAATGCCAGTCCTTGTAATAATAGAAATTGTATGAATGTCCTAATCCCAGTGTTATATGCTGCTCTGGTTGAAGAACTAACAGAGTTTATGAGCAGCTTGTTCACAGTGCCTTGTAATTCCACAGTAGCTTGTCTGGGGTCGGGCACTTGGTAGGTAGCAGGTCCGCATCTGGTCGTAGTTCCATGAATCTCTCCACCTGAAGTCGCGAAAGAAGATCAGCTGACACATTTTTCTTGCTTTCAATGTAATTTGAAGAAAAATGGAAATTGTTATTTAATGCTAGCCATGTTAATGTTCTCATTAGTTTCATGATGTGTGGACATTTAGACCTTCCTTTACGAAGTATGGAGATTACGCTTTGATTATCACACATGAACATTATTTTCTTTGACTCCCACTCTTTCCCGAACACATATGCCGCCACAACAATAGGATACAATTCCATGAAGGCCATGGAGGCTAAATTATCTGGTATTGTTGGCATTTCTGATGGCCATTTCTCACTGATCCAGTGTGTTTTGTACACTACTGAAAATCCTGCTGATGAGGCGGCATCTGTGTATAGCTGGAAATCGAAGGAAGAAGTGAATTCTCTTTCATAGAATAAAGACACTCCATTCCAATTTGTAAGGAACTCTATCCACATATGAAGGTCTTGTCTACACTCATAACTCAAATGAACATAATGGTACAATTCCGAGACAGATGTTGCAAGTGATAGAAGATAGGAAACAAAAGCCCTGCCTGGGTGTATGACACGTGAGGCAAAGTTCATGTGACCTAACAATTGTAACAATTCCCTTTTTGTGCATGACCTTTTGGATAGAAGTTCCTTGATGAAGCACATAATCCTTTCCACTTTATCTCGGGGAAGCCTACACTGCATTTTATCTGAATCGAGAATAACACCTAAATATTCCAAACACGTACAAGGGCCTTCAAGCTTTGTAACACTTAAGGGGATACGCAAGCTGTTGAATATGCACATCATAGAAGAAAAAGTTAAATCACCATTAGCATTTGGCATATCAATTGTAAGGAAGTCATCCAGTAAATGTAGAATACACTTGATGTTGTAATTGCTTGTAGCAATCCAACATATTGCTCTGGCGAGTGAATCAAATATTTTTGGAGAACTTCTGCATCCAAATGCGAGTCTTGTCATGACATAGTACATTCCTTTCCAGCACACGAGAAATAAATGCCACTGGTCTTTTCTTATTGGGCAGTGTTTAAAAGCATCTTGGATGTCGAACTTACATATTATGGCCCCTTTTCCAAACTCACATATCTTTTTCACAGCATCATCAATTTTAACATAGCTTAAAGAGCACTGATCTTTATCAATCAGTTCATTGATACTGGTATGGAATTTTGAGTTATGTGGGGATGAAAGGTCAATAATTAATCGTCTCTTTCCTGAGTACTTTCCTATAGCTATTCCTATAGGACTTACACGATAGGTATCGAAGGGTGCTTCAGGAAAAGGTCCATAGGCAAACCCTTTGGCACATTCAGATTCCAACAGTTCCTGGACAGTTTCTGGATTTTCCTGTGCACTCAACAAATTTTTACATTCTTTCGTTTTTAAACTAGTATTTGAAATCAAAGTATCAAATCCCTGTTCAAGACCAGAGCATAAGTATTCCACAAAGTTTAAATCAGGATGAAATTGTAGTTCCCTTCGCAGTTTACTGGTGTTTATTTGGGTAGAGGGAACTAAATCATCTAGTCAGTTTCTTTTGGGAGATGGCTGCCCAGGCTTCAAAACTGGTTTACTTACAGACTGAATTTGTTGGGAGGTACATTGCCTCAAGCCATGAGAGGCAGAACTGCAATTCTTACAAACATGTAAATAATAGCAGTTCTCCTTCTTACAACCCTGATTATTAAAAAAATGACATACAGCTTTTCTCTGCATAATTTTCGAGCTTTCAGTGCCTCCTACACTAGCTGAAGCATTGAAATACTTTGGTGCCGAAACAAACTGGTTGATATTCCGAGGGCAGAACTGGGTGGCGTGAGAGACTTCCTTGCAAATGCTGCAAGTATTGCACTGGACACCTCCTATGATCATCTGCAACAGATCCTTATCCTTTTCTGCCCAATTAACTTTCTTTCCCTGCTCGAGAGCTACTGCACATTTCTGGGAGAAGAATTTGTGATACTCATAGAATTTCCTCCCATAAACCCTAGCTATTTCAATAATGTTATCCATGTATGCATCAAGCTCATCCCTTCTCCATGGGTGACGGGAGCAATGAATTCTCTTATATTTGCTGAAAGCTACAATGAATTCTTCAATGCCTAAAGATCTGTTCAGCCTTGCATCTCTATATCTATCTTTCTCTTTTTTCTCATTTTGCTCAAATTCTGGTATCAAGAGAGTTGCCAGATTTACATATTTCCCGCTAACTATCTTCTCTCTAGTGGACTCCGAAACATAGTCAACAAACTTTAAATGCTCAGGGTGTATACCATATGAGGAGTTATTTGAAAATGAAAGAACCTCATTACCTTCAGTTCTGTTTGCCTGGAACTGTTCAAGTGTTTTCTTGCTAACATCCTCTTTCTCCTCTTTATCTAGCACCTTCCTCATCAATGAATTCATAGATGTCATCATACTCACTAAAACACTTGCTTGTATGGAGTCCTGAGATACAGGTACCCCAATTATTGATTGTTGTTATACCCCCACAAATGAAATTTGGGGGGGGTATATAGGAGTGAGCTTGTCGGTCTGTCTGTCGGTCGGTCGGTCGGTCGGTCGGTCTGTTGACTTGGTTTCCAGACGATAACTCAAAAAGCGCTTCACCGATTTTTATAATTTTTGGTACACTGATGTAACATCATAAAATACAGGTCAAGTTCGATTTCCACTACAATTCGTCAATTTTCGACATAGTTATGGCCCCTTTCAAGTGAAAAAATTGCAAAATGCGCTGATGCACTATCAAGGCAGTTTGCAAAATGCGCTGATGTACTATCAAGGCAGTTTTTGTGGGGGTATTCATCACCTTTAGTGATAGCTCTAGTTGGGTTTCCAGTGGTGTCTTTTCTGTAGCAAGCCCCGTTTCTCTCCCCAGATCTGAGATGTCTAGATTAGAATTTTGTGTCAGTGGGGCTTCACTTTCACTTAAATTAGGGTTGCTTCTGTGGCTGAGATTAGCCAAATACAAACTCTTTAGCTCAGCTTTTGAATAGCTGGCTGGGGCGATGATATTCCACTCGGCCAATTTAGCTCGGAATTGTTCACTGTACCAGTTATTTATATTATTCATGTCATATGGTGTGTCCCTGGACCTATTGGCTCTCCGACTCCTTCCGTGAGGCATTGTTGAGGAATGTATTTTTTTTTTTTTTTTTTTTTTTATTTTATTTTTATTTAAATTAACAGTTTAACTGTTTGAAACACTAGGAGATTGTACACATACTGAATAAAAATATAACATAGTTCCAATGTAAAACAATAGTTAAGTGAAGAAATATTCAGTATAATTCCATATAATAAACTTAGTTGATGCTAAGACAACAATGAACTGAGGCTGGAACATCTATAGTCTGGGATTCTTTTTCAAAGGTTAATGACTTTTGTTACCCCAGACATTCACCTGACCCTTACCTGAAGCTCAGGTTCCTTTAAGGTCATCTATTGTTCTCTGCAGGATGTGTATGCTCCATTAGAAGAGATACTTCACCCATCATCAACAGAATAGTTTCCCATTAACTGCCACTTATGCTACCATAAATGTTCATTTAGTGGTCAAATTGTTAACTGTTCTAGCAAGTACAATATCAAAAATTCTGGTATTTTTGCTGAAAGAAAGTGAGCAAGCAAAAGCTGCACATGAAAGAAAGTGAGCAAGCAAAAGCTGCACATGGAAGAAAGTGAGCAAGCAAAAGCTGCACATGGAAGAATGTGAGTAAGCAGAAGCTGCACATGGAAGAAAGTGAGCAAGCAAAAGCTGCACATGGAAGAAAGTGAGCAAGCAAAAGCTGCACATGGAAGAATGTGAGCAAGCAAAAGCTGCACATGGAAGAAAGTGAGCAAGCAAAAGCTGCACTTGGAAGAAAGTGAGCAAGCAAAAGCTGCACATGGAAGAATGTGAGCAAGCAAAAGCTGCACATGGAAGAAAGTGAGCAAGCAAAAGCTGCACATGGAAGAATGTGAGCAAGCAAAAGCTGCACATGGAAGAAAGTGAGCAAGCAAAAGCTGCACATGGAAGAATGTGAACAAGCAAAAGCTGCACATGATAGAAAGTGAGCAAGCAAAAGCTGCACATGGAAGAATGTGAGCAAGCAAAAGCTGCACATGGAAGAAAGTGAGCAAGCAAAAGCTGCACATGAAAGAAAGTGAGCAAGCAAAAGCTGCACATGGAAGAAAGTGAGCAAGCAAAAGCTGCACATGGAAGAAAGTGAGCAAGCAAAAGCTGCACATGGAAGAAAGTGAGCAAGCAAAAGCTGCACATGGAAGAAAGTGAGCAAGCAAAAGCTGCACATGAAAGAAAGTGAGCAAGCAAAAGCTGCACATGAAAGAAAGTGAGCAAGCAAAAGCTGCACATGGAAGAAAGTGAGCAAGCAAAAGCTGCACATGGAAGAATGTGAGCAAGCAAAAGCTGCACATGAAAGAAAGTGAGCAAGCAAAAGCTGCACATGGAAGAATGTGAGCAAGCAAAAGCTGCACATGGAAGAATGTGAGCAAGCAAAAGCTGCACATATTTTTTCAGCAAAAATATCAGTATATTTGCCATATTGAATGATCAAAGTTTTAATTATTTGTATACTATCAATGTCGTTTGTTTTGAACAACTGGCACCAAGAGAATAATTTTGAACTACTAAAGATTGATTGATTGTTTTGGGTTTAACAGCATGTTGACCCTTGTGGGACATTTTTCGTAATCTCGCAGAGAAAGGGAGAAAAGAGATAAAAGAGATAGTAGAGTAGATGAAAATGAGGGACAGGGGAGAAGGAGAAAAATGATTGGATGATTAGAGACTGAAGAATTAACCCCTTTACCCTTTCCTGCTGCAAGGATAGCAGGACTTGCTCAGCTGCAACCCAATATCAGTTGGACACCCCAGTGACACAAGATACACATCACCTTTGCTGACCCAACCACTCACTAAATTTCTCAAGAAAAAACAAGACGTAAATTTTATGTTTGTTTTTTTCCCCGCTTTTTCAAAGAAATGTAGGGTATATTGTTATCATACCAGAGTCGAGTGGTCATTAGTCAGTGTGTCTGTATGAATCTCCGTCACATTTCTTGTAAATGGATCTCCTCTGCAACCAGTAAAGTTAAACTTTTGAAACTTTGCATGTGGATAGTATATGGGATGTAGATGGCACTGGGCTGCTTTCAGTGTGACTTTGGCAAGGTCAAAAAGTCTTCTAAACTATTGAAGTAACA